>JAANYP010002456.1:25000-122570 GCA_020465985.1 Centrapalus pauciflorus
ACATCCTATGACCTACGGCATGCCTTTAAAATAAACATTTAATTTTCTACTAGGTTAATGCATGGAGTGACTTAGCAGAATAATAATAATATGCAGAAGATAATAATAATAAACTAGAGGTTACAGAATTTGGCTAATTAATTACTAAATGAGTTAAAGTTAAATTTTAATAGAGTGGGGGTTTGATTTGATTTTAATTAGATATTAGTAAACGACACGACAAATTAGAAAAATAACTAGTAACTAATTTAAAGAAAATATGATTATATTTATAGATAGATAGATTTATAAATACATAGTTTATAATCGAAAATATCGAACCCTATTACAAAATACGGTACCTATTATCTAAATGCCCATTTTATTTCATGTAACCGAACAACTTGTTTCATTATTAACTAACAATAATTCGGTAATGAGATCCCTTGTTCAACTAGAAATTTAAGGGGCGTTTGGTAAAGACCAGATGGTATAAGTTAAATTCAAATTATTCTTTTTATGGAGTAATGTAGAGAATTATGTAAAAACTATAAATAAAAAAAAATACAACAATCATATATTCATTGTATTTTCAAATTTAATGATGTTAAAAGCTACTGATTTTATCATATTTTTTTATTCATTTTACCAATTACCTTCTAATTATAGTAATCTCAGTAAAATTGTTTTGGAAATATGCTCCTTAAAATTGAAACAAACTAAAAGGTGCAATTTCTACCATTATTTCTTAAGTCCATACAATTGTATTGAAAGTTATTGTTCTTTATTGCCAATTACAGCCTATATATAGAAATTGATCGAAACAGTCTTTCGGAATAACAGGCATGGATCAGGGAACAAAGTGTACGATTCAAACATCAAAGTTTACATACCGAAGTGACTTTCTTATAAATTTGAGCAGGATTGGAGCATTCGCTGTAAGGGTATTCCAACGTAAGCATTTCCAACATACACATACCGAAAGAGTAGATATCGACAAGCTCAGTGTAATCTTCTTCGTACATTTCTGGTGCCATAAATTCCGGTGTTCCTGATTCATGTATAGTTAAAGTTAGCAAATCCACAACCCCAAAAAAATGATAACAGGAACAACTGTAATATGTTGTGCCAATTTAGCGTAGTAACGATCGATAGGGAAACATTGCCTATGACGCTGTGAGCATGCTGCGATTTGCAAAGTGTGGCAGCTAACCCGAGATCACCAATCTTTACTTGGCCAAGATGACCATTGATGAAGATGTTATCGCACTTAAGATCTCGGTGGATGACCGGAGGATCGTGACTATGCAAATAAGCAAGGCCTTCAAGGATTTGTCGCGCCCAATTCTTTACTGCCCGGATGTGAACTCTCTTATATTTCTGTCGATACCTGCATAATCAAGTCCAATTAGTTATAAAATTTTTGTCATTTCTTCTAGGGCCGGGTAAAAGTCGAAAACCAATCCGTGAAACTATAAAAACTATACTGGAATTGGACCAAACTAACGCGACCTGAATCAATTGAACCAGTATTATAGAATAAAGCTGTTCGGTTCTGTTTTGATTTTATTGATTCAATTTGTAGACTGATCAACTCTCAAATTTTCATTTTAAAAACCAGTCAACCTTTTAATGCCTATCAAATACAAAATTTGAACAAAATTAAATTCTTATAAATTCTGTTTGATTTTTAATTTTGGTTCATTAAAAGTAGAAAACATGTTCATCACCGAGGGTCTTTAGCCTAACAGAACCAATGTGTTCTTCCAACCAAAATAAGTGGTTATGGCCTTATGGAGTTATTGGTTCAGTCTCATTTGAGATAGTGATGATACCGTAAGATATATACGTACTTACTACTTAGGTAGTAGTAAACGTTGTCTTCCACAAAACACATGTATGTTCATTGACAAATGTATGATAAGCTAGTAAGGAAGAATTTTGTTACTCTCTGAGGCTGCCAGCGGTGAACATCTCGGTTATGAAGTTAAAAGTCCGCCTATCAACATCGATCCAACATGTATAGAAGCGCATTATGGAGTCGTGATTGAGGTTCTTGAGGAGATGGACCTCAGAGTATAGACGTTGAAGTTCCTCCGGTGACCGGAAAACGTCGTTGAGTTTCACCTGGTTCCATGCTACTTCTATCGCTAGAACCTCATCAAAGGCCTTGTAAACTGTCTTCATTGCTCCTTTTCCCAGAATGTCCTTAAACTAAAAGGTAATAACAATTAAGTAGATTTTTATGGAAAAAATTTACAGTATTTATAAATAATCTAACTGACGTTATAACCACATGCATAAGAAATAGGCCGGTCTTTGGTCCAGCGACGTGTCCTTTCAAATTAAATGCCTAGTCAGTTTTGAACATAAACACACGTATAGGGGATCCATTATGATCAAGTTATTCGCTATGAACAAATAAAAAAATACATATAATAATTATATATATCAACAAGTGTTTGTAACATGATTCATATGATTCAAAAGGTTTATATATAAAAGTCTACAACAAGATTCAAAACATTCAAAAGGTTTATACTAGTTTTTACAATAAGATGCGTAGTATTCAACAAGATTCATAAGATTCGACAAATTCATAGGATTCAATAAAATCCATAGGATCCAATAAGATTAATAGGTTAATATTCAAAGATATTTTATGGTTGTTCACAATGTTGACAACGAATAAAGTGTCTCTCTCTCTTTATATGTGTATATATATAGAGTGTTTTTAAAGGTGGTACCTACTGGTCCGAAAGGGTAACAATCCAACGCACTAGAAGGTACCACCTTTAAAAAAACTTTTTGTATTTTTTTTTCATAAAATGTTTTAATTAACATTATGAAGACAATATGTAAATTTTACATATTTTCACATCTCCTAGCTCCTAAAAAATTATTTGAACGTACACTTACATAAAATTGAATACATGTGAACGTGCATATATGTGATGTGTGATTTAATGCACTTAGAGTGTTCGAATTTGCATGAAATTTATATATCATCTATGTAATGTTAATTAAAACATGTTTATGAAAAAAAAATTACAAAAAAATAATATTATGAGTGGTACCTTCGGGTGCGTTGTGTAATAGGTGGTACTCACTTGAACTGTATATCAAACCTCTCAAGTTCATTCACTACTATAAAATTTGTTTATTTGTACAAAAACATACATATATAAATATGTTTATAAGTTCATTATTATTAGCAAAATGAAAATATACATATATGAATATTTTTCACAGAATTTGTAACACCCCACTTTTGAAATATATTACGTCGATTTAATCTATCGGCTAATTATACTATTAGTATTGCGCAGGGCCAATAATTTTGCGATTAGTGGGATTAACACGTGTCGGGGTCGAGTATACGTGTCACCGGGATATAATTTTAGTGTACTATTATTATTGATTCACGATATTAAATGGGAAGTATTGATATTAAATGTGAATTTTTGATAACGGGACCGGGTATCGGTGTCGAACCCGCGATATATTGAAAACGTATACACGTGCGTTGCCTTTCTTCTTCCTTTCATTCCAAAACTTGACCAATGTGTGTGTGTGTGTGTGTAGTTGGGCTGCTGCTGGAGTTCAGATTCAGGGCTATAATTGAATCAAGTTGCTGGAATCCATCAATCAATCTCCAAGTGCACTTCTTCAAGTGTTCAAGGTGAGAAATCCTTGATTTGTTCTTGTTTTACTGTGTTAATTGTTGTAAAACCTTGGAATTTTCAGTATACTGTACTGGAAGTGTTTTGACGTGAAATTCATGAGTTTATACTGTTGAAATCGTGTTGTGGGGATGAAATTCCCCCTGGATAGAACAGAACCAGAAGCAGGGGGGCCTGCAACTCACCACGATGGCGGTCGCGATGGGTTGAGCGCGGCCGCAATGAGCAGCGCGGGATCGAGTACGGGCTAGGGTTCATGTGCACGGCCCGCAATTTGAGTGCGCCCAATGATGAGGTCAGCGCGACCGCGCTCGGGCGAGTGCGACCGCGATCAGGTCTTTTAGGTCAAACTGGCTTTTGGGACGCAAGGCCTATTTGGGGTTACATTTTGGGGTCAATCAGTTGTGTTAATGATTACTGTGTGTTCAGGGTTTATCTATTTGGACTTGGGTTAATCTGTTTGGATCTGTTGTGTGTTCAGGGATGAGCTGGTATCGGGTCGAGCTGGTATCGGGTCGAGCCGGAAAGTGATTATCGGGGTGTGAGAGTCAGTTGTTGTGATCCAGGTGAGTACACGAGTATTTTCAAAGTGCACACCTTCCTTACGAGTCTTTAGCAGTTTATATGTGATATATATACTTGTAATATGAGAAGGGGAAGCTTCACCTCAGGTATGAACTACCTCTCTTATGAATTGTGATAATTATGTGTATGAATTGAGATAGAGTGAGAGTATGAGATGAGATCTACCTTAGTTGTCCACGACGGGATCGTGGAGGCTGGGGTTCACGATGGGTTATCGCGGGAGGTGCTATCCGCGATGGGTTATCATGGGGGCCGATGACTACCATTGGTTATCGTGGAGGCTGCTGTCCGTGATGGGTTATCGTGTGGACTGATATTCGCGATGTGTTATCGCGTGGGAAGAATAGCCCCACCTAGCTCTGTATAGGGCTACCATATATACGGCAGAGTTACAGCCAGGTCGCTCATGTGCTTTATTATGTGGCTAACCGCTGTTGTGTGCGTCCTGTTAGCAATAGGGAGGGTTCCCCACCAGGGATGGGATTCCCAGTGTGATTGTGGGAAGACGTCCTCACCAAAGATGTGATTCTCAATGTTGTTGGATCTCATGCTCCGTGACGGAGGTACTAGCGATGATATCAATGTGCATAGATGAGAATTAAGTTGCATATTCTGCCATGTGTTATGTGTTGTGTGTTTGTGTATGTGTTATACTATTGAGTCTAACCCTTGTGTACTCACGAGCTGTGAAGCTTACGTATTCGAGTCTAAATGTGTATCTTGGGGGGTCATAGATCGGGTTAGCAGTGGGGGACCGATGTCAGGGAAAACGATTAGCTCAGGGATTCCTGCCTGTGACAGTGTGTGGCTACCGATCGGGTATGTTTGAATGACTTAATGATGATATCAGTGTGTGTGTTTATATATGTTAGATCAGAGTCGATCACATTGTGATTAAAGTTTTGACTCAACAGTGTTTGCTTGTCATCCTTTGACTTATGTGTTATGAGTTATATGTGTTATTGTCACATGTGTATTGTAGATGACGTGGCATTTTGGGGCATTATGATGGTGTTAAATTGATGGTATCAGAGCTTGTGGTTCATGTGTTGAGTATCATAGTGGATGCTTGAGCTTAGACCGTTTTCAGATCCATGGGGAATTCTCCGTGACACAAGTTAGTGGATATTAACAATTGTGATAACTTGTGGGATGTGACGCGTTATATAATATGCCAACTTGTGATTATTATGATTTAACCTTGACAACGAGGTGAGAGGTTTAACGAAGTGAGATCTCCGGTGTGGAGCAATTAATGACTACATGTGACGTGAGCAAATTGATGGATTTATCTATAAAGTGAATGTGTAATTCATCTTTGGGCAATGAGATTGACCAGGGTTTAGGGATGAAGCCTTCAGTCACCATTGAGATAACCATGAGTTCTAATATAGAAGCTGAGATGCTTATCTATCAGTGCCGAAGAGAGTATTTGTGGAGTTTGCGACTAGGTATCCACTAGAGTTCAGAGTTTGAGATTGTAAGAGACGAGTCAATATTTGCGAAAATGAGATTGAGACGATTTTGAGATGTTTCTACATAATTGAGTAATCTGATTTGAGTATAGTATATGTATTACACGATGTGGCGTCATCATGAGGGAATTGCTGAGAGCTGCCGGAGTTCATATGTAAGTACATAGATAGTCCTAAAAACTGAAAAGTTGCTACAAATTAATCTCTCAAACGAACTTCCGCTAAAATTGGGTTTAAATCTAAGGGTAATTTCGTCGTTTTACCAATACAAGGACCATTTATAAAAAATTTTAATAAACTTTTTAATTTTTAAATTTTTACATTATTATTATTATTACTATTCTACTTCTCCTTCTCCTCCTCCTCCTCCTCCTCTGCAACGAGCTCCTCCAAGAAATCTTCCATCTTTTTACCCACTACAGACTCACTAGAGCTGGTGTTTTTTTTGGTAAAATTCGAGGGTCTTCTTGGTGACACTTGGGCGCGAGATCTCCAAATCTCCAAATCTCAGTCCTCTCTTTCTCCACCATCTGAGTCCTCTCTTTCGTCATGGTTTGTTCCAGATCTCCAAATCAATTTGAAAAAAGCTCTAAATGGTTTAGGGTTCTCTACTGACAGTCAACAGGAGCAAACGATTAGGGTTCTTGATCCTCTCAATCCTCTCTCACTCGCTTCACCACCAGCATCTTTATTCGTCAGATTTCGTCGCCAACAAACAAATCATCAGCCGCCTTCACTATATATTGGTTTCCATCTTTCCCCATATCTCTATCTTCACATTGTTTGTATCGCCAACAAACAAATTGAAGGGGTTCAACTACTTGCTCCAAGTTCAAGGTGAATGAGAGAGAAGATTGATGAGGATGAAGATTGCTTTTGGATTTTCAAGTGGGTTAATTTCTTGGTTTAAATGTGTTCTTGAACTTCTTGGTTCAAATATTTCTTGGTTTCTGTTCTTGAATTGTTTCATGGGTTTGAATCTATATAAGCAAATGGTTTTCTGGGTTTATGTTCTTGAAATGTTTCCTGGGTTTGAATCTACAAAAGCAAATCGTTTTCTGGGTTTGTATTATTGAATTGATTGTGGTAACGGTGTTGTTTCTGGCTAATAGTGGTGGCTAGTGTAGTTGTGGTGGTCGGATTTCTGGGTATGCTTCAAGACACTCAAGAAGATGAATATTAGCACTAGTAATAATAATAATAACAACAACAATAACAATAACAATAATAATAAGAGTAATAACAGAAATTTAAAATTTATGAGTTTACTAAAAAAATTTCATAAATGGTCCCTTTTATGGGAGAAAAAATGAAATTACCCTTAGAGTTAACGTCTATTTTAACGGCAGTTAGCCTGAGGGACTAGTTTGTAGCAACTTTTGATATTTTAGAACTAGCCATGTACTTACTTTGAGCTAGGGACCATTTCCGTAACTAGAGCCAAATCACAGGGACGATTTATGTAATTTACTAATATACATACATACATACATATATACATACATACATACATACATACACACATACATGTATGTATGTATGTATATATTAACGTGAGTTAATTTATTATACAGCGCACCTGAAAGTACCACATTTAAATATAATTTTTTTTAAAATTTTTCATAAACATGTTTTAAATAAAATTACACAGATGATATATAAATTTCACGCACATCATTCTAAGCGCATGTAATGCATCACATACATGTACGTTTACGTACATGCAAATTTATGAAAGAGTCGTTCACATCATTTTTAAGGAGTTAGAAGATGTTAATGTATGTGAAATTTATACATCATCTTTATAATGTTAATTAAACATGTTTATTAAAGAAAATATTATAACATCCCTAATTTGAGCCTGGTACGTGGATTTAATTTATTGGCTCATTATTTTAGTAATTATTGCGTGTTCCAATTAAATTTCGTTTCGTGGATTTAACGTGTCAAGATTAAGTGATACGTGTCTCCGAGCTAATAATTAGTGGATTATTATTATCTTTGAGATCGTGGATTTAATTGGGTCCTAATGATATAAATTATGAAAAAGTGATATCGGGTCCGGATTAGTGGGTTCGGAACCGGATATGGATAAAGACGTATATATTGTTGAGCTTTGTTCCCTTATCCACTTCATTTTCTCCTATCCAATTCTCAAAACCCTAAAGTGTGTGTGTGATTTCCTGGAGCTCCAGCTGAGGTTTGAAGCCAAGAACCTAATCAGGTGCTGCACCTTGAAGCTTCTTCTTCTTCTTGATTGTGTTTTGGAGTTCAAGAGGTAAGGGTTAATTTTAATGGCTAAATCCTTGAGATGTATATGTGTGAATTGGTATGTCCTTTGCTGCTGGGAATTGGGTGTGGGGGTTGAAAACCCCCTGGTTCAGCTATGGAGTTCGAAGAGCAGAGCTGGAGCAGGCGACTGGACGCGGCGCGACGCGCAGGGGGCTGCGGCGCGACGTGCAGAAGGCTTGAGGCGCGGCGCAATTGCAGGGGGGCGCGGCGCGGAAATCAGTCTGCCGGAGAAATTCGGTTTGGTCTTTATAGGGGAGTTGAGGGTCGTTAGTTGGTCGGGTTCCTTTGGGACAGTGCGGGTTGAGTTGTTTGGGATTTTGGGTTCCAATAGGAATTCCGTAAAAGGGTTTCGGGGATCGATTATCCGTTCGGGATGTGTTTCGGGTTTAGATTGATCGCGATAATTATGTTTGATTTGAATTGTTGATTGTTGGGACTTGTATTGATATGTGGGATTGTGACGATTACAGGTCCTAGCCGATCACGTGCCGAGCCGCATTAAGAGTTTCGGGTTTCAAATCGAATCGGGTAGTCGGTGAGTACTCGAGTTCTTTACAAAATGCGCGTGGTCTTTTATGAGTCATGTATATGTGTTGTGATATATTGTATATGAGATCGAGCGTAGTGCGCAGGTATGATCCATTCTATCCCATATGTGCTACACGTGTTTGAATTGCAGGTGTCCGCGATATGTGATCGCGCAGGCTGACTGTCCCTAACCAGTCACGAGATATGAGGCTGTATATATACGGCAGTGGTATTGCCAGGTCGCTCCTGTGCCTATCGAGTAGCTAACCGCTGCTGTGTGCGGCCTGTTAGCTGGGGAACGGCGTCCCCTTTTGAGCAGAGATATGTGTTATGCATAGAGTTGCATATGTGTGATGAGATATATGTGTTGTGTATGTTATATGTGCTTACCTGCAGTGTCTAACCCTCGCGTACTCACGAGCTGTCCAGCTTATGTTTTCGAGTCCTGTGTGTGTGTCAGGCAGTCATACCGTGGGGTCGCAGCCACAGTCGCAGCAGCCGAAGTGATTCAGAGGTCGAGGGTGTTTGTTGATTGATGTTGTTAGACTTTAGAGTTGTTATCTGTATTTTGTACTCGATCAGCGATGTGTTAGCCATCGGTAGTTAGTGTTAATCAGATAATTCAGTCGTGTATGCATTTGTATCAACATGTGACTTGAGACGTGATAACCTTGTATTAAAAGTTTTAAATTTTCAGTGTTTTCCGCTAATCCTGTGACATGTGCATTATGAGATGATTGCGATATTGCCACCCGTGTATTGTATTGACGTGGCATTTGTGTGAGAATTGTGGGTGTTACAGCTTGGTATCAGAGCTTGTGGTTTCAGTATTGAGTATCAGTGGATGCTTGAGCTCTTACCGTGTTCAGATCCGTGGGATTCTTCCCTGAGACTGAGTTTAGCGGAATTAACTGACCTAGCTTATTGTATAACGCTGGGTGGTCGATCTGTTATCTTACCTTTGTGATATGTGCAGGTGATTATGGCAGATCATGGTGAGGGTTCAGGGCTAGAGAGACCAGCGGGAGACGAGTATGTCCGCCGGTCAGAGATGTTATCAGTGTTGACCGAGTTCTACAGAGAGAGGGATAGAGAGAGAGATCAGCAGCGACAGAGGTCTGATCCGCCGCCAGTTACTAGTGTTGAGACAGGGGTTGGGGCATATTCTTCTTCTACTCCGCGAGGTGGGTCCTTTAAGGACTTTATGGCAGGAGTCTCACCTCAGTTCCGAGGCGGTGGTGAGCCGGGTGAGGCTATGGCTTGGGAGAGAGAGATAGAGGCGGCATTTCGAGTTGCCCATGTCGATCCTCGTGATATGGTCGGCTATGCGGCTTATCAGCTGAAAGGAGGGGCTTCACAGTGGTGGAAGTCCATTGAGTCATCTATGACTACAGCTGCAGCGTATGCTATGTCGTGGGATCAGTTTCGTGTGATCTTTGAGCTGCAGTATATTCCCCGCGATGAGCGCCAGGAAATGGAGCGCCGGTTTCTACATCTCCAGCAGGGCAGTATGTCAGTCCAGCAGTATGTAGACCGTTTTAATGAGTATTCTCAGTTTGCACCCCAGCACGTGGATTCAGAGGTTCGTAAGGCTGATGCCTTTATCGATGGATTGAGATCTGATATCCGGAGTTCGTTGGGATTCACGATACCCCGACGTTTGCGAGAGCCTTGGAGTTGGCTCGTGTCAGAGAGAGAGAGATCGAGAGGCAGAGGGGTCAACCTCCGACCCAGAGACAGAGGACAGAGACGTTCGAGCAGTCCCGTAGTTACTACCGAGAGCCCCAGGAGTCCCAGAGAGAGAGGCAGCCTGAGCAGCAGCAGGTTCAGGGGCAGGGTTCAGGATTTCGTAGAGATAGAGACAGGGGCAGAGATCGTAGGTCCAGGAGGTCTAGGCAGTATCAGGGATCAGGGACGGCTAGTCAGAGTCAGGGACAGACTTCTCGTTATAGTGCTCCGAGTCAGAGTCAGAGCAGCGTGGGACAGGGGTCCCAACCGTCAGGGAGCCGGGCAGACAGTTCAGCAGGGGAGAGAGACTGTCCGAGGTGTCGTCGTCGCCATTCCGGTCCTTGTACATCAGAGCAGCCCCGTTGTTACCGCTGTGGTCAGTATGGCCACACTTCTTTTACATGTACTTCGAGCGATTCCATGTGCTTCCGCTGTGTGAGGCCAGGTCATATTGTGAGGGACTGCCCGGATGCGCCGCCTGCCGTACAGGGAGCGAGTACCAGCAGCGCCAGAGCTGAGCCGTCATCTTCGAGTCGCCGTGAGTCAGCGTCCAGAGGCAGGGGTAGAGTATTTCAGGCTACGGCGGAGGAGGCCCGTGAGTCTACAGACATTGTTTCCGGTACGTATGTTCTGAACGGGCTTAGTGCTCGTGTTTTATTTGATTCTGGAGCGGATCGCTCGTATGTGTCCATTGTGTTTTGTGCCTACTTTTCTGTGCCTGCTACTATTTTATCTGTGCCGTTAGTGGTCGAGCGGGTAGACGGTAGTACTGCATTAGTGAGTCGTGTGTTCGGAGATTGCGTTTTAGAGATTGATGCTCACCGGTTTTCGATCGATCTACTGCCGATAGAGATCAGCAGTTTTGACGTGATAGTGGGTATGGACTGGATGACAGCCAGGCAGGCCGATATTTTATGTGCAAAGAAGATGATCTGAATACCCATTTCAGACCGTGAGACAGTGACAGTGTATGGCGAGAGGCGCCGAGGTGAGATCGGCATTGTGTCTATGGCCCGAGCTCAGAGATATGTTGCGAAGGGGTGCGAGACCTTTCTGGCCTATGTTGTTGATGCCAGATTAGAGAAGAAGACCCTAGCGGATATACCTGTGATTCGAGAGTTCCCTGAGGTATTCCCAGAGGAGTTGCCTGGGTTGCCGCCAGATCGTCAGGTTGAGTTCCGTATCGATCTTATCCCTGGAGCGGTGCCTATTGCGAAGACGCCTTATAGGCTGGCACCTACCGAGATGAGAGAGATGATGTCGCAGCTTCAGGAGTTGCTAGATCGTGGATTCATCCGTCCGAGTTCGTCCCCGTGGGGAGCTCCCGTGCTATTTGTGAAGAAGAAGGACGGTTCTATGCGGATGTGTATCGACTATCGAGAGTTGAATAAAGTGACGGTGAAGAACCGTTATCCGCTTCCACGTATTGACGATTGGTTCGATCAGCTACAGGGTTCGAGCTTCTTTTCGAAGATAGATCTGAGATCAGGGTATCATCAGCTGAGAGTCAGAGATGAGGACGTGCCGAAGACTGCATTTCGGACGAGATATGGTCATTATGAGTTCCTAGTCATGCCCTTCGGACTGACTAACGCACCCGCGGCATTCATGGATTTGATGAACAGGGTGTGTAGATCTATGTTGGATCGGTTCGTGATTGTTTTTATCGACGACATCCTGATATATTCGAAGAGTGCCGAGGACCACGAGCAGCACTTGCGAGAGGTTTTGACCGTGCTGCGAGCGGAGCGACTTTATGCGAAGTTCTCCAAGTGCGAGTTTTGGTTGCGCGAGGTCCAGTTTTTAGGACATGTTGTGAGCGCCGAGGGTATTTCAGTGGACCCGGCGAAGATAGAGGCAGTGATGAGTTGGGAGCCGCCGAAGACTGTGCCCGAGATCCGTAGCTTTTTGGGCCTAGCCGGGTATTATCGCCGCTTCATTCAGGACTTTTCGAGGATTGCCAGGCCGTTGACGAGATTGACACGGCAGTCCGTTCCTTTCGTATGGTCTGATGAGCAGGAGTCGGCTTTCAGAGAATTGAAATCCCGGTTATGTCAGGCACCAGTGTTAGCATTGCCCGAGGGTACAGAGGATTTCGTGGTCTACTGTGATGCGTCAGGTACCGGGTTGGGATGTGTTCTGATGCAGCGAGGCAAGGTAATTGCGTATGCATCGCGACAGCTGAAGACCTACGAGGAGAATCATACCGTGCACGACCTTGAGTTAGATGCGATAGTGTTCGCTCTGAAGATATGGCGTCATTATCTGTACGGTTCGCGGTTCGTAGTGTATACCGATCATAAGAGTCTTCAGTATCTGTTCAGTCAGAAAGAGCTAAATATGAGACAGCGGCGCAACCTCGAGTTATTGAAGGATTATGATTGCGAGATTCAGTACCATCCTGGTAGGGCCAATGTGGTGGCCGATGCGTTGAGCCGTAAGGCGTGCGGCCAGACGGTAGTTTCCCGAGCAGCGAGGCTCGAGGTCACGTCGACTCTTGTGGAGAGTCTGAGGCATGCTCAGTTAGAGGGTTTGCGGGCGGAGAATGTGAAAAGAGAGCGGCTTGCGGGACAGCTAGAGGCATTGAGCAGAGATAGCAGAGGTTTGTGGGCGTTTCGTGATCGTGTTTGGGTTCCAAGAATCGGTAATCTGCGGCAGCTGATTTTAGATGAGTCGCACCGTTCGAGATTGTCTATCCACCCCGGGAGCACCAAAATGTACAGAGATTTGCGCGAGTTCTATTGGTGGCCAGGGATGAAGAGAGATGTGGGCCGATACGTCGAGGAGTGTATGACTTGTCTGCGAGTCAAGGCCGAGCATCAGAAGCCTCACGGGCATTTGCAGCCTCTAGAGATTCCAGAGTGGAAGTGGTATCATATTACGATGGACTTCATCGTTAGACTTCCGCGCACCGTTCGAGGCAACGATATGATCTGGGTGATTGTAGATCGGTTGACGAAGAGTGCTCACTTCCTAGCGGTGAGAGGCACCATCACTATGGATCAGTTAGCTCGGTTATACATCAGTGAGATAGTGTCGAGGCACGGCGTTCCGATGTCGATTACGTCCGATAGAGATGCGCGGTTTACTTCGAGGTTCTGGCAGAGCTTTCAGCGCGAATTGGGGACGAGAGTTCAGTTGAGTACAGCGTACAGACCTCAGACAGACGGGCAGACAGAGCGGACGAATCAGACTCTCGAGGATATGCTCCGAGCTTGTGCGATCGATTTCAGTGGTAGTGGGGACGTTCACTTGCCGTTAGTCGAGTTTGCATACAATAACAGTTACCATTCCTCCATCAAGATGGCTCCGTTCGAGGCACTGTATGGGCGTAAGTGCCTAACCCCGGTGTGTTGGGGCGAGGTCGGCGAGCGACCTATCAGTGGGCCCGAGTTGTTACAGGAGACGAGCGATAAAGTGGTAGTCATCCGAGAGCATATGAGAGTGGCGCAGAGCCGGCAAAAGAGTTATGCCGATCGTCGTCTGAATGAGCTCGAGTTCAGTGTTGGGGACCGTGTGATGCTGAAAGTATCGCCGTGGAAAGGAGTTATTAGATTCAGACATCGAGGTAAGCTGAGTCCGCGGTACATCGGTCCGTTTGAGATCATCGCCAGAGTCCGAGATCAGGCTTATAGATTGAGACTGCCTCCCGAGCTGGCCGGAGTCCACGATACGTTTCATGTGAGCCACCTGAGAAAGTGTCTGGCCAAAGATGATCAGTTTGTGCCGTTATCCGAGATCACCGTGGATTCTCATCTGAGTTATGTTGAGCAGCCCGAGGCGATTACTGATCGAAAGGTGAAGAGATTGCGGAATAAAGAGATCGCGCTAGTACTCGTTCAGTGGAGGCATCATAAGGGTACTAGTGCCACCTGGGAGCCCGAGACCGAGATGAGGAGCCGATATCCGCAGCTGTTCCAGAGTCCGAGCTAGATTCCGGGACGGAATCTTTTTAAGAGGAGAGGATTTGTAACATCCCGGATTTGAGCCTGGTACGTGGATTTAATTTATTGGCTCATTTATTTTAATAATTATTGCGTGTTCCAATTAAATTCCGTTTCGTGGATTTAACGTGTCAAAATTGAGTGATACGTGTCTCCGAGCTAACAATTAGTGGATTAATTATCTCCTTGAGATCGTGGATTTAATTGGGTCCTAATGATATAAATTGTGAAAAAGTAATATCGGGTCCGGGTTAGTGGGTTCGGAACCGGATATGGATATGTACGTATATATGTTGAGCTCCCTTGTTCCTTTCTCCCTTATCCATAATTTTGAGAAATAACCCTAAGGTGTGTGTGTGTACCTTCCTGGAGTTCCAGCTGAAATTGGTAGCCAGAAGCTGAAGTTAAGTCTGCATCTTGATCCTCTTCATCATCTTGTTGGAGTTCTTGAGGATTTTGAGGTAAGGGTTATTGGTTTTGAGAGTTAAACCTTGTGTTCTATGTTGTGAAAATTGTGTAGTTGGTTTATAAGTAATAGGAGCCTGTGGTATAGTGTTTGTATGAGTGTTTTGAGCTGGAAATTGAGTATAGAAGGGCTAAAGACCCCTGGTTCAGCTATGGAGTTCGAAGGTCAAGACTGGGAGCAGGCGCTTGGTCGCGGCGCGACGCGCAGGGGGCCGCGGCGCGACGCGCAGAGGAAATTGGGCGCGGCGCGAGGTGCAGGGGCTTAGCGGCGCGAGGTGCAGGGGCTTAGCGGCGCGAGCCGCGGCCTGCAGGAAAATCCGGTTTGATTCATTTGGGGAGGTTTGGGGGGATTAGTGTGTCGATTTCCTTCGGGATATTGTTGAATTGAGTTGTTTGGGATATTGGGTCTCGATAGGGATTCCGAAAAAGGGGTTTCGGGGATCGGTTAATTATCCGGGGTTGTGTCTCGGGTTTATGTTAATTGCGATAGTTATGCTTGACCTGAATTACATGGTTATTGAGTTGTGTTAACGTGGAGAATTCGTGACGATTACAGGTTCTAGCCGATCACGTGCCGAGCCGCATTGAGAATTCCGAGTTTCGAATCAAGTTTCGGGTAATCGGTGAGTACTCGAGTTCTTTTGCAAATCGCGCGTAGTCTTTTATGAGTCGTGTATATGTGTTGTGATATATTGTGTATGAGACCGAGCTTAGTGCGCAGGTATGATCCGTTCTACCCTATACGTGCTATATGTGTTTGAATTGCAGGTGTCCGCGATATGTGATCGCGCAGGCTGACTATCCCTAACCAGTCATGAGATATGAGGCTGTATATATATATGGCAGTGATATTGCGAGGTCGCTCCTGTGCCTATTGAGTAGCTAACCGCTGCTGTGTGCGGCCTGTTAGCTGGGGAACGCGGTCCCCTTTTGAGCAGAGATATGTGTTATGCATCGAGTTGCATATGTGTGACGAGATATATGTGTTGTGTATGCTATATGTGTTTACCTGCATTGTCTAACCCTCGCGTACTCACGAGCTGTCCAGCTTATGTTTTCGAGTCCTGTGTGTCTCAGGCAGTCATACCGTGGGGTCGCAGCCACAGTCGCAGCAACCGAAGTGATTCAGAGGTCGAGGGTGTTGTTGATTGCTGTTGTTAGACTTTAGAGCTGTTGTCTGTATCTTATTCTGGATCGGTATTATGTTAGCTTTCAGTAATCCATGTTTATCAGTATTCAGTTGTGTTTATATATCAGTGTCGGTTTATGAGACGATGTATGACTCCGTGTTAAAGTTTTAATTAACAGTGTTTTCCGCTAATCCTGTGACATGTGTACTGGTTAGATTATTGCGTTATTGCCACCTGTGTATTGTATTGACGTGGCATTTGTGTGAGAATTGTGGGTGTTACACATATGTATAATTAAAATCATAATTTTAAATGTGTAAGAAAATGTTGTAATAATAATTGTTAAAAGAGAACTAAATGAAAACTTATCAAAATTAAAGGGCTAAATAAAAGATAACACTAAGATGAGGGTGTATTAAAAAAATTTAAAATTAAAATTAGAAAAAAAAAGAAAAAAGGAAAAATTACCATTGGCAGAGACCATTACGTAAATGTATATATATATATATATACATATATATATATATATATATATATATATATATATATATATATATATATATATATATATATATATATATATATATATATATATATATATATATATATATATATATATATATATATATATATATATATATATATATATATATATATATATATATATATATATATATAGACACACACAAGGGAAATAGTATTGTGCTTAATCCGATTATCGGTTACACTCGTTAAAATTAGCGTGACAATTATAAATACCGATAAAAACTCTAAAGTTAAACCATTTTTGTGATTAAAACCACTAACCACTTTTCATTGAACAAAAAAACCCCACCACTAGCAAAATCTCATTGAATTGAGATATTACCGGTTAGAACAGATTAAAGTCGTAGGCCGTCGTCGACAAGTAATCAGTGACCATCGGGATTTCGCCGAAAAAATGAATTCCAACAAAAAAACACAGATTTGAATAAAAAAATCAACAAAAAATGTGAATTTAAATCATAAAACACAGACAAATGAGTTTGCGAATTTGCAAGTCATTTTTTGAAAAAAAAAACTTTATTTTGATAAGTTTTAATCAGATGAGGTTTTTGTGCAATGAAAAATGATTGGAAGTTTTAATCACAAAAATTTTCAAATTTACCGAAAATTTTCAAAATTTTCATATCATTTTTAAAAAAAAAATGAAAATGAAAACTTGTTTAGTTAACAACAATTTCATAAATTTTCATTTCACTTTTTAAAATACCACTTTTCATATTCTCTCTCATACTTTTCTATTACCTACCCTATATTTCTTTATAACATTCTCTAACACTCTCTTACTTTTCTATCACCTATCCTATTTTCCTTATTTTATAATCACACATCTTATTTTTCTTAAAACTAAAACTTCATAACATAAACAAGTTTTCACTTTTCGTAAAAACCCTTTTTTTTTTAAGAGTCATAACTTGAAAACTGAAATTGAAAATAACTAAATTTTGTTAACTAAACGCAACCATAGCATCTCATAATTTGATGTTTCGCTTGATTAGGTGAAACACGTAATTTGAACAAAACCCTTTATAAAACCATCAACTATGTCATTATTTTAAATACAGTGACACCATTTATTCAAATGTCAATTATCATGGGTTGATATCAGTTTTAGATAACCCAACTATCTAATTGAACATTTTTAAAAGTTGACTATTAAATGTCCACAAAAAAAACACAACATAAACGCATACAAACTAAAATATGCATAGTTCTGGTACGTTTTTAGGTAATCCAAATACATAAATGAAACATTTTTAAAAGCTTGACTACCATATGTGCATAAAAAAAATACACAACATAAATGTGTACAACTTAAAACAACATAGCTATTTGATGTTATTTTTGCCAACCAAAACTCAAACTAAGTTTAAATATTGGTAGCCTAACAAAACATATAGAATAAAACATGTTATGACACAATAATAAATTGAGAAATGCGGTGCCTGGCAAAAAATAATAGAACAATCCGCGTATTTAGTTGTTGGTTTATATAAAATTACTAACTCGATTAAAAAAACAGAAGATAACCAATAACCAGAAGATAATTAAATTATATCCTTTATAAAAACATAAGATAATTAAGAAACAGATTTATATCCTTTATAAAAAAAATGGTATCTAAATTAAATTTGAGAGGTTGATGGGTGGGTTTTGTAATTTAATATCAAAATGTCAACATCTTACTTTATTTTATAAAGTCCAGATAATAATTATTACATTTTTTTTTCAATATAAAAGAAATTTCTTATTATATTTTCTTTTAAAAATCTACTCGATTAAATTAAATAATACATTATTACAAATACTAAATTACTAGTCAACCCTCCCTGATGAAACGAGCAAAATAATTTTTTATAAAATAAAATAAAAAAATTAAACTGTTAAAGCCACATTTGCAAAATGGTCATACACTTGGATATGATCCACATTGATGACAGAAGTTCATAGAACCCCCTTTCTAATAGATAATTTGCTTAAAAATATAAAAGTAGCATTGAAAAATAAGGCTAAAAAACGAGTCAAGCTTTGGGTTAACGATGTTTTCTTTAAGAGTTAAGACCGAATTTTGTTTAATAATTTGGTGAGTTTCTTTGTTAATTCAAGTTCGAGCACGACTTAAGAAAATTTAATCCCAAAATAGCTAGATAATGTATTGCGTAGATATATAATTGTTCAATCAACACAAAAATTATTTTTTCTAACATCAAAACTACATTACAACACTTACTCAATATTATACCTTGTCCCAAGTGGGAGTACTACAATCTATAAATATTTGGTTGGAGAGTGTATCGGATAATTGGATAGACACGTTAAGGTATGCTAGGCAAAATTAGTGCACGTAATTTTAAGCAGGAATTATAAGCTAGAACTTTGGAATTTATAGATTTTCTTAATTGGATGTGAAACTTAAATTTTTATAAATGTATTTTGTATAATCCTAACTGTAACTTATGAATTTAAAATAATATAAAAGGAAATCTATATTAATTAGGATTTTTACATAAAATTATGAAGGTGGTTAACGTAGAAATTTTATTCAACCAAAAAATTAACTTCATTTTAAAATTTATTTTAAGTACCTTTGAAAGTTATTGTTTTTCAAATTAAAATTCAGTTGCTTCCAAACAAACAAACTTTTTTTTTTTTGGCAATATATAGGAGCATATATACTTATAACCAAAAAATTCAGCTCCTAAAATATTTAAAAAAATATGTACCAAATAACACCCTGGGTCATAAACTCTTTTGATGATTTCATATTTCATAAAGAAAACTCGATTAATTTGTTGTATGACCTGAAAATTACATATATATCGGATTTGGAAATTTTCGTTCAAAAGTCAAGTTCTTATAAGAAACGAACTTGTCTTTTATGTGACGTTCTAGTTCATTATTTTACTTTAGCAAGTTTAAATTTCATTGGAATAAAGTTCAACTCTAAAGTACTCAATTAATCGATAATATAGCTTAACTAGTTTTCAACCTCTATGAAAGTTCATACAAAAATTTCATAATTTATGACGAACAATAATTATAAGATATTTATATGAAAATTATATGTATTTTATACAAACACATGAGTGTTAAAATCTTGTTTAATCAATCAAATAGAAGTTCATGAGAAGTTCAAGATGATTTGCTAACAAAAAATTCCCACAAATTCATGTAACCAAAATAAACAAATTGAACTTACACGTCCATAGCGGCCGGATGGATCCATTTCTGCGTAACCAAGTAACGGTTTTGCACCACGTGCGATATCGTTGGATCGTGATTTATACATGGTATCTTCTGAACGTGATACCATATGTTATTTCTATGAAAAGTAACAGATACTACAAAATAATTGTTCTACTAAATACTATGTGATATAATTATAGTTAACAAATATAAGTAACACACAGAGAACTTTCTATAAATCGAATGTTGAGAACTCAAGAATGACCAGAGATTAAGTGCTAGATGATCGGAGGCCTTCCTTCATGGTTTTCATAAGGAAAAACACCGAAAACAAGCCAAAATAGAACAGAGTAATCAATCCTAAGCATTATCCAAGCCATCACTCCAATCACTGCGCCAAAAACATGTCCGTTCAAAGCCATTTAACTCGATTTCTAAACTGAAAATTTTAAAGATCGATAAAAAGTATACAAAAGTTTTAAAATTGGGCTCTGAATTTGAAAAATCTATGCCCTCGTTTTGTTAATGCCATTTGTAATTGTAAAAATTTGAAATAAAGGATTCAAAAATCCGAAATCTTGGAAAAAGATACGAGAGACGACTTTTCGAGATCGTGGAAATTACAAATTGAAATGGTAGGACTACTTTCACAAAAACTGAATATATATAAGATAAGGTCGTTGTTGGAAGGGAAGTAGTAGAAAGCAAAGTTGACATAAAATAAAGAGTAAATTACCGAATGGCCCCTGTCGTTTGACTAAAATTATGAAATTATCCTTTAACTTTCAAAATTAATATAATGACAATCATTGAAACCACCCTATATGTTTTCATAATTGGTTCCTCCTCGGGTACATTAGTTTTAGTTTAAATTACAATTTTCGTCATTGTAGTTATATATATCACAATAGTTGCATATTCACGTACTATTACAAAGTGCTGAAAAGATTTTTAATTAAAACCCTAACACAATCTATTTATAAGGGGCGTTTGGTAAAGACTAGAGGGTATAAGTTCCAATCCAATATATTCTTTTTATCGAGTAATGTAGAGAATTATGTAAAAAACTATTTAAAAAAAATTACAACAATCATATATTCATTGTATTTTCAAATTTAATGATGTTAAAAACTATTGATTTTATCATATTTTTTATTCATTTCACCAATTACCTTCTAATTATAGTAATCTCCAGTAAAATTGTTTTGGAAATATGCTCTTTAAAATAGTAACAAACTAAAAGGTGCATTTCTCAAGTCTATAGAATTGTATTGAAAGTTATTGTTCGTCATTGCCAATTACAGCCTATATAGAGAAATTGATCGAAACATTCGGAATAACAGGCATGGATCAGGGAACAAAGTGTACGATTCAAACATCAAATTTTACATACCGAAGTGACTTTCTTATAAATTTGAGCAGGATTGGAGCATTCGCTGTAAGGATATTCCAACGTAAGCATTTCCAACATACACATACCGAAAGAGTAGATATCGACAATCTCAGTGTAATCTTCTTCGTACATTTCTGGTGCCATAAATTCCGGTGTTCCTGATTCATGTATAGTCAAAGTTAGCAAATTCACAACCCCAAAAAAATGATAAAAGGAACAACTGTAATATGGTGTGCCAAGCGTAGTAACGATCGATGGGGAAACATTGCCTATGACGCTGTGAGCATGCTGCGATTTGCAAAGTGTGGCAGCTAACCCGAGATCACCAATCTTTACTTGGGCAAGAAGACCATTGATGAAGATGTTATCGCACTTAAGATCTCGGTGGATGACCGGAGGATCGTGACTATGCAAATAAGCAAGGCCTTCGAGGATTTGTCACACCCAATTCTTTACTGCCCGGATGTGAACTCTCTTGTATTTCTGTCGATACCTGCATAATCAAGTCCGATTGGTTATAAAAATTTTATCATCTCTTCTAGGACTGGGTTAAAGTCGAAAGCCAATCCGTGAAACTATAAAACTATACTAGAATTGGACCAAACTAAAGCGACCTGAATCAATTGAACCAGTATTATAGAATAAATCTGTTCGGTTCTGTTTTCATTTTATTGATTCAATTTGTAGACTGATTAACTCTCAAATTTTCATTTTAAAAATCAGTCAACCTTTTAATGCCTATCATATACAAAATTTGAACAAAATTAAATTCTTATATATTCTGTTTGATTTTTAAATTTGATTCATTAAAAGTAGAAAACATGTTCATCACCGAGGGTCGTTAGCCTAACCGAACCAACGTGTTCTTCCAACCAAAATAAGTGGTTATGGCCTTATGGAGTTATGGGTTCAGTCTCATTTATATATACATACAATTACCATATCTTGTAAACCAATGAAATCATGCTATGTGGCCAACCATGATTGGTTGGTGAGTTTATTTTTTTCTTCTTTTAAATTTAACTTTACATAACACACCCTTATCGTTGTGTTATCTTTTATTTAATCAATCTATTTTAATAAACTTTTGTTTAGTCCTCTTTTAATATTTTTTATTACAATATTTTCTTATATATTTAAACTTAATTATGATTTTAATCACATATATATATGTTTGGAGTTGTCTTTTAAAACTATTACGTTATCTTTAATTGTATCAAAAACACCAACGAAAAATTGCAACCTAGCCAATCATGATTTGTTGTTTTTTTTAATTTAATTTTTTTCATAATACACTCTTATTTGTGTTATCTTTTATTTAACCTCTTTATTTTGATAAATTTTTATTTAGTTCCCCTTTAACATTTATTATTACAATATTTTATTACACACTTAAAAAATATTGATTTTAATTATACATATGTTTTAAGTTGTCTTTTGAAACTATTATGTTTTGTTTAATTATATGAAAAACACTATGATTAAATTGCTTTATAATTAAAATATAACTAATTAATATTTAGATTCTATATTAAATATGATTACGTTTAAAATTGAACATTACTATTATAACGTTGGCAGACCCTAATCGGTGTGTTAGATTTATTACCATTATAACTTTATATTATTTGATCGTAAAACAAATATAACTAAATTTGTGACTAAACCTAATCCATGTCACAATTTCAAAATATGGTTATGAATATTTAATTATTTAATTTTGATTCCGATCAGATTTAATAAGACATGGTTTGTAATTTTGACATTGCAAAATTTATAAAAATCAATGATATTAACCAAATAACAATATCATTTGATTTGCTTATTGGATATATTTCACTATATTAGCATTTTAATTTCATTATTTGATCCTGGTTCAGTTGAGTTTCATTATTTGAATAGTTTGATAAATTTTTTATTCATTTGTTTTTTATATTCATTTTGTAATTAATATTTTTAGACACCGCAACAATGCGTTCAGTAACTAGTTTGAGACCATGATGATACCGTAAGATATATAGGTACTTAGGTAGTAGTAGACGTTGTCTTCCACAAAACACATGTATGTTCATTGACATAAGTATGATAAGTAAGGAAGAATTTTGTTAGTCTCTGAGGCTGCCAGCAGTGAACATCTCTCGGTTATGAAGTTAAAAGTCCGCCTATCCACATCCATCCAAGATGTATAGAAACACATTATGGAGTCGTGATTGAGGTTCTTGAGGAGATGGACCTAGGAGTATAGATCAAGTTGAAGTTCCTCCGGAGACCAGAAAACGTTGTTGAGTTTCACCTAGTTCCATGCTACTTCTATCGCTAGAACCTCATCAAAGGCCTTGTAAACTGTCTTCATTGCTCCTTTTCCCAGAATGTACGTCCTTGAACTAAAAGGTGATAACAATTAAGTAGATTTTTATGGAAAAAAATTACTGTATATATAAATAATCTAATTGACGTTATAACAACATATAAGATAACGTCTTCGACGTATCCTTTCAAATTAAATGTCTAGTCAATTGAAAAAAAAAAAATTATATATATATATATATATATATATATATATATATATATATATATATATATATATATATATATATATATATATATATATATATATATATATATATATATAGATGAGATCATTCACTACAAAAAAAGTGTTAAATTTTCACAGAATGTGAAAGCACGTAAAAATATATTATATTGATCACACTTATAAATGTGCAAACTACTAAATTGTAAAACTTCACAATTATAAATGTATAAATTAAAGAATAATCTTCACGGATTTATATGTGTAAAAATAGTAATTTGAAAATTGTAAAAAAGATCACACTTAAAAGCGTGGAGATTTGAACTCTATAAATTTTAGTCAAAATTTTCACAATTAAAAATGTGAAATTGGGACAATTTGTCCATGCTTTTAAATATGAAGTTTAACCAAATTGTTCACATTTTTATGTGTTAAGATATAGAAATATTTTGTCACGACACATTTGTTCGCACATACTTATATCACCATACATTTTTAAATGTATACATATTTTAAAATAAATGTGGACAATAGGTGCATTTTTTTGTAGTGATTGCGATACCAAAATTTAGTATAGAACTATAGAACCAATATCGTCCATATATTAGATTAATCCAGTGGTTTTGATTAAAAGAATCAAGTTTAGAATTAGTGAAAAAAAAAAGTGGTATTAAAGATATTTTAATATTGTCAAGGGTAAAAAAGGAAAAGATTGGAAATAGCAAAAATATTGACATTATCAAAATAAATATCTTTTTTTTTTAACTAAAATAACATTAATATGATTAACTTGTAAATCAAAAAAAATTATACCTTAAAAACGAGAATTTTATACTTTTTAAAACGAGACCGGTCATTATATATTTTTTTCGAAAAAATTTTAAGTGTTTAGTTTTCGTTAAATTTTTTTTTTACCCAGACTGTGATTCAATATAGCATGACGAGATCATTGAATGTCGAAGTAACAGTATGTAACGTATAGTCAACGTCGAAATAATATTATATAACATATATGCAACACTGCATATACATTCAATATTAAAAGAGCCAAAATAATATCAAAATTAGTAGTCAAACTTGATGAACCACCCTTAAATTAACGAGACTGGTCATGATATATTTTTTTTAAAAAAATATTACTTGTTCATTTTTTGTATAAAAATTTTTTTACAGACGACCATTCAGCATATCATATCGAGATTATTCAATATCGAATTACAATCTATATCACATATCCAACATCGAAGTAATATTATATATTGTACATGCAACACTGCATATACATTCAATATTAAATGAGTCAAAATAATGATCAAACTTAGTAGTCAACGTTGGTGGATTTAACGAATACCATCATGATATATTTTTTTCAAAAAACTTTTACGTGTTTATTTTTTGTAAAAAATTTTTTACCCAGACGACCATTCAATATATTATATCGAGATCATTCAATGTCGAATTACAGTTTATATCACATACTCAACGTCGAAGTAATACTCTATATCATATATGCAACACTGCATGTACATTCGATATTAAAAGAGTCAAATGGTCAAAGTGGGTAGTCAAACTTGGTGAGCTAGCATTAATTCAATGTTAATTGCATAATAATCATATGATCCCTAATATCATATTATAATCTAATGGTTTAGATTGGTTCTATAGTTCTGCACTAAATTAAGGTTCTGCAATAATCTCAACCCTATATATATAGGGGTGGGTTCAACGGAAAACCTATATGCATCGGAAAACCCGGGAACCACTTTATAGTCATTGGATCAGGGGATGCATCACGCGGGGAATTTGATGCATCACGCGGAAATTGTGATGCATTTGTGGTGGTGCATTGAGGTATTCCAAGGTTTTCCGATACATGTTGGTTTTCCATTGAACCTATATATATATATATTTATATATGGGTGGGTTCAATGAAGAACCTTGGAGAACCACAATGCATCGCTAGAAAATCGTAATGCATCACGTGGAAGTCGTTGCATCACGCGGGAATTTGATGCATCACGTGGAAATAATGATGCATCACGTGGGAATTGTGATGCATTTGTGGTGGTGCATGGAGGTTCTCCATTAAACCCCCTATATATATATATATATATATATATATATATATATATATATATATATATATATATATATATATATATATATATATATATATATATATATATATAGGGCTAATTACCGAAAATAACAACTTTTTGGTTTTTTATCATTTATAACTACATTAATTAGTTTTTATCATTAATAGCATGAACTTTTATATTTTTTATCATTAAAAACAACGAATGACCTGTAAACCTGTTATAACAAGTCACACACAACCAAACAACCTTGTTTGTAACCAAACACCACATCCCATAGCAAACACATGAGTCTTGCTAAAAGAAATAACCTCCATTACCAATGAAGAACACGAAGGAAACAAAAACTCAGATTCAGATTCTAACAAACAAACCCAAAATTATATCAGATCTGGAACTCGTTTTCTTGATGGATAAATTATTGTGATCAAGCCTGAGAACAGAGCAAAGAGAGCTTGTAGATGTTCATCATGATGAAATCCTAAATGAAATCAGATCTTGATGAAACCCATGTTTCTTATATAACCCATGATGATGAAACCCTTCGAATCTTCAATCGGTGGTAAGATTTGAGATCTCAAAAACCCTTGTCGGTGGCACTCATCGAACCTTCAACCTTCCATGGAGCTTAGAAACTGTGGTAAGCTTCGACAATCAGAATCAAACTTAAAGCAAACTTGGAACGATTTTCATGTGGTGAGCTTCGACAATCAGGATCAGAATCAAGAACCCTTCAAGTCCTTTGTTTCCATTGAGAACCTTCGAGAACCCTAATCGTTCTAGCATATATTATTCTTTTCCCATCACTACAAAAAAAATGGCATTTAGCGACACTGTCAGCGACATTTTTAGCAACGTTTTTTTTGTCAGTGATATCTTTAGTGACATCAAATGAGGTGTTGCTATAAATGCGTCGCAGATTTTAGTGACATCAAAAGACACGTCGCTAAAATTTTTGACACCATTAGCGACTTCTGGTAAAAGTGTCGCTATCTAGAATTATGTCACTATTGGTGTCATTGTTTGTGTCGCTAATTTTTAATTATGTCACTAGTTGTGTTGTAATCTGTGTCACTACTATCGCATGTTGTTACTAGTTGAATCACGATTTGCGTTGCTATTTTTAATGATGTTGCTAATTGAGTTATTGTTTATGTCACTATTTTTGGATGATGTCGCTACTTAAGTAGCTATATGTGTCACTGTTAATGAAGGTTGTCGCTAATGACATTACTGTTTGTGTCACTGTTGTTAAATAATGTTGCTAGTTGTGTTGCTTTATATGTTGCTATTATTGAATGTTGTCGCTAGTTACATCACCATTTATGTTGCTATTGTTGAATGATGTCGCTAGTTGAGTTGTTGTATGTCACCATGTGTGTCGCTATTATTAAATGATGTCGCTAATTGTGTTATTATTTGCATCACTATTGTTGATTAATGTTGCAATATGTGTCGCTATTCTTAAGTGGTGTCACTACTCATGTTACTATATTTGTCGCTATATTTGATTTATGTCACAATGTGTGTCGCTATTTAAGTCACTGTTTTTATATGATGTCGCTATTATTATTATTTTTTATTACTATTGCTATTTTCTATCAAATTATCAGAACTATATTATTAACAATTGTATTTTATCAAAAACTAAAATTGAGAAAAATCTATTTTTATTTATTTAATTAAACTATATTATTAACAATTATTTAAAAAGTAGATTGTTTGTACTCAAAACAACAAAATTGTTTTATATCAACTAAACTATCTATGCTCTTCTTGGCCGATATTGGAGAACGTCTAGAAGTCTTTCAGTGGCCTTTTGCATCTTTTCAGCACCGTGCGTCGTAGATTTTCCTCCAACTCATCAATTCTTTGTGCTTGTTCCAATTGTGTAGCTTTGATGATTTCTTGTTCATCTTGTTGTCGTTGCACCATCTCTCTCTTATATTATCTCATCAATTCTTTCTGTTTGTTCCAATTATGTTGCTATTCGATTTTTCAAGAAATTCCGGTAATTCACACTTCCTACGTAGTGCCAACCAAACATTAAGATTCATAAATCCAGGCTTCTGTGTTGGAGATTGCTGCTTAATCCTGCACATAAAGCTCCGAAAGCGTTTTGATCCAACAAAGTTGAACATACGTCAAACTTCAAAGTCAATCTTTGTGTCCCATTTGTACTTTCCCTGATTTTTAAACAAATAAACAAGTTCATAATAATAAACATAATATTCACATATAATGGAAAGAAAAAGAACAAGTTCAATGACAAATGACAGTATAAATATCTTAGATGTATTAAGCAAAAAGATTATACAAGATTTCAAGGTAATTTCAATGTCAAAAATCTGATTCTTGTGATCCTAGATGTCCTACGGTTCACTGGAAAATATATGTATTCTAGATGTCATGTGTGTGTGTATTATAACATCAGAACAGCAGCAAATTAATAATTATAACAGCTTTTAAAATTAAGAAATAAAGTGTGGCTGGAAACGAAACAGAAAGAAAGACTAAACGGCTATGTAGGGAGTGGAGTTTGATCCAGAAAGTTTAAACATTTCTTCTAGTTAAAGTGAGCTCTAAACTCCAGAAAGTTTCCTTTTGACTTACACCCATTATTACTATTTCTTAAACATGTTTTTTTTTTTAATTACTGTATCATTTTATTTTGCTTTGAGTTATAGTAAAGCATTTTTGGAAATTCCAACTTCCAGATTCATGTCAATTCCTTGCCTTTCTTTCATTTAATGATTCCCTTTTTGTGGCAGCTCTAACTAAAATATTATTTGTGATCATAGCAAAGTAACATATTAGTTGTCCAAGATTTCCAAAGTTACCGTGATATTCATAAAGACATTTCTTTGATGCTTTTCCTTTCTAAGGGCCTGGCAGAGTTGGGTGTAGGCTGTCAAATTTTGCATTACATTTGCTTTTTATCAGTTTCTGCAAATGGAGGCTAGTTTCAGTACAGGGCCTCCAGTGTGCATCTATGTTGAAGTCTTATTATTATTTCCTTAAATCGGCAATACACAACCTTTTATAGTCTATTATACTACGGATTCATATAGTTCTTTTCATTGTTTTGTTTTAGATAATTTAGAGAATAGAGAAGAAATAGAAAGAGCGTAAAGTAGGAAAAAGGGAAGGTGTGTTACATTACATAATAAGAATCAATATCAACAGCATAGTATGGGATATGTACTTTAAAGATCTACTCCCTAAACAGTACTAATGGGCAAAAATGATTTACTGTAGTTATTTGATAACAGAGCAGGAACAAAGCAGGTATGGTGGCTTGAGCTTAAAACATAAGTGGCTAATGCATACCTTAACACTGGGGTGAAAGCTGCAGTGATCACAGTTCCTGCTTACTTTGATGATTCTCAACGTCAAGCAACAAAGGATGCCGCTACTGAATGAACCTACAGCAGCTGCAATTGCTTATGGGTTAGACCATAATTGGTTGCCTTAAACGGTGAAATAAATGTGCTTATCTTTGATTTTGGATGCCGCTACTGAATGAAGTTGATCAAATTGGTTTCTAAAATACTACAAGGCACATGCATTGAAGATGTATTCAAAAGGCTCAATCCATAAAAAATTTTCAGGAAAACAAACACAAACAAACCTGAGAAACCATAATCTAAATCGAAATACAAATTTTTTTAAAGAAGAAGTCAATATAAGACACACAATCAATTTTAAAAATATGTTAAGATAATCATTCTTACCTATATATGCAATAATGGCTTTTTACTAAAAAGAAATATGTGGTGTGTGTGTTTTAGATCACTTGTCAATCAAACGTGTGTGAAAATTGTATATACATAGTTATCATAGAAATATTGCTAGCATATATCTTGGTCTAAAAAGTATCCTACTTTTAAAATCGAATGGTGTTGTCTGATTTTTTACTAATGGTGTCAAAATGGGATGGATAAGTAATGGGGCTAACACGTAAGTTTTTGTGTGGGTTAGAGAAGGCCGAGTCAATCTGGAACCCTTTTTGTCCAAACTTTTTAAATAATTAGTGTGTTAAATATGAATCACAAAAATTATTATTACAATAATAATCTAATTTCATTGAATAAAACAATTTAGGAGGATATGTAGATTAAAGATGCACTTTGGGCAACGTGTGATCTGTTTTGAAACTTTTGACCCACTTATTAGCTAATGTACAATGTACATGCATTGATGCATACATGTTAATGTACACAAAATTAGAACACCTACAGGCTACAGAGACATTATTTGTGCAATTTTGATGTTTGTTTTTTGGAATTCAGAGACGTTATTGCAGTTTTCCTGTATGATAAATTGGGGTTGATTGTGTTTTGGTGGTAAATTGTGTAGGGAGTGAAGAAACAAATAGAAGGCAGAGGGAGGCTAAACATTTCTAGTCAATTACTCTTTTAGCATACTCGAATAAGCATCTTTTACGATGCTACAAAAGCATTTTGAATTCATTTGGCTAGTTAGGAGAGTGTAGGGGGAATGCCATACATACATGAAAGGATACATTCTCATGGACATTTTATTTCCCACCTGGATACTCACAATATGAAGACCAAGGCAATGGTGACAGAACATCATTAGCTAATATTCATGAACAAGGTATGCAGTAGTTGCACGTTTTGCTCCAATCAAATTGTACAGTTGGATTGCAAAGATATTATCTTTGCTTGAGTCAGAAGATCCCAATGTATGTTTGCATGCTGTGAAGGTGGTTGCCAACCTAGCAGCTGAAGGTCATTTTTTACTATCCCTAGATCCCTCTTAACATGTGGATTCTAATGCAAATGATTTGAAAGCATAATTCTAATCATAAAATGCATCAATTTGATCATAGCAACTGAATTACTTAAGCCTAGCTCACATGTTTATTTATTTTCTGTGAGATTACAATCTAGTTTATTTAATTTAGGCAGAGTCCTGTTGGGAAATTTCAGCCTAGACTTAAAGTATATATACATGCTTTATGTAATTATAAACACTAATTCCAAACATAAACTAGCTAGTGAGGACATGCGGCCATGAAGTAGGTCATTCTTAGGCCAAACCATGTATACACTGATATTTTTCTTTTTCTGTTGTCATGTATTTTGCCCTGCGTGTGACTGAACCATGTATATCCTGTGACCAAGCCATGCATATTCTTAAACCAAACCATCTATATATACACGACGATTGTCGTTTCTCAAGAATGACTAATATAATGAATATGTAGTAAAGTGTAAACTCAGGTACAAGTATATCATGAATGTTGTTACTGTTAAATAACCATGAGACTCATATCTCTGGTACAAGTCAACAATGCACATCATATGGTAAAATGAAGAAAAACAAAAGGAAATTAAAACCACCCAAAGCAAAGGTACCTGTCATTGGAATCATTGAATCAACCAAGTAATTTATGAAAAGCAAAACAGATTCACCAATTCATCGATTAATTCATGCATCAACAGCAGATCCCCCAAAAAAATCATTGATTAATCCATCAAGCTCGATTAAATAAAAGGAACAAGTCCTCCATGATTCAAACCAGATTCACCATGAAAAATCAAAACAGATCGATTCAACAATCCACAATGAAATTAGTGTCTGTGTTTAGTTTACGACACCAGATTGCAATTGATAAAATAAACACATATCGATGTTTAAATTTGTAGACATCAAATAGTGAAACAGAGACGATTTAAGGTTGGCTTGCGTTAGTGACTTGCTGCTAATAACAACAGGCCCTAAAGTTCACTATCACTAGAAATTAAGCTATGAAGATGAAGAGACCTTACCGTCCAGATGGAGTGGCAGCGATTTGTAAAGAAGCTTCAAATTTGAGCAGCAACAATTAATTTGACCAGTAGCGATTTGAGCATCGACGATTTGAAGTTGGTTCCGAGATTTGAGTAGCAGCAACGATTTGACAGCAGCAGCGTTTGAAGATTTGAGATTCAAACGGATGAAAGGAATCGAGCTGCAATCAAAAGGATTGAACAACACTCAAATTTGTTTTGATATGGATTGAGCATCGAAAGAGGTCTGCTCTAAAGAAGGAATGGGTTTGTCTGCTCAAATGAATTAATTAATTATATGTTGGCCCTTAAAAGCAACAAATTTTTGCTGAATTGTTGGCAAAAGAAATGTAATAATTAACACAAAATAAAGTTTAAATAATTATTTTAATTTAAATATATACTATAATCTTGATTTATTATCACCATAAAAGATTTAATAATTAAAATGATATTAAATCATGAATTAGAAAAAAAAAACTCAAGATTAATATTCGTTTAATTTTAATATTTTTAATAAACATTGGTTTTGGTAATTTATTTATTAGACAAATATTTACTATTTTAACTATATACTTTCTTATTGGTATTGGTATATGTCACAAATTTAGCGACATACATGGTGACTTCTATGTAAATGTCACAAAATCAGCAACACACTTAGTGACATGTGCGTATATGTCACAACTTCAGCAACACACATAATGTCTTATATATAAATGTTACAAAATCAGTGACACACTTAGTGACATGTGTGTATATGTCACAATTCCAGCGACACACTTAGTGACATGTGTGTATATGTCACAAATTCTGTGACACGTATAGTGTTTTATATATGAATGTCACAAAATCAGCGACGTGTATAGCAACTTGTGAGTCTATGTTACAAAATTGATGACATCTACAGTGACTTATACATGAATGTTACTAAAAGTAGCGACATACATAGCGATGTTGGTGACATCATCGTTCCAAAACATGTCACGAAAACTATCACAAATTTGTGACATTTAGATATTTGTCGCTTAAGATGTCGCTAAATGAGGTTTTTCTTGTAGTGCATCAAGAACCCTTCGAAAACCATAATCGATTTATATCTGAAATTTACAAAAATGAAATGGAATTTGAGAGCATTTTTTGTTTCCAGAGATCCCCATCTCTCTCTTTATTTTCTCCAATAGTGCCACAATGATGGACCAGAAGTACCAGCTTGAACAAAAAGACATGTAGATGTGTTTGGTTGGAAAAAGAGTGTTTGGTAACAAAACGAGGTGTTTGGTTATGAAAAGATGTGTTTGGTTGATGTTAACCTATTAAACAGGTTAATAGATTAAAATTTGCTACAACTGATAACAAATACAAAAGGTATTGCTATTGATGATAAAAATTAAATTATGTTGCTATTAATGATAAAAAAGACAAAAGTTGTTATTTTTGATGATTAGCCCATATATATATATATATATATATATATATATATATATATATATATATATATATATATATATATATATATATATATATATATATATATATATATATATAGGGGTGGGTTCAATGGAAAACCACTATGCACCTGAAAACTATGAAAACCTACGCATGCCGTCCGATTTGGTGCATTTCATGAAAAACGCGGTGGCATGATCGTAAATAAGGTGATGCATCACGCGGGATTTTGATGAATCACGTGTGAAAGTTGATGCATCACGCGGGATTTTGATGCATCACGCGGGGAATTTGATGCATTTGTGATGCTGCAGTGCGGTTTTCACAATTTTTCAGGTACATTGTGGTTTTCCATTGAATTACCCTCTATATATATATATATATATATATATATATATATATATATATATATATATATATATATATATATATATATATATATATATATATATATTGGATCAAATGAGAACCGTCCTTAAAATGAAGACGGTAAGAACCAATAATAATCTGACATGTCATCCATTTTAATTAATTTAAAATTAATTAAATGCATTTGAAAGTTAATCAATAAGGAAAGTTTCAATCATCTAAATCAATCAATCTCTCTCATCCAAACAATTCTCTCTCTCTCTCTCTCTCTCTCTCTCTCTCTCTCTCTCTCTCTCTCTCTCTCTCTCTTAATTCAACGGATGAAGAATCACACAAGGATGTGATTGAATCAATATTTATTATGAACCATGATTGTGGATTGTGTAAACCATTAGTCGTGAACCACATGTTTGTACTAATTGTGAATCATCAATGCCTTGAATCACACATGTTTGACTATTTGGTTCATGAATCATACATATTTGAGTCATTGATCATATCATTGTGTCGATTGTGAATCGTCGCTGGTGTCGTAAACCAAAACGGTGTGGCGAATCACTGGTGATGTGGTGAACCATAATAATGGTGTGAACCATCGATGGTATTGTGAACCATAGTGGTGTATTGAATCTACAAAGAGAGGGTGTGTATGTAGTTTGCACAACAAGAAAAACACCTTTTTGCGGCGACAAAAGTCGTCGCTAAAAGCGTCAAAGTTGTCGCAAATAACCTTTTGCGGCGACATGTCGTCGCAAAAAGGTCGTCGCCGAAACCTCGTAGCTAAAAGTCTTTTGCGACGACATTGTAAACCTTTTGCGGCGACTGTTTCCAGCAATTACTTGTTGACACGTCATGCTTTTTGCGACGACATTTTAGACCTTTTGCGACGACATGTGGTCGCCAAAAGTTAAAAAAAATTTCATTGGTCTTTAGCGACGACATGTCGCCGCAAAATGTCTAAATGTCGTCGCAAAAAGTGACCAAAAATGCCCAGTTAGAAGGCTTTTAGCGACGTCATGTCGCCACAAAAGGCCAAATAGTCGTCGCAAAAAGTGCCAAAAATGCACAGATTTTGGCTGTTTTTTTTGCCCCCAATCGGGTTATATAAACCTGTTTGCAGCATTTGATATGTTCCAACAAACTCAAATCTAATATATTTCAAAACAACAATAGTTACAAAAGGTGTATCAAATAAGCATTTACAATTTAAAAAACATTACATAATATAAACTAATAATCTTCTTCGTCTTCGTCGTTTTCCTCGTCTTCGTCATATCCAGGAACGTCTATATTCGCGGCTCTTAACGCATTGTATAAAAGTTCTTGTCGAGCCATTAACTTTTGTTGCTTTTTTGTTTGTCGAGCAACTAATTTATCAACTTCTGCTTTTGAATAGGTTTCTGGTTGTGTTTGAGACTTTGAACTCGAAAAACTTCCTGGTAACTTTCTCCCAATTCCGCGATTATGACCTCGACGTTCTCCCAAGACTTGAGACAATATCTCTTCTTCGGTCATCGGGTTCGAACTTCCGACTTGACTATTTCAAAGCTGCTCCATCTCATGCTGTATAATTACAAAAAAAATTCGATAGTATATATATTTCATAATAAACACTAAAAGAAAATATTTATATAAAATTTCATTCACTTAAGTAAAACGATTACTTACATATTGTCTTGCAGCAATGTCATTGGCGAAAACGTTATTCCGACGATGCATATTACCAAACTGGTCGATAATACTAGGAAACTGACCCGTCGTAGGGTCGTACTGTAACACATTTAATATATATGTAAATAAAAACATATATATCAAATATTAACGTGTATAAATTACCAACTAATATTACAATAACTCTATATATTACCAAATATATATCATAACTATATTATACATATCAATTCGTCGCAAATTATCAAGTATCTTACTAATTATATTACAAAGTATATAAATCACACAACTATGCAAATTATTTAGCGCAAATTACCAATAACATATTTTGATATACATATATAAACACACACATACACAAGTGTATACATTACCATTTTTATACCAACTTACTAACTATATATAGGCATATCAAGTCTATACAAATTAACAAGAATACATATCACCATCTTTATAATACCTTTTGCCAACTAATATTACAACAAGTCTATATATTACCAAATTATCAAGTATCTTACCAACTATATGTAATTGTATATAACAACCATCATTTATGCATATCAAGTCTATACAAATTATTAAGAATACATATTAAGTCTATGCATATCAAGTCTATACAACCATCATTAATGCATATCAAGTATATAACAACCATCATTTATGCATATCAAGTCTATACAAAAGTCTATAGAACCATCAAGAATACATATCACCATCTCGTCGCTAAAGTATATATACCATCGCTAAAGAATACATACCATTTTTATACCAACTTACTAACTATATATATACATATCAAGTCTATACAAATTATCAAGAATACATATCACCATCTCTTTATAATACCTTTTGCCAACTAATATTACAACAAGTCTATATATTACCAAATTATGAAGTATCTTACCAACTATATGTAATTGTATATAACAACCATCATTTATGCATATCAAGTCTATACAAATTATCAAGAATACATATCAAGTCTATACAACCATCATTAATGCATATCAAGTATATAACAACCATCATTTATGCATATCAAGTCTATACAAAAGTCTATACAACCATCAAGAATACATATCACCATCTCTATAATACCTTTTGCCAACTAATATTACAACAAGTCTATATATATATGGACACACACATACAAATTAGCAAGTATACTATATATATATATATATATATATATATATATATATATATATATATATATATATATATATATATATATATATATATATATATATATATATATATCAACTATCATTTAGAGATAAAGTGACTTACACGACGATCTTGTATTTGAACGTATGCTTGGGATCCATGATAACTTGGATAGAGTTGTTTGGCTCTATTTGCGGCATTTACAACTCCTCGATGTATGGTTCCCTCTTGCATAAAGTAGTCACAATACTTGTGCCACTCATCAATTTCCATTTGTTCGGGAGGGGAATTTCGGATGTCATCCGGACGTTCGTACCCTCCTCGATTGCTAAAGTATTTTATTTTAAAACGGGATTTTCGATCTTTAAATCTTGATGCACATTGTGCATTAACTCTCGCAACTATTTGTGTCGAATGTGGACCCGACAAGTGAGGTCCCATGTCAAAATATGTCTGCAATTTATAAAAAAGAGTCATGTTAGTGTGTATTTTGATGTCTTTACAAAAATATATTAAACAAATTTAACCTGTAGTTCAGGTGTGACACCCTTGCCACAACAACCACCATTTACAATACTCCCAGGATTAATCATCAACATGCAATAACATAATGATCTGATAACCTAAATTAAGTGCGGAAGCATTAAAAACACAAAATAAAAGTAGTGCAACAGTGTCAAACACCCTACGGTGCTACAAGGTACCAAATTTAAGTCTACATGCCCAATACAATTATTACAACATCCAGAATAATATAAAACATTGTTCCAAAGCATGATTACCGATTATATAGTACCAAATCTCCCGAATCTTCACAATATGACCTAACTAGAAAGTCCGGCGGTAGACTTCCCTTTTCCTGTAAAATAAAAATAAACAACTGGGGAATAAGCAAAGGCTTAGTGAATACAAAGATTACGCATTTTATAAATTTTTATGAAGCCCAAGGATAACACAGATGACCAACATCGGATATCCTCTTCGTACACTAAGTACGGACCAGAGCCGCAGCCCCTTCGAGCCCAAAGCTCGGCATTTAAACATACCATCTGAGACAAACGTACGATCGGGGATGACATACTGCCTACCGGGCCTAGGAGTGGATCAGCTCCAGGTCATATAGCACAGTAACATTAGAGTAATCGATGCGACCCATCGGTCCATCAATAGATGCACAACAATCGAAAGTACATGCAACAAGTAAGAATGTGCATCTAAATCTACGCAAGTTAGTAGAATTCCAAACAAATCATGAAGCAACAGGTCTCAGCAGGCAAAGCTTAACATAAAACATATATAAACATGCGAAATCTACTGTACTCACAGTGGGTGCGTAAATAAAACTTCAATATTATTTCTCTTCGCGCTATCAACCGGATCCACCAAGTACCCCACTGTGGGTTAAACAACACCACAAGGGACCTGTTAAATTAGTTGCAACAATACCTCGAGTCAAAAACCGTTTAAATTCATAAGACCAAGTTTTGTAAGTTTTGCAATATTTTTCCCCCATTTCGGATCCATATCCAAATTCGAACCACAACTAAGTTTGAACCCATTTCAAGTTCACACCTTGTCCATTGAATAACTCTTGTTATTTTATGTGTTTCATTCAAAATATTCGAGTTTAGAGAGTGGGTTTTCAATTTTAGGCATCAAATTCGAATTTCGGGGGTTAAATTCGAATTTCCTTCAAATTTAATGACTAAACTCAAAATCCTAAGGATAGATTCGAACCATATTCGAATCTAGGGCCTTAGATTCGAATCCATGGTGTCAAACTCGAATTTCTGCTCGAATTTAGTACAAAAATCGAGTTTGTTCTTGCATTTCGACTGTGTTCTTGGTATTTTCGAGTTTGTTCATCTTTACAACTTAAATCCTTCATTTCAAAGCCTAAAATCATGAATATATCAAGTATTATACCTAGGTTTGATTCTATTACACATATACTATCATATTCTAGCTAAAACTCAAGCAAAATCGGCTTTAAATCGCATAAAAATGACAGATTCGAACTTATGTTCTTCAAAACCGAAACACAAAATCTTAAAAGAGTCGATTCTTACCTTAATCCGTACGAAATCTAAAATCCAACCGTAGATTGTTGTTGTACTCCTCGAGATCTTTCCGATGACGTATAAATCTCGATAATCGGCCGGTCGGTTTGTGAGATATCTTAGATAGATGTAGAGAGAAAACTTCTAGAGAGAGAGTCTAGAGAGAGAGTGAAAATGTGAATAATGAAAGGCTTTTAGCCTTTTTATTCAACTTTCTTCATTTTTGCACATTTCACCCCTCAACTTAACCGATTCCATAAAATACTGCTTTATTCTTTAAATTTATCATTACTAGCTTTTATAATTCATACTACTTCCTAACAATAATTCAGAGTTCAAATTTTCTTAAAATAACAACAAACTTTCTAAATATCCCAAATACGTGATAATTGCTCATAATTCAACTTAATTATAAATTATTCCACCTACATAGATCCAAATTACAGTAATTGAATTCGAGGATGTTACAACATGGGCTCCACCACGCTCAAACTTCGTCCTCGAAGTTTATTTGGATTCGAATACATACTTATACTTTTTCAACGTATCGACTTTTGTCTCCCAAATGTGATTTACTTCTTTGTTATGCTTCCAACATATCAATACCATTTTAATGTCTTTGTTTCTTATCTTCATTAATTTCATATCTGTAATATACTCCGACTTCTTTACATATACTAACCTTTCATGAATTCCAATTCGGTATAATCATCCCAATCTTCATTACCAGTTGTGAAGATTACATAAAGCTTTTCCAATAAAACACCAAGTGCTATTTCGATATTTCCTTAAATAATTCCAAATGAGATAACAGATTCCTAACTTTTCTGTTATTCTCAATGAACCAATACACCATAGTGCTAACTTGTTCCTTTTTGTTGATACTTAAATCCAGAATACATGATCTCATCATGTATTCAAATATGAAAATAGTTCATTTATTTTGACCATTTGTCGAGGTCGGTAAGCTGTACTCATAGTTATATGAGTGCATAATCCTACTTGTAAAGCAAACCAAAAGTTGAACATGAAACAACTCCTCTAATAAGACATAATCAATTCTAGAATACCATGGAAATAATGATAACCTTACTCATGCACATCTGTTCAATTCTTTCTAGCAATAACCTTCTTGAGTCCGTATATATAATATACTGAATTAATCAAGTTGTCTACAATCTACCAATCGTATAAAACTTCTTAATTCTTGCAATACTGCGAGACAACTTTCAAATTCTCAATCACTCCCCTTTTTAGCAGAATCCTCCGAGATCCACTCCCAGAAATCACATATCCCAAAATATAATCTATTATAATCAAACTCACGATTTGACATATTCAACTTTCAACTTATACCCACATATCATCGATAATTATGATTACAGATTTCCCCCAACATTGATATACAAATCTTTATTCATAATGTCCATGAAACAGTTGGGTTGTTGGCTATCCCAAATGGCATAACAAAATACTCGTAAAACTCATAACTATCCCTGAAATCCATTTTCAGTATTTTATCCTTACAAATCCTTCAACTAGTGATATCCTGAACATAAATCAATCTTTTAATAATAACCAACCCCTTGCAACTGATCAATAATCATCAATTCCTGGCAGCGAATACTTACTTGTTATAGTCAATTTGTTCAAATCATGTTAATCTATACATATTCTCATTATGACATCCTTAGTTTCATAAACACTATCAGGCTCCCCATGACAAAGAACTCAATCTAACGAAGCCCTTATCTAATAACTCCTAAAGCTATTTCATCATCTCTTACGTTTCAGTAGATGCATACCGATACGAAAAACAAGCTATTGGAGAAGCTCCAGGGATCAAGTCAACACAAAATTTCACGTGTCTTGCAAGTGGCACATCAGACAAGTCTTGGTATCAATAACATATACCAAACAAAACTCACAGCCCTAAGCAATCAGCTTTCGGGACCTAACAGTCATCATTAGACATTGATCCCCACTTCTCCAATACTCATATATACAAATCTCTCGCCTCCTTTTGGCGTAGTTATCTTTATTATTCCTTCATTGCAAGCTACATGCGTCTTGTTACATATATGTAATAAGTTCTTTCTAATATCGTATCAAATCACCGATCTCTATTGAAATCAAGTCAGGATTGAGTACTACCTCCTCAATCACTAAAGTACAATCATGATACACATGATCTACGCTAACTAATGTGTTACTTAGCAATTTCAACATCAATCACAATAGACAACTTAGATCAAGGTATTTACACTTGTTGAACAAAAGCAGTAGACACAAATAATTGATCGACACCAAGATCAAACAGAACTCATGATCACCTCCGAATCTTCCTTAGATTCCGAATCGTAATACTAGACTTTTCTTTGTTGTATAAGCAATTTCCCTAGTGTCCAAAGTCTCTTTAAACTTTTTATGTTTAATCAAATCTCCATTTCATTAAGTATTATATCCCTCTTCCGATCAATTATACTTCGCATGTATCTCTTACTTTACACTTCGCATTGCATATTCCAAATCCCATTCAATATTAACACAAGTCACTTATTCTCATACCTCCGCTCGCTTTCTCAGAAATGCTTGAATTATTTTCCTTTCTGTTATAAAATTTACATATTTCAAATATTGAAATAGCCTCTTTGACTTCAACTACATCAAATTCTCATGAACAGTTCGTGTCATACGTTCTCAACCACAACCTTTGTAAGCTTAAAATATTCAATACAATGTACCTTACCGTTTCCTTTTAATACAAGTTGATGCTATTTTGTTTTATGATAAACACTACAAGTTGCTATCATTCCCTCAAACATATCACATATGATACTAATACTATTAGTTCCAATTCTTTTAACTCATCATGGTCAAACTTAAACTTCATTACAACTTCTAAACTCATTCATAAATTTCCAAGAAGTCTATAACATCTTTTCCAATTCAAAGCTTCCAAGTTCATCTTGGCTATTCATCTACTGCCTATTTATATACTCGAATATTCTCATTCACAAACATGATTATACGTATATTAGTAATAAAACTTTATATCACTCGATTTCACGTTAACTTCAGCATCATAGAACTTCGATGAAATATTACATATGGAATCTTTAAAGTACACTTCTAACTCTATGGATTAACGTCCAAAAGTTATAACCACAATCTCAGAGATCTCATCTCCTTGTTGAACCTTTCATTCATAGTTTCGTTATGTGATATCATTACATGCTAATTCTTTGGTCGAAATTTGCAATTTCTGCTAAAATGGCCCACTTTTCCACAATTATAACAAGTATCGGCCTTCATTGGACATTTGTTAGCCTTATGTCCAAATTGATTACAATGGCAACACCTCTTACTTCTATCACGTTTATTTGTTCTTGACCTCAAGTATAGTCCATTTAGTTCATCTTCTCCAGACTTTAAAATCTTTCCAATAGCTCTTTCTTCATGATTAACATGTGATACGATATCAGGCTCACCATATTGCCTACTAAACAACAACTTGAATTGTTCCCAACTAAAGGAAGCAATCAACTTGGATCCCAATTCTTTTTCCCAACGGTCCCACCATTCCTTAGCTTGTCCAATCAATTGATCCTTAGCTAAAAATACCTTATACCCATCCTTACAATTCATCTCCCTAAAGATTTGTTCCATAATTGTAATCCACATTTCTGCTTCTTCAATTCTCCAAGATCCAATGAATGTTGGTGGTTGCCAATTCTTGAAGGATTTAATTACATATTTCTTGTAATTCTCATTTATTCCGGTTTCATAATAAATCTTTTCCTTGCCCTTGTCTTTACATTTTGCTTTATTTCTAAAGTTTATGTCATCCTTAACATAATTCCTTTCATGTTCCATTTCTTCTTTTCTCTTGTCTTCTTTTCTTTTGGCTTTGGCCTCATCTCGAGCCCGAAATTGATCTTGAATCATTCTATTTTGTTCTGCCATCATTGATAGCACCATTTCCCTCGTTTCTCGTGGCGTCATTCCTTCTCCAGACACGTTCTGAAATAATAAACATCTAACTTGTTTAGTGACATGTCATCCATTTAAAGACACCACTCATTTGTCCCGTATGATAGTCAATCTCTTATATACTAGATCATAACCTATCTTAGTTCAGATCATTACTTAAACTACTACATATCATTACCTAATGTTTGAGATCAAGACCTCACGGACACTTGAATCTCAAACTACTGCTCTGATACCATCTCGTGTGACACCCTTGCCACAACAACCACCATTTACAATACTCCCAGGATTAATCATCAACATGCAATAACATAATGATCTAATAACCTAAATTAAGTGCGGAAGCATTAAAAACACAAAATAAAAGTAGTGCAACAGTGTCAAACACCCTACGGTGCTACAAGGTACCAAATTTAAGTCTACATGCCCAATACAATTATTACAACATCCGTAATAATATATAACATTGTTCCAAAGCATGATTACCGATTATATAGTACCAAATCTCCCGAATCTTCACAATATGACCTAACTAGAAAGTCCGGCGGTAGACTTCCCTTTTCCTGTAAAATAAAAATAAACAACTGGGGAATAAGCAAAGGCTTAGTGAATACAAAGATTACGCATTTTATAAATTTTTATGAAGCCCAAGGATAACACAGATGACCAACATCGGATATCCTCTTCGTACACTAAGTACGGACCAGAGCCGCAGCCCCTTCGAGCCCAAAGCTCGGCATTTAAACATACCATCTGAGACAAACGTACGATCGGGGATGACATACTGCCTACCGGGCCTAGGAGTGGATCAGCTCCAGGTCATATAGCACAGTAACATTAGAGTAATCGATGCGACCCATCGGTCCATCAATAGATGCACAACAATCGAAAGTACATGCAACAAGTAAGAATGTGCATCTAAATCTACGCAAGTTAGTAGAATTCCAAACAAATCATGAAGCAACAGGTCTCAGCAGGCAAAGCTTAACATAAAACATATATAAACATGCGAAATCTACTGTACTCACAGTGGGTGCGTAAATAAAACTTCAATATTATTTCTCTTCGCGCTATCAACCGGATCCACCAAGTACCCCACTGTGGGTTAAACAACACCACAAGGGACCTGTTAAATTAGTTGCAACAATACCTCGAGTCAAAAACCGTTTAAATTCATAAGACCAAGTTTTGTAAGTTTTGCAATATTTTTCCCCCATTTCGGATCCATATCCAAATTCGAACCACAACTAAGTTTGAACCCATTTCAAGTTCACACCTTGTCCATTGAATAACTCTTGTTATTTTATGTGTTTCATTCAAAATATTCGAGTTTAGAGAGTGGGTTTTCAATTTTAGGCATCAAATTCGAATTTCGGGGGTTAAATTCGAATTTCCTTCAAATTTAATGACTAAACTCAAAATCCTAAGGATAGATTCAAACCATATTCGAATCTAGGGCCTTAGATTCGAATCCATGGTGTCAAACTCGAATTTCTGCTCGAATTTAGTACAAAAATCGAGTTTGTTCTTGCATTTCGACTGTGTTCTTGGTATTTTCGAGTTTGTTCATCTTTACAACTTAAATCCTTCATTTCAAAGCCTAAAATCATGAATATATCAAGTATTATACCTAGGTTTGATTCTATTACACATATACTATCATATTCTAGCTAAAACTCAAGCAAAATCGGCTTTAAATCGCATAAAAATGACAGATTCGAACTTATGTTCTTCAAAACCGAAACACAAAATCTTAAAAGAGTCGATTCTTACCTTAATCCGTACGAAATCTAAAATCCAACCGTAGATTGTTGTTGTACTCCTCGTGATCTTTCCGATAACGTATAAATCTCGATAATCGGCCGGTCGGTTTGTGAGATATCTTAGATAGATGTAGAGAGAAAACTTCTAGAGAGAGAGTCTAGAGAGAGTGAAAATGTGAATAATGAAAGGCTTTTAGCCTTTTTATTCAACTTTCTTCATTTTTGCACATTTCACCCCTCAACTTAACCGATTCCATAAAATACTGCTTTATTCTTTAAATTTATCATTACTAGCTTTTATAATTCATACTACTTCCTAACAATAATTCAGAGTTCAAATTTTCTTAAAATAACAACAAACTTTCTAAATATCCCAAATACGTGATAATTGCTCATAATTCAACTTAATTATAAATTATTCCACCTAAATAGATCCAAATTACAGTAATTGAATTCGAGGATGTTACATCAGGCCATAGAGGGGCTTTTAGATGATCGGGTACATCACTCCACGAATTATAATATTTGGGGATGTCACCCACAAAAGCCCCGATCAAATTGTTGAAACCACTAGCATTATCTCCAAGGGCTCGATACGTCCCCTGTTTAGTATCAAATCTAATGGGAAACGGTCGTTGCCCATTCTTTTTCCATAATTTTATTAGAGCTTCATTTGTGGTTTTTCCACGAGTCTTTGAACCTACAATTCAAATTAACCAACATGAATAATACAAATAATTAAACAAATAAAAACTAAAAATGTCTAAAAAATTTCTTAATACTTTGACAAATGGATGGTGGTTGCCAAGAACCCCCGGGAGGATCACCACCAAAATCACCACCGTGGCCAGTCGCTACAGTCGTCATCTGTAAAAATATTAGAAGTATAATAACCTACAAAACAAACATTAGTGTATGTTGACAGTTCAATAAACATATTGAAAAACAACTCAATAAACATATTATAACTAATTAATGTCTTTACAAATTACAACTTCAAATCAATCAGATTCATCACTGGAACAATAACGTATTTCACACTCATTGTCAGACTCCAAATTATCACTGTCAGAATTATCAACAACGTCAACATCATTATCAGCATCGTCAATAAAATCAGCATCGTCATGAGCATGAGTAGGATTAACATGAATAATATCGACTTCAGTATCTTCCATTGCTTGACCAACTCCCCTCAAGCTTGTATAAGTTAAATTATCCAAATCAGCAGACAATGTAAGATCAGATGAATTGTTGTTGTTTATAACATCATTTTCATTATTATCCACAATGATATCTCGGTCCCAAATCTTTCGATGATTCACCTCTTGGAAGACCCTCTAATGATGGTTTCTAGAGGGGTCTTCAAGGTAAAAAACTTGTTTTGCTTGGGTCGCGAGAATATATTGTTCGTCTTTATACCACTCATGCTGGGTAGAAATACTGGTTATGTTATTCCTAGTGACACAACGTTGAGTACACTGAGTATTGCTGGTGTTAAACCATTTACATCGAAATAACACAACGTTGCAACCAGCTTTGTAATTTAGCTCCAAAATTTCTTCCAATTGACCTCAATATGTACTTCCATCGGGCCCAGCTGTTGAAATTCCGCTGTTTTGAGTTGTACGACGTACGTCGCGACTATAAACCACAAACCTCACACCATTAACAATGCAAGCGGTGTAAGAGTATGCACGTATTTCTGGTCCATTTGCCAATGCAAGTAACTCATTATTACAGTAAGTTGGATCATCTACTTGTTGACGATTGATCTATGAAAATGACAGACAAGCTTCAGTAATAGTTGTTATGTGTGTGTGCGTGTGCGTGTGCGTATTGAGTTTACTTTATTCCTAAACCAGCCGGGAAATTCTATTTGTAAATTACTCCCAGGCATGTCAGTAGTAAATTCACTGTAATTAATCTCGATATCAATATAATCACCGGAAAGTCATGTTATAAAATATAGTTAGAAATAAAAACACTTACGAAATGTATTTATCAATCTCGGAACTGTTGTTAAGTACAAACCATTCAACTTTCTTTCGAGTTGTATGATCCAAATCTTTACGTACACCTTTACTAATTGATGTACATACTGATTGGAACACATGCAACTGACGTGCAATATTCGGGGCATCTTCGTTTCTGTCCGGACGATTAAATCTCGTCTGAACACCTCGAAGATACATTGAGCAGAACATTAAGGCTTCGTCTGCAACATATCCCTCTGCTATAGAACCTTCAGGTCTAGCTTTATTTCTGACATAATTTTTTAACTTTTTCATGTATCTTTCAAACGGATACATCCATCTCATGTAAACGGTCCCACCTTGAATAGCCTCGTCAGGTAAATGCATAACCAGATGAATCATTACGTCAAAAAAAGCCGGCGGAAATATTTGCTCAAAAGTACACAAAACATTGATCAACTGTTCTTTAGGTTTCAACATATCCGACTCCATCAAATTCCGAGCACAAATTTGCTTAAAAAATGAACAAAGTTCGATTATGGGCGTCGAAATTGTTCGATCCAAGTACCCATGAACTCCAACTGGAAGCAACCGTTGAATCATCACATGACAATCATGAGACTTCAAGCCAGATATGTTGCTATAATTATCGGTCACTCTTCGTTTGAAGTTTGATCCAAATCCGTCTCGTAGTTTAACTCTTTTAACGAATTGACAAAAGCCCCGCCTTTTTTCAGTTGTGAAAGAGTACATGGGATGAGGCTTTAAAAACTTTCCGTCTCCTTTATCTTGGAGCCACAACTCATTTCGTATGTTCAAATTTTTCAAGTCAATTCTTGCATTGTGAGTGTCTTTAGATTTGTCATTCATTAATAATGTCCCAACAAACTCTCACATACATTTTTTTTCAATATGCATGACATCCAAATTGTGTTTTAGTTCAAGAAAAGGCCAATACTCAAGTTCAAAAAAGATAGATCGTTTACTCCAGTTTAATTCGGTCACATCACGTTTTCTTTTGACACCCCTAAAACTAGGATGTTTCCCTGGAATCCGCGACGGTAATTGAGCAAGTTGTTCTAAGATTGCATCATTGTTGAACAATCTAGGATGACATTTCTTCTCAACCTTCCCATCAAGCTTTTTGCTTTTTCTCCAAGGATGGTTTATGGGAAGGAATCTTCTGTGACCAACATAAGCAGTTTTCCCTGTAACACGAGAAGACGGGGTGTCTTCATTACACGTAGGACATGCTTTATAGCCTTGACCACTCCAACCATATAAGCTACTACGAGCAGGAAAATCATTAATGGTCCATAAAAGCATTGCACGCATTGTGAAGACAGTGTTTGTGGCAGCATCTCTCGTCTGGACTCCGCCAGACCATAGACTCTTCAATTCATCAACCAAAGGCCTCAAAAACACGTCAATGTCTTTCCCAAGTGACTTAGGGCCAGGGATTAACAACGTCAACATGAAAGATGACTCTTTCATACATAACCACGGGGGCGTATTGTATGTTGTCAATATGACCGGCCACATGCTATAAGACAGACTCATATTCCCATATGGATTGAAACCATCAGCAGCTAACCCTAATCGAACGTTTCTAATTTCTCTTGCAAAATCTGGATAACTTTCATCAAAATTTTTCCATGATTTACCATCAACCGAGTGGCTCATCTTACCTTCTTCTCTGCACTGTCCAGTAGGATGCCAAATCATAGACTTTGCAGTGTGTTTAGAGCTATACATGCGCTTTAGTCTGGGAGTCAAAGGAAAATAACGCAACACTTTGTTAGCAACTTTCTTCGCTACTGTGTCTTTGTCTTTCCATCTACTTTCACCACAGATTAGACAACTCTGCATATCAACGTTCTCCTTCCAAAATAAACAACAATCATTCTTACAAACGTGGATCGATTCGTATCCTAACCCTATCTTTTTCAATATCTTTTTAGTTTCGTAATGTGACGACGGGACGTTGTTATCTTTAGGAAATGCAGATCTAAGAAATCCTAGCAATTGGTCAAATGAACTATCAGTCCATTTATTCAATACTTTCATGTGCGACATCTTTGCTAGAAAGTCCAATGAAGACATCCAGTCACAACCAGGGTATAGCTCGGTCTCGGCAAACGTAAATAGCTCATCAAGATCGTCATTTGTAGCGGGAGGTGTAATGGGCTCATTAATAGTGTCATTAGTGTCTGTGCTGCGTTCATTGTCAATATTTTCCCAACGAATATCGTTAAGGACATCAACCATCTCATCTGTCGTTTAAGATATGTCATGTAGTACTGGAGGCGGATTAAGTTGTTCACCGTGATACCACCATGTCTTGTAACCAGCGCTAAACCCCCATCTATGTATGTGAGCCCCAATATTTTCAATTGTACCCAATTTATGGTTATCACATTTTTCACATGGACAACGACATAAGTTAGCCCCATTCAAATGATCTTTACATCTCTCAAGAAATGTGTTAAGACCATTAAAAAACTCATCGGAATTACGATTTCTACACGTAGTCCAACTCTTATCGATGGTCATAACTGCGTTCGTAATAATTAATTATCAATACCAAGAAATGAAAACTAACAAATCATATTAACTTAACACGAACTGAGAAGTGTAAGGGTGGTCATTCTAACCCACTTTCTGAATGTTTTGTCTCATATATGAATGTGTATCATTAGTTTACTATTTCAGAAAAATCCGGCAGCATTTTCCCTTAACTCCCCAAATACGTGTAGGAAACACATATTCGTAGGAGCGAAGGGAAAATATTTGCCGAATTTTTCTCAAATAGTAAACCAATCATACACATCCATATCCTAAATGAGACAAAACATTCAAAAAGCAGTCCCAAACAGGGGACTATCCGAAATTAATTTCTAATAAATTAATTTCAGATGGGTGACTTACGGTATAATCAACTTTATGTCACTTTAAAGCAATATATGTTTTTATTTGATGATACTTTAGTATATGTTTTAAGTTAATGTTACTATAAATGAATATATGTTTTAATAACACTAATTAATATACATATTAATATATGTTTTCATTTGATAACACCTTAACATATGTTTTAATTTGCTTTTAATTCAAATTAATATATGTTTTAATAACACTAATCAATCTACATACTAATATTTATCTTCATTTTATGACATTTTAAAGTAAAATATATGTTATGATTAATAAAATGTTACTTTAATTTAATGTATGTTTTAATAACACTAATTTTAATATATACACCAAAATACGTTATACTTTTAACATACTCTAAAGAAATACAAACATACATACATATATAAATATTCTAATCTTATGTGACATCAAATAATACATATTAACTTATTTCATTTAAATATTATATAAATTTTTTAATGTATATTTTTTAATTTATGTTGCTTTAAAAGTAATATTTTTTTAATAGCACTAACTAACTAACATATGTTTAATAACACAAGTTAACACTAATTACTAATAATAATACTAAACTAAACACACTTTAAAAAAAGTGTATTAACATACATAATATAATTATAATCTTTTCATACTTTCTAACAATAAAAAATATATTGCAATTAAATACACTTTTTCATATCATAAAAACTCTATATGCATATAAAATTTAATTTTTCTACCTGAAATCATATTAAAAGATAATATATTCATATCATAAAAAGTCTATATTTTAAGCACAAATTTAAAACATAATATTTTGAAAAATTATTTAATAACTTAAATAATATATAAAAATCAGAAAAAAAAATACTAACCTTTAATGTCGACCCACTGGAGTGTTCACCGGAGCAACAAACCGGAAAAATAAAACAAATTTTAAGTTCATAGAAATGTACGTAAAAATAACGACATTTATGTTAAATGAAACCAACCTTATATTTTGGTCGGAAATAACCAAGATTCACCGGAGAAAAGGAGATGAACCGAAGTCGCCGGAAAAAATGGAGGGTCGCCGGAAAAAATGGAGAATCCCGGGTGGTGGAGAGTGGATCCGGACAAGGAGGGTCGCCGGTGGTGGAGAGTGGCCGGTGGTGGAGGGTGGCCGAAGAAAGATAGAAGGAGAGGAGAAGGAGGAGAGGGAGAGGAGAGGTGGGTGAAGATGAAAAGGTGGTGAAAAAGTGAGAAGAAGGCTGCTTACTGGGGGATTAAATCGGTGAGGCTTTTGCGGCGACTCAATGTCGTCGCTGATTCCCTATGGCGGCGACGTGTCATCGCGGATAGCTAAAAATGTCGTCGCAGATTCCCCGAAAAAAAAAAACGCGGCCTTTTCACCACGCAAAACCCTATTTTTGTGCCAAAAAAAAATAAAAATTTAATCCGTTGAGCCTTTTTGCGACAACAATGTCGCCGCAAAAGGCCTTCCCCGAGTTTTGACCAGTTTTAGTCAAAAAGTACATTTTTTTTGTCTTTTAGTGGGGAATTTGCGACGACATATGTCGCCGCAAAAGGTGTCCGTCACATTTTCTGCTTTTCCTTGTAGTGTTGGTAAGTGAGAAAAATATGGAATGATTGACTACTTTTATTTTTTTCTTATTTTAATTCAAATTATATTGATGGGATGTCGTGATCTTATTGGTTCTCACCATCTTCATTTTAAGGACGGTCCTCACGTTATCCCTACCCTATGTGTATATATATATATATATATATATATATAGGATTGGGTTCACATGAGAACCCCTCATTACCGTGAGAACCACTCTAAAAATTGTGCATCCACTGTATAAAATTGTGCATTTGATACTAAAATTAAATCACTACAACAAAACGAGCCTATTGCAACCTTGGCAAAATGTTGCATTAGGCCTGGAAAAAGTTGCATTATGCCTAAAGCAACCCTTTAGCAAGAGTTGCATTATGTCCTCTTGCATTAGGTCTAAAGTAACCTTTTTGATAGATTATGCAACCTTTATTGAAAGAGTTGCATTAATCATAGAAATGCAACCTTTTTAAAATGCAACCTTTGTGAAATTTTTTTAATAAAATTTTAATTTTTAAATTTTTACCAGTACAGGGACCATTTGTGAAATTTTTTTAATAAAATTTTAATTTTTAAATTTCTACGTTATTGTTATTGTTGTCATCATCATCATCAACATCATCATTATACTTCTCCTTCTCATTCTCCTCCTCCTTCCTCTGCAACGAGCTCCTCCAAGAAATCTTTCATCATTTTAACCACTCCAGACTCACCAGAGTTTTTTCTGGTAAAATTCGAGGGTCTTCTTGGTGATGGTTTGTTCCATATCTCCACCATTTGAGCCCTCTCTTTTGTCATGGTTTGTTCCAGATCTCCAAATCAATTTGACAAAAGCACAATAGGGTTTAGGGTTCTTTATCGACAGTCAACAGGAGCAAACAATTAGGGTTCTTGATCCTCTCTATCCTCTCTCACTCGTTTCACCACCAGCATCTTTATCCGTCAGTTTCCTGCGCCAACGAACAAATCACAGGCCGCCTTAACTATTTATTGGTTTCAATCTTTCCCCACATCTCTATCTTCACGTTGCTTGTATCGCCAACAAACAAATTGAAGGGTTTCAACTACCTGCTCCAACTTCAAGGTGAATGAGAGAGAAGATTGATGAGGATGAAGCTATATACTTTTGGATTTTCAAGTGGGTTATTTTCTTGGTTTAAATGTGTTCTTGAATTTCTTGGTTTAAGTATTTCTTGGTTTATGTTCTTGAATTGTTTCATGGGTTTAAACCTATATTATCAAATGGTTTTCTGGGTTTATGTTCTTGAAATGTTTCCTGGGTTTGAATCTACATCAGCAAATCATTTTCTGGGTTTGTATTCTTGAATTGATTGTGGTAGATGGTGTTGCTGTGGGCTAATAGTGGTGGCTAGTGTGGTTGTGGTGGTCAAAACTCTGGGTATGCTTCAAGACGCTCAAGAAGATTAATATTAGCACTAGCAACAACAACAACAACAACAACAACAATAGAAATTTAAAATTTATGAGTTTATTAAACATTTTTCATAAATGGTCCCTTGTATGAGGGAAAAGATGAAATTACCCTTAGGTAGCGTTTGGATTACACGATTTTGATATACCAGGATTTATATATGACAGAATTTGAAAATGACAGGATTTAAACGTGACAGGATTTGAATCATGTCATGTGTTTGGTTTGCAGGATTTCAAATTCAATTATTTGTAAAATCTTGCTTATTTGCAAATGTATCAAATGATATGGGTAAGTCAGGTAGATGTACGAGAAGTAAGGTAAGGTATGTTAAAAGGTGGGAAAGGTGTAGATAGGTAGGGGTAAGATGGTAGGTAGGGGTGGGTGTGTGGTGTTGGGTAAGTGTTGGGATGTGTAGGAGTAGTGTGGGATGGGCGTGTATAGGTAGATGTGGGTAAGGTAGGATGAGTCAGGATAGGATACGATGTATATTTGGTGTGGGATTAGTGGGGGTAAGGTAAGTGGTAGGTAGGTAAGGGTGGGATTGGATGAGAATGGGTAGAATGGGGTGGGTTATTTATATGTAGATATAGGTGAGGTAGGATGAGTGCGAGTAACATGCGATGTCTTGTCGGGTTGGGGTGGGGATGGGTAGCATGGGTAGTTATGGTAGGTAGGGGTAGGGGTAGGGTGGGTAGGTACGACAGAGTATGTGTAGTGACGGGCCGTCGTTGTGACCCGCCGATTTAGTCCTTAAATCCACTATTTAGCTAGAGAAGTAAGGGTCGAATCCACAGGGAGTGTGGTCGTAATTAGGATTAGGTTATTAGCCTTATAAGTTTATTGAAATCATTTAAATTGTGAATTTATGGATTTGAATGATTTGTTTAGAGTAATGGTTTGCTATTACTTTGTAACTAAAATTAAGGACGAAGTAACTAACGAAGAAGATAAACAATCAAGAGACGAATAACCATTCACGAAGTCACAACGACATAAGTATTACTCACTATAATTTCTTGCAACGATCACATAGACATAATCAATTGCGCGACTAAATTAATCAAACGTATTTTAACCAATAACTATCTGCATAGCGTATGCAACATTAATACTCGTCTTAATCCCTAAACTAATGGACTCGGCACGAATAATAACACCACAATAAACTATCTTGCTTTTACCAATCACAACCCATAATCATAATCATAGCCAAATGTTTATCATTTGCATACACATAATAGATCTCGCTTAATACGAATACATCAAAACATAAGAAATTAAAGAAGAGTAAACTTAGCCGTAGATCCTCCGCAAATGGCTAATGGGAATAGCCGCTCATCGTATGCTCGTCACAATCATAGATCTGAGCCATTGGAGCTTGCGAATCACCGTCTTCGTTCTCGTATCGTAGATCCACTCCGGCAGGGCTTCGACACACTTTCACACACGTCGGGTCTTCTCTCAATGGCTGCCATCGAAATCTATTTATAGAGGAGTCGATTTTAGGGTTTCCAGGGTTGAAAAACGTGTTTTTGCGCCGTCCCAGCGCAGGCCTGCGCCCCCCTGCGTCCGGTTGCGGCTAGGGTTTTGATGGCATGCGCTGGAATGTATCTGGAACTTTTGGGGTGTAGACCTGGGGCGCAGGCCTGCTCCCCGACCTGCTCGGTTCGTGCTGAATTTTCTCGTGGTGCTTTGAAATGACTTCCGGACCCTGAAACACAAATATGATGTAAAAGAATGGAATTTACGAAGTATCGGTGCTTAAATGATTATAAAATGACTCTGAAACCATATAAATTATAGACTCATCATGTAGGTCTCAAAAGGTTTCCCACGTATGTTACTAGAGGTTGTAGAGGGGGGGGGGGGGGTGAGTACAACTAATTCTTTAGAACACATTACAATCATGTTTGGATTGCGGAATGATCCAAACTGAGATGACAGAAGCAACAGACTGTTAACTAATCTAAGACTCACCCAGAATTGATACGATGAATTCACTCACTAAGGTTCACTCACTGTTTTACAAGACACAGACAGACAGCTTTGAGATGGAACAACTTTGATACACTTGATTGTTTTATTCTAAGTTGAAAGTAGAACATGCATGCATGAAAAACACAGTTTCTTTGCACGTTCTGGATTTGTGGATGTCTCTCTTGATTTCTCTAATTCCTTGGAAGTTTTTTTTATACCCACTCAGTGAATCTCAGTGAAGCTTCGTCATGGCTGCAGAGAAAAGTGGAATCTCTTTGCAAAAAGACAAGGATGTTTTTCAGCACGTCTGACAAATCAGGCTTTGTCCACTTGTTGCATAATCTTTGTCTTTTCCTTTTTGTTTCTGTTGTCCACAACTTTACCTTAAAGAGGAATGTCAACTTTAAACCTTTCCTCTTCATGTAATGTTTTTTTGATATAAGAAACGGACTGTCACTCATTTCAGATATCCTTTTTGTCTTCATGCTTCAAGGCAGCTTTGGCAGAATTGACAGCTTCTGATTTTCCACTTTGTCTTGAGTTGTAGATTGATTTTACGTTCAAGACTTTGCATGAGGAAATGGAAACAAATTTCATAAGGTGAAAAACTTGTTCACAAAGAACATAACACTTTACTTGGGTTAAAGCTGTCCAACAGACATGAACAGCTTAGACAATTTGTGTCAAACCTGTCCAACAATTATGGACTACTTTGACAATCTGCCCAGTTACAACGAATGTAACTGTGTAAACAAATTTAGGCTGATTTTACAAATCACTTATCAGGTTTCAATAAACCATTAAAAAAGCCTTAGATTTTCCTTTAAAAAAGGTTTGATTGAAAATCTCCCCATATGATAATGAAAAGGTTTGACTGAAGCCAGTTTGTGCCTAACAGTATGGTACAATGGATTGGTGTAGGTATGTAATGTTAGATAGTTATCGTTGTTTGGTATATGTAGTTAAGGTAGAGTAGGGTAGGGTAGGATGGGGTGGGGGTGGGATGGGGTAGGTATTGGTAGGGTACGATGGGGTAGGGTAGGGGTGGGGTGGTAGGTACGGTAGAGTATGATACAATGGATTGGTGTAGGTAGGTAGTATTAGATAGTTATCATTGTTCGGTATATGTAGTTAGGGTAAGGTATGGTATGGTAGGGTAGGATGGGGTGGGGTGGGATGGGATGGGATGGTGTAGGTGTAGGTGTTGGTAGGGTAGGATCAATAGGTATAGTTAGGTGGTGGTTAGGTTGAGGATAAGAGTAATATTGTCATTTGGTTAGGAATTCGAAAGAATTCTGAATTCTTAGAATGGAAGATTGTGAATTGCTAAAGGAAAATGAACTCTCTCTCTTTATTTTGCCCAACATGAAAAGAGATGGATTTTCTCTCTGAAATCCCGTAAACCAAATGCCACCTTAGAGTTAACACCTAATTTAAGGGCAGTTAGCATGAGGGACTAATTTGCAGCAGCTTTTCAATTTTTAGAATTTCTAATGTACTTACTATGCGCTAGGGACCATTTTCGTAATTAGAGCCAAACCAGAGGGACGATTTATGTAATTTACTCATATATATATATATATATATATATATATATATATATATATATATATATATATATATATATATATATATATATATATATATATATATATATATATATATATATATATATATGTATATATATATATATGTATATATATATATATATGTATGTATTAATGTGAGTTAATTTATTATACAGCGCACCAGAAGATATCACATTTAAATATAATTTTTTTTTAAAATTTTTTTCATAAACATGTTTTAAATAAAATTACACAGATGATATATGAAATTTCACGCACATTCACGCATTCTAAGTGCTTGAAATCATGCATCACATAGATGTACGTTTACATATATATGCAAAATTATGTAAGGTACGTTCACATCATTTTTACGAGTTAGATGATGTTAATGTATGTGAAATTTATATATCATATTTATAATGTTAATTAAAACATATTTATGAAAGAAAATATTTAAAATGTTTTTTTTAAAAAAGAAATTGATACCTTTTGATGGACTGAATAATGAGTGATACTCATTCTAATCATATTCTGTATTATATAGACAAACACAAGGGAAATAGATGTCCATAAGTGTAAACATTTAGAAAACATATATATACATATTTTTTAAAGGGTTTATGTTTCGTATAATAGTATTTTGCTTAATCCGATTATCGGTTACACTCGTTAAAATTAGCCTGACAATTATAAATAGAGATAATTGTGCAAAAAACTCTATAGTTAAACCATTTTTGTGTTTAAAACCTCAAAACAGTGAACAAAAAACCCCACCGCTGACAAAATCTCATTAAATTGAGATATTACCGGTTGGAACAGATTAAAGTCGTAGGCCGTCGTCGACAAGTAATCAGTGACCATCGGGATTTCACCGAAAAAATAAATTCCAACAAATAAACACAGATTTGAATAAAAAAACAACAAGAAATGCGAATTAAATAATAAAATACAGACAAATAAGTTCGCTAGAAAGAAGGTTTTTCGAAGACGATGGGTTTGTTAGCAGATTGCAATCGGCTCATCAGGTTGCAAATCATTTTTTGGAAAAAAAACTTTATAATGATAATTTTTAATCAGTTGAGATTTTTGTGCAACGAAAAATGATTTAGAGTTTTAATCACAAAAATTTTCAAATTTTACCGAAAATTTCCAAAATTTTCATCTTAGTTTTAAAAAAAAAAATGAATACTTGTTTAGTCAACAACAATTTCACAAATTTTCATTTTACTTTTTAAAAAACCACTTTTCATATTCTCTCTCATACTTTTCTATTACCTACCATATATTTCTTTATATTATTATTTAACTCTCTATTATTTTTCTATCATCTATCTTATTTTCCTTATCTTATAATCACCCGTTATATTTTTCTTAAAACTAAAACTTCATAATGTAAACAAGTTTTCACTCTTCGTAGAAACCCTTGTTTTTTCAAAAAGCCACATAACTTGAAAACTGAAATTGAAAAATGACTAGATTTCGTTAACTGAAATTGAAAATGACTAGATTTCGTTAACTGAAATTGAAAAATGACTATAAAATCACAAGAGTTTCTATGAAAAGTGAAAACTTATTTAGATAATAAAGTTTTAGTTTTAAGAAAAATAATATGAGTGATTATAAAATAAAAAAATAGGATAGGTGATGGAAAAGTAATAGAGAGAAAGAGAGTATTATAAAGAAGGGAAAATTGCGCAAAAAACCTCTAAGTTGGATCATTTTTGCGATTAAAACCCCCAATCATTTTTCATTGCACAAAAAACCTCCAACCGGTTAAAACTTTGTAAATTTGGGTTTTTTTTAAAAAATCTGACTTAGCCGGTTGCAACTTGATGACGTGTAAAATTTTTAAATAGATTTTTGCGTAAAAAACCTTTAACTTGTTTAGTTTTTTCAATTAAAACCCCAAATAATTTTTCATTTGATACAAAATCTCCAACCAACAAAGATAATTAAAATTGAGCCTCCACTGATTGCATTTTGATGACATAGATATTTATTAAAATTTATTTATTAAACAAAAAATTTGTTTCCCAATGAAACTTCCACCCTCTAGGCTAGCGAACTTCACTGCTCTGGCTGATCATGTAACATCCGACACTGAACCAGGTTAGCAACAAAACCCTAATCCACATTTAATAGTCAATTATAGCCTAATCAATAGTCATTAGAACTTAATCAAATGATTAACAAGGCTTATTAGAAAACTCAACTCAATTAGAATCAAATTCATCGGTGCGATGAATCGGGAAATCAATTAATCCGATCAATTTACCATATGAGGGATTAATTCAACTAAGTACATAATTAAATTATGATTAGTAACACTAATCATACACTAATACAATTACTTAACCTTAATTATGCAAGACTAAAACAATTCATTAAAACAATGCATTCAAAAGTATTTTTGAATTTACAAGAAAAGGAAAATACAAGAATACATTCTAAATACATTTAAAAAAAAAAAAAAGTAAAAATACACACAAATACCATCACATGGCCGGCCCTTTAGGGCTAGTACATGTGTGGATTTGATTTCATTTTTTTAATCAATCTCCCATGCACCATCTACATCAACTTTCTCCACACCATTACCTTTCACTTCACTTAGATTACACTTCACCTCCCATGCCTTCCTTGATTACAAGACCTCCCTTTTCTTCTATAAATAGAGGACATTTCCCCCTCTTCATTCTTCACACCTTCATCAACTCAAAAACTCTCTCCCTCCCTTTCTCAAATCCGGCCACAAGGGCCACACACACACCACCTCAAAATTTGTTTTGTTCTTCAAGTGTTCAAGGAGAATTTCTTGTGCAACTCTTTCAAGATCAAGTTTTCTACTCATTTTCATTCCTTTAACACATCAAAGTAAGTAAATACTAGCTTATACCATCTTATATTTATGTTTATATAAGTCTTGCATAATATATATAATCACCAACAACAACAAGTTTCATAAAAACTCAAGTTTATAAGTTTCTAGTTTTTATTTTTAGTTGTTTCCTTAAATGTGCATATGAATATATGAACACATTATAAACATGTTAATATTATGAAAACATGTGTTATATATGTGTTATATAACTTTTATAACTCTTATACAAGTAGTCTTTGAATAAACAACAAGAATCATAAATTGTTGTAAATTTATAAACTACGGAATTTCGGCAGAATATTTGTATCGACTTTGAAAAATCATAACTAATTCATAACTCAACAAAATAAGTTAATTCTTGTCTCAAAAGTTAGATCTATGTCTTAACTATAGATCTGCAATTTTTCATAATTTATTTTGAAGTTTAAGACCTCCAGAAATTATTTTAGAAACCGAAAGTTTGACAGCTCAAAAATGGCCAACATAGCGTTTTTAACGAGATTTTTCACCAACCTAAACAACTCGAAAAATGGCCGTTCTTGATTCTAAAAATCCCTTGTATATAGTAGTTTAATGTCCTAGAAAACTAAAGTCTAAAACATTTTGGAGCTTGGTCAAAAACAGTCTCAAAATAGGCCGAAAAACCTCCGAAAAAGCTGGAAAATTATATATATATAAACTTGACGTTTTAAGCAAATCTTATTTTTAAACTTGTAATGTTGGGTGATTTAAGACATAAAAATCTATAAATATACATATTATCATATATTAGTGATATTAAGTCCTTATCATCATTTAGGACTCGGTTAAACACCTCCGGTTTCATCACCCATCAAACAACGCACTTTTGCATTTTTGCGCGTCGTTTTGCCATCACAAGTTCGGTGAGTCTTCATAGCCCCTATTTTTCACTATCTATTGGGGTGGAAATACATGCACTGTTTTTCATATGGACATCAAAACTGTTTATTTCTTATATGTATTACATGTTCGGATTCCATCAGCCCTTATATCATGAACCGTTAATTGCATTTATTTGTAAGCGCGAGTATATTGTGGATAGATCTATTGGGAGTCATGTCCCCCATTCGTGTTAGCTCGGTTCGGCTAACAGCGAGTGCATATATATTCAACACACGGTATTACGTATGGGAATACTGCACAGGGCAAACTCATTCTAATTAAGCTTCGGTTGCATGATGGTTTATGTAATACATACACGGAATTTATGATTTTATGAATTCAACTCCTCTGATAATGTCCATACAACTGGTCTTTTCGCGTAAACCTATGAGCTCACCAACAATTTTTGTTGACGTATTTTAGCATGTATTTTCAGGTAATTAAGGCAAGTATGCCTTCAGAAGTAACCACTTTCAAGCTTCCGCACTTAAGGAGTCGCATTCTTTTTCAAACCGTCGGAGATTTATTTGCATTATTTTGGATAATTTAATTATGTATTCAAATCTCTGTACCTTGCGAACTACTCATTATTATTTACGGGTTATGTAAAACATTTCTACCTTGTAAAGTTATATCGATGTATTTTTTTTGAAAACGTCCATATAGTGGTCGTTCATTATGATTATGGTCACGCTTCCGCGACGTCACGCTTCGTTGCCAACCGGGGTAGCGGGGTGTGACAGATTGGTATCAGAGCCATAGTTATAGTGAACTAGGTTGCATTAGTACCCTAGACTATAACTGCACATAAGATTTACTGATTTTAGAAATATTTTGTAACTTGTAACTAACTGAAAGACTATGCATGGACCTTGATAGCAGAAAACATGTCCCACCAAGAGATAATCATCTTGTCCGACTCAGAAGAAGAGTATACCCCTACTAGCCCATGCAATCCGGAAGTATTTTCTGAGGAGGACCCGACCGAGGAGGAAGACCCCTCGGAGGACGAGGACCCGATGGAGGAATTCGAGGAAGAACCCATGGAGGAAGAACCGATGGAGGAAGAGGATCCTTCACCACCGACGGCCCCTGCTCGCGTCCCGTATCACCCGGCCGAACCATCCTATAAGCCGTATAGGCCTTATCCTAACGGCCCAAAGATGTTGTACACACCCCGGAAACGGGTAAACATACCAAGAAGGGAGTCTATTCCTGTTCCGACTCCCCAACCCAATCCCCCGACACCACACCGACGGGTAGACGCCCGAAGATGGACTTGGATACCGGAGACCCTCCGCGAATGGAGGCAGATGGAGGGAGTTCCTCCAAACTTCGAGATCGGAGGACCATCCTCCGCACCTGTCTCATCGCTCACTCAAGAGCCCGCCAATCAGACCATACCACTTTTGATCGCAAGGTCTACCAGGCATGACCACCAGATCCGGTCACTTAACCTGGATATCGGGGAGATGACCGCTCGTTTAGAGCGGGAGGAGTTGCAAAACTCCAATACATATTGGGCCAACCAGCACGCCCTTGCTATACAGCAGGACGGACTGAATGAGCTCCGGCAGCAACTAGCCGAGAGCCAAGCCCGGATCGAGGAGCTGACTCAGCGCCTCAACGCAATGGAAAAGGGAGAGACCCCCGATCACTCCCACACTTAGTGCACATCTATCTATCTTTGTAATGGTAGGAAAATATCATGTAATAGTATAGGACAAAATTTTCGGGTAATAACCCGCCCCTAATGTAAGAAAACTTCGAATGATTAATGACAATTGCAAGTTATTTATGAAATTGTGTTTGATGATTATAGTATTGTGCTTTAAGGAGAATTTACCTCTTTAAGATTCAATTTCTTACACTATGCTTTTTCTTTAAAATTTTAAGATAATGCCGCCGAAACGAACAATGAACGCTGCTGACATTGAAGAGCTAGTCGCACAAAGAGTGGCTGCCGCTATAGCCACATATGAGGCAAATAGGAATAGCTCAGCAAATGGAGATGGTGGTGCTAGCCGCACCACGGGAGGAACGGAAATCCACGCAAAAGGTTGTGGAATTAAAGGATTTTTAAGTTGCAAACCCCGGTATTTCAACGGAACTGAAGGAGCCGTTGGCTTGATACGATGGTTTGAGAAGTTAGAATCTGTCTTTCGCGTCAGCGGATGTGCTGAGGGAGATAAGGTGAAGTTTGCTACTCACACCCTACAAGATAGCGCCCTCACGTGGTGGAATTCCTATGTCCAGTCTGTAAGTATCGATGAAGCCTACCAACTCACATGGTCCGCGTTAAAACAAATGATGACGGACGAGTATTGTCCGAGGAACGAACTCCAGAAAATGGAATCAGAGTTCTGGAACCTGTCGATGAAGGGAACAGATGTGACGGGGTACACCAACCGATTTCATGAGCTAAGCATTCTGTGCCCTCAAATGGTGACCCCGGAGTACAAAAAGATTGAACGTTACATTTGGGGACTCGCTCCTCAAATTCAAGGTAACGTGACTGCCTCAAACCCATCCACCCTGCAGGATGCCATCAGGATGGCCAATAATCTTATGGACCAAGTAGCCCGGAGGAATGAAGCCAAGGCCGGGGAGAACAAAAGAAAGTGGGAAGACAAGACGGGGAAGAATGCGGGTTCACAATCCGAAAAGCCCGAGACCATTAAGGCTTACGCAGCTGGAACTGAGCCAAGAAGAGGTTATACCGGTACCAAGCCTTTCTGCACTAAATGCACATTCCATCACAACCAGGGTCCCTGTCCAACCCACTGTGAGAAATGCAAACGTTTGGGGCATATGGCCAAGGACTGTAAAACTGGAGCCCCGGGAACCAGTGGCAGCAATCAAAAAGGCTGCTTTGTATGTGGAGTTACTGGGCACTTCAAGAGTGAGTGCCCGAAACTGAGGAATGGTGGAGGAGCTCAGGGGAGAGCTTTTGTGTTGGGAGCAGGTGACGCTCGTCAAGATCCCCACGTGGTATCAGGTACGTTTTTATTAAACGACATTTATGCTTACGTACTCTTTGATACTGGGGCTGATAGGAGCTTTATATCTGATAAGTTTAGTAAGCAATTGAATGCCGCTCCTTTTCCCTTAGACAACTCTTATACTATAGAACTGGCTGACGGTAAAATAATAGAGGCAAGTAGTATCATTAAGGAATGCACACTGAAGCTGGCAGATCATCCCTTTAAAATAGACTTGATGCCTATAGAACTCGGAAGTTTCGACGTAGTAGTTGGTATGGATTGGTTGTCACACAATCATGCCGAGATTTTGTGTGGTAAGAAAGTGGTACGGATACCACTCCACAAGAAGAAGTTCCTAACAGTCCAAGGAGAAAGAAAGAATCGATAGTTGAATGTCATATCCGGCCTAAGAACATTAAAGTGCCTTAGGAGAGGTTGTCATGCAATACTGGTGCAAATTGTAGAAAAAGAGGCAGAGGAGAAGCGACTTGAGGATATTCCAGTGGTTTGTGACTATCCGAAGGTCTTCCCGGAAGATTTGCCTGGACTTCCGCCAACTAGACAAGTAGAGTTCCAAATCGATTTGGTGCCGGGAGCTGCACCGATCGCAAGAGCCCCATATAGACTCGCCCCTTCTGAGATGCAAGAGCTATCCAATCAATTACAAGAGTTGATGGATAAAGGATTCATTCGACCAAGTTCCTCACCTTGGGGAGCTCCGGTCTTGTTCGTGAAAAAGAAAGACGGATCCTTCAGAATGTGCATAGACTACCGAGAGCTAAACAAGTTAACGGTAAAGAACCGCTACCCTCTCCCCAGAATTGATGACCTGTTTGACCAACTGCAAGGATCTAGTTTCTACTCTAAGATTGATCTGCGATCCGGTTATCATCAAGTAAAGGTTCGGGAAGAAGACATACCCAAGACAGCATTCAGAACTCGTTATGGACATTACGAATTCCAGGTAATGCCATTCGGTTTGACTAACGCACCAGCCGTATTCATGGACCACATGAATCGTGTGTGTAAACCGTATCTGGACAAATTTGTAATAGTGTTCATAGACGATATTCTCATCTATTCCAAAAATAAGGAGGAACATGAACAGCATCTCAAGTTGATCTTGGAGTTGCTAGAAAAGGAACAGTTATACGCCAAATTTTCAAAATGTGAATTTTGGTTGCGAGAAGTTAAATTCCTTGGACATGTGATCAACAGCCAGGGAATCCAAGTTGATCCATCAAAAATCGAGGCCATAAAGAACTGGGCGACTCCTAGAACCCCCACGGAAATCCGCCAATTTCTAGGACTTGCCGGTTATTATAGGCGATTTATCGAAAACTTCTCAAAGATAGCGGGTTCCTTAACGGAATTGACTCGAAAGGATGTGAAGTATATCTGGGGTGAAGAGCAAGAAAAGGCGTTTCAGCAGTTAAAGCAAAGGTTGTGTAGTGCACCAATTCTGTCCTTACCTGAAGGGACTGAAAATTTTGTGGTCTACTGTGATGCCTCACACAATGGATTAGGTTGTGTGCTCATGCAAAGGGATAGAGTCATTGCTTACGCATCACGGCAGCTCAAAATTCACGAGGTGAATTATACGACTCATGACTTGGAGCTTGGAGCAGTGGTGTTTGCTCTCAAAATATGGAGGCACTACCTGTATGGAACTAAATGCACAGTATTCACAGACCATAAGAGCCTTCAGCATATTCTGAACCAGAAAGAGTTAAACATGAGGCAACGTCGTTGGGTTGAACTACTTAGTGACTATGACTGCGAAATTCGTTATCATCCGGGGAAGGCGAATGTCGTAGCTGATGCCCTGAGCCGAAAGGAACGGGTTATACCCTTGAGAGTCCGAGCTTTGGTCATGACTATACAGTCAAACCTAAACTCTCAAGTCCGCGAGGCACAACAAGAAGCAGTCAAGGAGGGTAATATACTGGATGAAGCCTTGAGAGGGATGGATAAGCAGTTCGAAATCAAGCCGGATGGATGTCGACACTTCATGGGGAGAATTTGGTTACTAAAGTTCGGAGGAGTAAGAAAGCTGGTCATGGATGAAGGGCATAAGACAAGATATGCTATTCATCCAGGGGCAGATAAAATGTATCACGACTTGAAAGGAATGTACTGGTGGCCAAATATGAAGGCTGACATTGCTACCTACGTCAGCAAGTGCTTAACATGTTTGAAGGTTAAAGCTGAGCACCAAAAACCATCAGGATTGCTAGTTCAACCAGAAATACCCCAGTGGAAGTGGGAAAACATCACCATGGATTTCATCACCAAGTTGCCAAAGACGTCTGGAGGTTATGACACTATTTGGGTGATTGTGGATCGGCTTACCAAAACCGCACATTTCCTGCCCATTAAGGAGACTGATAAGATGGATAAGTTAACACGAATCTATCTTAAAGAAGTCGTCTCAAGGCATGGAGTGCCAGTATCAATTATATCAGACAGAGACAGCCGGTTCACATCAAGATTTTGGCAGTCATTGCAAGAAGCACTGGGTACACGCCTAGATATGAGCACAGCCTATCACCCACAAACGGATGGTCAGAGTGAAAGGACGATTCAGACGCTGGAAGACATGTTAAGGGCATGTGTCATCGATTTTGGCAAAAGTTGGGACAGACACCTGCCATTAGTCGAGTTTTCCTATAACAACAGCTATCACTCAAGCATTAAGACCGCCCCATTCGAGGCACTCTATGGGCGAAAGTGTCGATCACCTCTTTGTTGGGCTGAAGTAGGAGATAGTCAGATTACTGGACCGGAAATCATCTAGGAGACTACAGAAAAGATAGCCCAGATTCGTAACCGGTTAAAAATCGCGCGGGATCGACAGAAAAGTTATGCAGACATTCGACGGAAGGATTTGGAGTTCCAAGAGGGAGATCAAGTAATGTTAAAAGTCTCGCCTTGGAAGGGCGTAATCCGTTTTGGGAAACGAGGAAAACTCAATCCTCGTTATATCGGACCATTCAAGATCACCAAAAGAATTGGCCCGGTAGCTTACCGACTCGACCTGCCCCCAGAGCTTAGTAACGTTCATAATACCTTCCACGTGTCCAATCTTAAGAAGTGTCTAGCTGATGAATCACTCGTTATACCCATGGACGAGCTGGAGTTAGACGATAAGTTGAACTTCATTGAGCAACCTGTAGAAATAATGGACCGCGAAGTCAAGAAACTAAAGCACAGCCGGATCCCGATAATAAAAGTCAGATGGAACTCTAAGCGAGGTCCTGAGTTTACGTGGGAACGCGAGGATCAGTTCCGGGAAAAGTACTCTCACCTATTCTCAAATACTCAAGAAATGGAGAACACGAGCTAATTTCGGGACGAAATTCCCTTAACAGGGGGAGACTGTAACATCCGGCACTGAACCAGGTTAGCAACAAAACCCTAATCCACATTTAATAGTCAATTATAGCCTAATCAATAGTCATTAGAACTTAATCAAATGATTAACAAGGCTTATTAGAAAACTCAACTCAATTAGAATCAAATTCATCGGTGCGATGAATCGGGAAATCAATTAATCCGATCAATTTACCATATGAGGGATTAATTCAACTAAGTACATAATTAAATTTTGATTAGTAACACTAATCATACACTAATACAATTACTTAACCTTAATTATGCAAGACTAAAACAATTCATTAAAACAATGCATTCAAAAGTATTTTTGAATTTACAAGAAAAGGAAAATACAAGAATACATTCTAAATACATTTAAAAAAAATAAAATAAAAATACACACAAATACCATCACATGGCCGGCCCTTTAGGGCTAGTACATGTGTGGATTTGATTTCATTTTTTTAATCAATCTCCCATGCACCATCTACATCAACTTTCTCCACACCATTACCTTTCACTTCACTTAGATTACACTTCACCTCCCATGCCTTCCTTGATTACAAGACCTCCCTTTTCTTCTATAAATAGAGGACATTTCCCCCTCTTCATTCTTCACACCTTCATCAACTCAAAAACTCTCTCCCTCCCTTTCTCAAATCCGGCCACAAGGGCCACACACACACCACCTCAAAATTTGTTTTGTTCTTCAAGTGTTCAAGGAGAATTTCTTGTGCAACTCTTTCAAGATCAAGTTTTCTACTCATAATCATTCCTCTAACACATCAAAGTAAGTAAATACTAGCTTATACCATCTTATATTTATGTTTATATAAGTCTTGCATAATATATATAATCACCAACAACAACAAGTTTCATAAAAACTCAAGTTTATAAGTTTCTAGTTTTATTTTTAGTTGTTTCCTTAAATGTGCATATGAATATATGAACACATTATAAACATGTTAATATTATGAAAACATGTGTTATATATGTGTTATATAACTTTTATAACTCTTATACAAGTAGTCTTTGAATAAACAACAAGAATCATAAATTGTTGTAAATTTATAAACTACGGAATTTCGGCAGAATATTTGTATCGACTTTGAAAAATCATAACTAATTCGAAATGAGTTGATTCTTGTCTCAAAAGTTAGATCTATGTCTTAACTATAGATCTGCAATTTTTCATAATTTATTTTGAAGTTTAAGACCTCCAGAAATTATTTGAGAAACCGAAAGTTTGACAGCTCAAAAATGGCCAACATAGCATTTTTAACGAGATTTTTCACCAACCTAAACAACTCGAAAAATGGCCGTTCTTGATTCTAAAAATCCCTTGTATATAGTAGTTTAATGTCCTAGAAAACCAAAGTCTAAAACATTTTGGAGCTTGGTCAAAAACAGCCTCAAAGTAGGCCGAAAAACCTCCGAAAAAGCTGGAAAATTATATATATATAAACTTGACGTTTTAAGCAAATCTTATTTTTAAACTTGTAATGTTGGGTGATTTAAGACATAAAAATCTATAAATATACATATTATCATATATTAGTGATATTAAGTCCTTATCATCATTTAGGACTCGGTTAAACACCTCCGGTTTCATCACCCATCAAACAACGCACTTTTGCATTTTTGCGCGTCGTTTTGCCATCACAAGTTCGGTGAGTCTTCATAGCCCCTATTTTTCACTATCTATTGGGGTGGAAATACATGCACTGTTTTCATATGGACATCAAAACTGTTTATTTCTTATATGTATTACATGTTCGGATTCCATCAGCCCTTATATCATGAACCGTTAATTGCATTTATTTGTAAGCGCGAGTATATTGTGGATAGATCTATTGGGAGTCATGTCCCCCATTCGTGTTAGCTCGGTTCGGCTAACAGCGAGTGCATATATATTCAACACACGGTATTACTTATGGGAATACTGCACAGGGCAAACTCATTCTAATTAAGCTTCGGTTGCATGATGGTTTATGTAATACATACACGGAATTTATGATTTTATGAATTCAACTCCTCTGATAATGTCCATACAACTGGTCTTTTCGCGTAAACCTATGAGCTCACCAACAATTTTTGTTGACGTATTTTTAGCATGTATTTTCAGGTAATTAAGGCAAGTATGCCTTCAGAAGTAACCACTTTCAAGCTTCCGCACTTAAGGAGTCGCATTCTTTTTCAAACCGTCGGAGATTTATTTGCATTATTTTGGATAATTTAATTATGTATTCAAATCTCTGTACCTTGCGAACTACTCTTTATTATTTACGGGTTATGTAAAACATTTCTACCTTTTAAAGTTATATCGATGTATTTCTTTGAAAACGTCCATATAGTGGTCGTTCATTATGATTATGGTCACGCTTCCGCGACGTCACGCTTCGTTGCCAATCGGGGTAGCGGGGTGTGACAGATCATATTCAGAAGCTAAAATAGAACATAAATAAACGACATTGAATATAAAGCTGAACCTAAAAATGCAACTCGTGAACACAAAATGAAATCGATTTCATCGGCACAATTGAAGTTAAAATTCAAGATTAAACGACAAAAGTTAATCGAACATACATACATAAAATATACAACAGTGAACATAAAGAGGTGATAGAGTAATCGGAGTTGCCGGATGTAGAGAATAAGAGAAAAGGTAAATATTATTGTTGGTTAGAGGTGTGAAAAATATAGTTAAGGGTTTTAATCGAAAAAGTCATCAATTTCGGGGTTTTTTATGCAAAAAATTCAGTTTAAGAATTATACATGCAGTGCCACGTAGGCGCCACGTAAGTTGGGTTTGCCATGTGGACGCCACGTATATGCCATGTAAGCATAGCAACCTATTATAACCGGTCAAGTCCTAATTTCAAAAGGTTTTACCGGTTAGAGGTTTTTTGTGCAACAAAAAATGGTTAGGGGTTTTAATCACAAAAATGGTCCAACTTTGAGGTTTTTTACGCAATTATCCCTATAAAGAAATATGGTAGGTAGTAGAAAAGTAAGAGAAAAAAATATGAAAATTGGTATTTTAAAAAGTGAAATGAAAATTTATGAAATTGTTGTTAAGTAAACAATTTTTTATTTTTGTTGAAAAGTGAGATGAAAATATTGAAAATTTTTGGTAACTAAACACACCCTTGTTTTTTCTAATAGCCATAGCATATTAGCATCTCAATAATTTGATGTTTCACTTAATTAGGTGAAACACGTAATTTGAACAAAACCCTTCATAAAACCATTAACTATGTCATTATTTTAAATCTGATGTCACCATTTATTCAAATGTCAATTATCATGAGTTGATATCGGTTTTAGATAACCCAACTATCTAACTGAACATTTTTAAAAGTTGACTACTAAATGTCAATTACCATGGGTTGATATGTACATACACGCATACAAACTAAAACTAGCTGGCTGAATACACGTGCGTTGCTCGGGTGATGTGTGATAAAATTAATATTTATAATTGATTTTTTTGAATGACAAATTAACCTATTCCTATTTCTAAACTATCCTTTTGTCCCAAATGGGGAGTTCATAAGTAGGCATGGCAATGGGGCGGGACGGGACGGGGAACTTAGTTCCTATCCCCGTCCCCGCTTCTTAATCCTCTTCCTCATCCCCGGCCCAATCGGGGATCCCCATATATCGGAGAATCAGGTTTTTCAATTTTCAATGGATTATTTAATTTGAACATATAAATAGTTGTTTAGTAGAAAAATATATGTAAATAAACTTTAAAACAAATCAATTCAAACATATTTGAGTTATTTACATATATAATGTATAATTTATAATAAAACTAAAAACAAAGAAATATATGCAAATAATTTATAAAATCAATAAAACGAAAAAAACAATAGTATTTTAAACTATAGAAAAGTCATATACAATGATATTTAATGAATAATTTACATTGTAGAGTTAAATATATATAATAATCTATATTAAAACATAATTTTTAACCAGGGTCGGGTTCGGGGTCGGGGATTTACTTGTCTCTCATCCCCGCCTCATCCCCACTATTTTAAATCGGGATTTTCCGTCCTCGTCTCCATCCCCGGTCAAATCGGGGTCGAGTTACGGGTTCCCCGTCGGAGATGAGTTTTTTTGCCAAGCCTATTCATAAGTTGCTTTCACTGCCTAAACTCCAACTTGTCTCCGACGGGAGAAGAACTCGTGACCCAACAATTACACGTCACCTCTCATACCAAATGAGCTAAACCTTATTGGTATTTATAATTAATTGATAACACAACAAAAATTTATTTTTTTAAAGAAAACTATACATTGTTTTGCAAATAAAATGTTACTTATATTTAATCATGAATATTAATTATTACACATAATTAGTTTTGAAGTCTATACATACCTAGTTTAATACATGTGAGTTGATTAAAAGACTGTTAAAAAATCGTGTATAAGAATGAAGTATATAGGAAAAAAAAATAATTTACAATAAAATAAAAACTCATCATTTTCCATCAACTAATATACAAACACGTATTTGCAAAGTATTACTTACAATATCGTCTAATATAATTTTATAATAATTTATTTAAACAAATTAATAAAATGTTATCAAACAAAAACAGTTATCATAAAAAAATTTAATAAATCTTAATAAAATCACATTGAACAATATAAACGGTAAATGACATATCTAATTGGCTAAAGATTTATTTAAAACATTATCGCTTCATTATTAACAGAGATTTTCATTGTTCTTCATGGTATACTGAAAAAATATTAAAATATGTGTTAATTTTGAAACAATAATACATAAACAACACAAAATAATGAGAAGCTTTAAATGTAAAAAAAATGTATATCAATGCGATGTTTTTTCTGTGGTTTGAAATAGAGATGACACAATTTTGAACCAACGGACGGGACGATAAATGCAATATGTTTACCTATTTTATAATATATGCTGATTAAAAAACTACTTTTATACGTTTATATGTCGTATTTTATATGTTTATTAAACTGAATTATCAATAAAATTTAAATCTAAATGTAAATGTTATCCCATCCATACTTATCTATATATTTAATAAATTTTTTTTTCCTATTTGCTTATAATTTATTTAAAATAAATAAACAGTATATAAAATTTTTACAATTTTAGAAAAGTAAACAAAAGATATATAAAAATACATTTCATAATATTTTGTTTATTATAATAAAATATAAAATATTATTTTATCTATAAACTAAAATTTTAATCTATATATATATATAAATAAATGAAAATTTTAAAATAATCAACTATTCATATCTATTTTATAAAACTATAAAAATTATTAAAAAATAATAATTTTGAATAATTAATGTTTAATTGTAATTTGTAGACCTAAATAAATTTCCCATTATTTTATGCAGGTTTGTTAGTATTGATAAGATTGATGATGATGTTATCCCATTATTTTCTGAATTTTAACAAATTATATTGCGCCAAATCAGCAACCTTAATTTTCTGAATTTTAACCAATCATATTGTGCCAAATCAGCCTTAATTTTCTAAATTTTAACCACTAATATTGCGCCACGTGAGCATTTTTTCTCTCTGCTCCGTCGGCAATATATATATATATATATATATATATATATATATATATATATATATATATATAATATGCATAGTTCCGGTACGTTTTTAGGTAATCCAAATACATATATAAAACAATTTTAAAAACTTGAGTATCAAATGTGAAAAAAAGAAATACACAACATAAATGTGTACAACTTAAACATACATAACTATTTGATATTATTTTTGCTAAACTCAAACTAAGTTTAAATATTGGTAGCCTAACAAAACATATAGAAAAAAGCATGTTATCACACAATAATAAATTGACAAATGCGGTGCCTGGCAAAAAATAATAGTACAATCCGCGATTTAGTTGTCGGTTTTATATAAAATTACTAACTCGAAACCAGAAGATAATTAAAAAAACAGATTTATATCCTTTATAGAAAAAGTATCTAAATTAAATTTGAAAAGTTGATGGGTGGGTTTTGTAATTTAATATCAAAATGTCAACATCTTACTTTATTTTATAAAGTCCAATGATAATTATTACATTTTTTTTTCAATATAAAAGAAATTTCTTATTATATTTTCTTTTAAAAATCAACTCGATTAAATTAAATAATACATCATTACAAATACTAAATTACTAGTCAACCATCCCTGATGAAACGAACAAAATAATTTTTTATAAAATAAAATTAAAAAACTAAACTGTTAAAGCCACATTTGCAAAATGGTCATACAGTTGGATATGATCCACATTGATGACAGAAGTTCATAGAACCCCCTTTCTAATAGATAATTTGCTTAATTAAAAATATAAAAGTAGCATTAAAAACAGAAAACTAAAAAACGAGTCAAGCTTTGGGTTAATGATGATTTCTTTAAGAGTTAAGACCGAATTTTGTTCAATAATTTGGTGAGTTTCTTTGTTAATTCAAGCTCGAGCACGACTTAAGAAAATTTAATCCCAAAATGCTGGGTAGATATATAATTGTTCAATCAATACAAAATTTATTTTTTCTAACATCAAAACTACGTTACAACACTTATTCAATATTATAGTATTATACACGCGCAAAGCGGCGGCGACGACAAATAATTTTTCATTTAATAACATGTTTGTTTAGTGGCAGTGTATAAAAAGAAAGAATATTCGAAGGTGGTTGGCAAAATCACCTTTAATATGTCATACATATTTGTATAATTATTTACAAAAGAGCGTATTAACCCTTTAGCTAATATAAAAAAAGGGTGATTGATCAAGTCCAATTGCAATCATATATGGGAAATATAAAATTTTGACGGTAATAACACAATAAACATAGTAACATGGCCAAACAAAAAAAAATAAAGGTAAAGAGTGTCTAGTCATACATTCGCGTTAGATTGGTAAACTTAATCTACACAATATAAAGAAAGTGGATGCCTATGTTAAACAATCAAAAATCTGTGCAACAAATAAATCCACCATACTCATTGTTTAACCAACAAATTAAACCCAACAATAATGTGTTCCATACACTTAAGCTGCACATGATGCATTTATAAAAGTTTATTTCCAAAAACTGTATTTTCAAGAAAAGCCCATATTCAAGAGGAGCTGACGAATATATCATTAAAACATTTTTGAAAAAAGAAAACACGAGCAAACAGTCTCTAATTGTTAATCAAACTAACCTCAACATGCAGATTGCAAGCCACAAAACAAGACCAAAACAACAAACAAAACCAATGTTCTAACTATACCAACAAAGAAACCAATTCCTATTAAACCTATTGCCGCTTTGACAAAATAAATCCACTAACATCAAATTACTTTGTAGAAACATGAGGAGATCCTTTATAGAAAAAGACCACTTGATCTACATCCAATCAACAATAGCGAACCAGCACGCGGAATTCACCAGTCCAGCATGTGCCTTCAAAGTAACAAAAAAATTAGTCCAGCAAGTAACATTAAGACATGGGCAATACATGAGACACACCCCAGCAGTGCCAACAATAAGAGAATCCATTTGGAGATAATCTCGAACCAAATGCCTAAAAAACCATCAGCAGCTCCTAAAATATAACTCTGAACTTTGATGGACTCAAAGCATTGTATATTAAAACACCCTTGACATGAATCATACAAGACCGTAATAGTCCATCTAGTGTCATTCGAGAAAATGAACAGAACAATGATCATGCATGTTCAATGATCCTTGAACAAGTCTTAACATAAATCCCAACAACACCAACTAAACCAGACTTTTATATATCAAAAAGCATACAAAAACCTTTAAATCATTGCCAGGATTCATAACAGACCCCACCTGCACATGAATCAACCGATTTCATTCTACATACCATCAGATCGAAGGAATATTCTTCTGTTCGCCTATTGAAACACTTTATGGGAAAAACGAAAAACATGTGTTTTCTTCGTGAGGGGGGGGGGGGGGGGGGGGGATTTTGGTTTTCGATTCATCGCCTAACTGCACTTTCATAGCCATGTATTATAATACAAGTAGGCTTTAACTAATGTATTCCAACATGTTGTGACTTAGATTCTAAAACTAACTTTTTTAACATGTCAAAACAAAAAACATAGAGGATTGAAAAAAAATTAAGAAATATATGCGAGAACCTGATCTCGCAAAAAAAATACTATAAACCTTTGACAAATTTGATGTTGTAGATGTCTTAATTCAAGGATCAGGTTACAACCTGAAGAACCTGAAGACAAATTCAGGTTTCTTCTATATTGCTCCTCAAATCACCTGTTCTCTTTATGCCTAGTTTTTGCTTTTTAGTTCTTTATTTGTATTATGATCCTATGCATAATACTCTCACGATTGTCTAATGTGGCTTGGGTGGACTACGTTTTCGTCCACTGCCTTTTAGGAATGTTATATATTCACATTTCTTTGATCCTTTCAGAATTTTTAATGCTTTATTTTCTATATCAATTGGAGAATTCATACATGTGGCTCTTTCAAGTCATACCATAAGTTGCCAGCTATATTGTTTCTTAATTAACTTCTGCATTTTATGCTCCATAGCACTGTCACAAATTTCCACATTAAAACATTGTTACTATTTGCTTTGACCTTTTGACTAATAACATCCATAAACAAAAAAATTTCTGACTGACATACTTTTGTTGTGATAAATCTATTTTTGATATCTGATTTTCCCTCTTGATGAGTTAATGTTTGGAAAAATGAAGGATAACCTTTATCTAATACATCAGATAGCTGCCAACATGCTTCATATGGCTAGGGTGGAGCTTCTCCTATACATCCAAATAAGGTGTGAATTACTAATCAACAAACAAATCTATTTTGATATCTGATTTTCTCTCTGGATCAGTTAATGTTTGGAAAAATGAAGAATAACCTTTATCAAATACATCAGATAGCTGCCAACATGCTTCATATGGTAGGGTGGAGCTTCTCCTATACAACCAAATAAGGTGTGAATTACTAAATTCAACTTTTCAAACGTTTTATGTCAGAATTTCAAACTGCAAATATGAATGATACATTATTTACAATCATTTTTCAAACGTTTTTATTTGTATTGTTTTCATGCCTCTGCTCAAGAGGTTCTCCTTTCTGATATTTGGACATTGTATATTAATAAATTATTATAATTCCCCTTATCGTTATACTAATTTGTGTTTTTGTTTAAGAGAAAGAGACAGGTATCTTTATATTACTCTATCAATTTCCATACAGAGCTTCCACACTAATCAAATTCGACTAAAAGTACTTTCGGTGATCAATGTATTCATTAGTCCTAACAGAGGATCAAAACTAACCCGAAGCCTTAAGCCTCAAATAAAGACCTCCCCTTCAATGCTCAATTCAACAAGTTAACTCATCAAGTAATATCAACATGCATAATATCTACTCGGATTATAAAACAGACTTTTTAAAGTTAAATCTAATATTGATCAACATGAAGTCTTGGTTTAAAGATAAATTACAAAACAATCATAAAACATAATGCATAATGAGTTGTATTTAAGATCAAATAGCTAATTCATCAACTTTAGACGATGGAAAAGTAATGGATGTCTTTAAAGATTTAAAATTCAAGATAGCGAGCTAGTATTTTGGTCAAAAGGAAACAAAGACAATGCATGTTAAATAAAAAAACATTCACATATACCTTAAACAAGGAGTCGATGTCCCCATCCATATCAAACCAGCTAATTCGCTATTAACCTATGGAAAAGCATACAAGGAAATTTCTTTCAGCATGAATTTAACAGAAATTAATCAATATTATATAGCAAATCAACAAACACTTAAAGGTTACATTTCATATAAGCATTAAGCAGGTTTTGATGTCTGTTTCACATTTGCTTACAAGTGTGTTAGTAGTATCTGATATTGAGACTTTATGCAAAAACAACAACTACCTTAATTAGTGCTTCAACCAATAAAATTCTTGATGTTTGCTACTTGAGACACATTTAGGAGCTACCCAGACTGTTCAATGATATAAATCTTATTTCCAAATAAACCTAGAAATGAAGCAGGTTTTAGCATTTTCAATGGAGGAGTGACCTGGTGGTAGTTTAGAGACGCCAACAAGAAGGGGGACTCTATTCTTTTAAGCTATTCTCCTTCAACTGGGTTTTGGATAGGTTGGGGTGTCAGCATAAAAGTCAAAATTCCAGACAAATATTACTATATACAAAAAATAGACACTCAATTAAAGCTCCTAATGCTATGTACCAAAAAGTGACGGTTGCAATTGGGATGGATGGAGTATGGCATGTTAGCAGTGACTTCCAATGAGTGTGAAACTGTAAAACTCTGTAAACAGCAGGATCTTACTTGATTGCTCAGGTTTAAATCTTATATCTGGGAGTTTACATGAGCTTTACTTAGAATAACATTAAGGACGCAGCAAGTTGAAGTGTCATGCTTTCAGGCTATTCATGCGTCTTAGATGCTCTTCTAACAAGTACCAAGCTGACATGACAGAACCAAAATACGGAGCCAAGATTATTGGGTGGAAATTAAATGGATGAAAAAATAGAAAATATGGAAACTAATAGAAGGCTAGGCATTAAAGGACAAATTTGTCCATCGAGTCTAGCTCCAAATCCAAATCAACATCGTTTACCCTTTACATAAATCATATCATTACGGTAAATATGGAAAATAAGATATAAATTGCATATAGAACATCAGTATGACAAAATTTTCAGTTACAGGAAGAAGTAAACGGTATATCATACAACTTCTTTGTATTCTCCCACGTAAGTGATATCGTTTAGCAAACCTAATTGCATATTTCTGTATCGTCAAAGGAGAGTTACGGGTCAATGAACATTAATAATTATTGGTATCGTTTTCAGCAGTATGATAGTTTCAGAAAATTGGGCATTAGATTTATACTTTATCACCATTAATCTAACACGTGCTAAAATTTTAACTTGCATCAATTTGCAAAACCTGTTCAAAGCAATCCAAAGCCTTTTTCGACGTTGCCCACTCTTGATAAAGCTAATAAAAACATCAAACATGGACACTTCAGCACAATTATGCTAATTACAGGTGGTAAAGGGAGTAAGATTAACCATTTAAACAACATATAATCAGTAGCTGTTATATACCATATGAAGACGAATGAAAAAAAGATTACATGGAAGAAAATAAGAAAAAAAACTGACCTGAAAATGAAAAAAAAAAAATCAATCCATCTCTGACCTCTGCCTTTCAAGCTCAGAAGACAAACCTTGAAATCCAATACAAGATTGTGATAATCAGATAAGGCCACGTTATTATTCTGATAATGATCAGAGTACAACAGTGCTTGGACAACCATAATTACACCCAAAAAAAGATCCAATCTTTGATTGTTTGAAAGAGGTAGTCTATATTTAATTTCTCAGGAATGAAAGAAGAGGGTACCACTTATCCTCCGGTTGTAGTAGCCACCGCAATCGCCACCGCCACAACCAACCAGCTCCACGTTCACCATATACACCATCGCCACCATACCAACCTCTACCGCCGCCTCCACCACCGTTCTGAGTGCATTCCCTAGCCACATGTCCACTCTCCCAAAATTAAAACAAGCGTTACCACTGCCACCTCCATAACCGCCACTGCCGCCGTATCCAATTCAGATGAAGCTTTGAGAAACTTCAAAATGAGAAGAACAAGCTTTGAGAAACTTCATTTGAAGAAGGGGATGCATACGTTTGAATGTTAACTGATGGATTGGGCGGTGGAGGGTGGATAAATTAAGAGGTGTAAAGCCGTAAACCGGTTTGCAGAGACATGAGTCCGTTTGTCTTCCCAACAAAGAGCGTCTTCCAGAGAATACTAACAATTTCAAATTCAAATTTCTTAAGAGATTTTGTAAACCCTTTCTCTATGCATCAGTAAGTGTACATTATGCTTGTTAAGTTTGTACCTCTTAAAATTCATCCATTATGCTTTAAGGACTTGTACATCATGCAATATCAATTGTGTTTAGGACCAATAACCTAAATGAATTATATAGTAGTATAGATTCCTTGTCCCAAGTGGATGTACTACAATCTATAAATATTTGGTTGGAGAGCATATCAGATAATTGGATTGATACGTTAAGGTATGCTTGACGAAATTAGTGCACGTAATTTTAAGCAGGATTTATAAGCTAGAACTTTGGAATTTATAGATTTCCTTAATTGGATGTGAAACTTAAATTTTTATAAATGTATTTTGTATAATCCTAACTGTAACTTATGAATTTAAAATAATATAAAAGGAAATCTATATTAATTAGGATTTTTACATAAAATTATGAAGGTGGTTAACGTGGACATTTTATGCAACCAAAAAATTAACTTCATTTTAAAATTTATTTTAAGTACCTTTGAAAGTTATTGTTTTTCAAATTAAAATTCAGTTGCTTCCAAACAAACAAACTTTTTTTTTTTTTTGGCAATATATAGGAGCATATATACTTATAACCAAAAAATTCAGCTCCTAAAATATTTAAAAAAATATGTACCAAATAACACCTTGGGTCATAAACTCTTTTAATGATTTCATATTTCATAAAGAAAACTCGATTAATTTGCTGTAAGTCCTGAAAATTACATACATATCGGATTTGGAAATTTTCGTTCAAGAGTCAAGTTCTTATAAGAAACGAACTTGTCATTTATGTGACGTTATAGTTCATTATTTTACTTTAGCAAGTTTGAATTTCATTGGAATAAAGTTCAACTCTAAAGTACTCAATTAATCGATAATATAGCTTAACTAGTTTGCAACCTCTATGAAAAGTTCATACAAAAATTTCATAATTTATGACGAACAATAATTATAAGATATTTATATGAAAATTATGTGTATTTTATACAAACACATGAGTGTTTAAATCTTGTTTAATCAATCAAATAGAAATTCATGAGAAGTTCAAGATGACATGCTAACAAGAAATTCCCACAAAATCATGTAACCAAAATAAACAAATTGAACTTACATGTCTATAGCGGCCGGATGGATCCATTTATGCGTAACCAAGTAACGGTTTTGCACCACGTGCGATATTGTTGGATCGTGATTTATACATGGTATCTTCTGAATGTGATACCATATGTTATTTCTATAAAAAGTAACAGATACTACAAAATAATTGTTCTTCTAAATACTATGTGATATAATTATAGTTAACAAATATAAGTAACACACAGAGAACTTTCTATAAATCGAACGTTGAGAACTCAAGAATGACCAGAGATTAAGTGCTAGATGATCGGAGGCCTTCCTTCATGGTTTTCATAAGGAAAAACACCGAAAACAAGCCAAAATAGAATAGAGTAATCAACCCTAAGCATTATCCAAGCCATCACTGCAATCACTGCGCTAAAAACATGTCCGTTCAAAGCCATTTAACCTGATTTCTAAACTGAAAATTTTAAAGATCGATAAAAAGTATACAAAAGTTTTAAAATTGGGCCCTGAATTTGAAAAATCTCTGCCCTCGTTTTGTTAATGCCATTTGTAATTGTAGAAAATTTGAAGTAAAGGATTCAAAAATCCGAAAATCTTGGAAAAAGATACGAGAGACGACTTTTCAAGATCGTGGAAATTACAAATTGAAGTGGTAGGACTATTTTCGCAATAACTGAATATATAAAAGATAAGGTCGTCGTTGGAAGGGAAGTTGTAGAAAGAAAAGTTGACATAAAAATAAATTACCGAATGGCCCTTATCGTTTGACTAAAATTATGAAATCATCCTTTAATTTTCAAAATTATAATGACAATCATTGGAACCACCGTATATGTTTTCATAATTGGTTCCTCCTCGGCTACATTAGTTTTAGGTTTGTTATTTTCGTCATTGTGGTTATATATACCACAATAGTTGCAAATTCACGTACGATTACAAAGTGCTGAAAATATTTTAAATTAAAACCCTAACACAATCTATTTATAAGCAAATACTTGACATGGATCCAAATACAAAACCATAACCCATGGGTTGACCTTTTAGGTCTTTAACCCATTTACACACAACTTTGGATCGTCACATTTTAAGCACAAAACTAAGTATTGTTTTTTACAATTTGAACCCTGAAACTATCACAACTTATAGATATAATATTGTCCCCCTTTGTGATTAGCTTTCAAATTGCGGCTTCAGGTTTGTTACAAGCTTTCACTGACCAAAACTTTTGTCGAGACGTCCGATCGTCATTCTGTATTCCAACTTGTCTCAGACTTCTTGTTAAAAGTCTCTGACGAGCTTTAACACAGTCTTCAACTCCCATTGTCTCTCCCCCTGTTTAAGTGCTTCTTTCAAGTTATCAATTCTGATCATCAACATATTTCGAACCATGTATAGTGTTCCATTAATAAACTTCTCTAGCTCATCTCACCTCATGAATGTCTTCTTCTTTTGTGAATTTTGATAAACAACTCTGAAGGTAGGTGAGTTTCTAACTTTTGAGACCGGTAAACGCTCTAGTCATGGACTGTCTTGATTTGGAGCACGTAAACTCACCTTTCTCTATCTTGTCTCTAACGCCATTTGGAAATCAAAGATTAGTCACACTGTGAGATTTTAGCATAGAAACTTGACAATGCTTCTCTGAGCATTCCTTAAATCGGATTCATATATTTTGTTGTGCAAGAGATGTATATAGAGAAATTCCAGATCCTACAAAAATAAGTTAGCAAAGTCTGCTTCTGAAAATTTTGAGGATAATTTGTCTTCTCCTTCGACTTGAAAGATTTCATAGAGGATACTCAAGAATTTTTTGAACTTGATTTGAATGACTTTGACAATGGAGATCAGTTTCTCTCTGCTTCTTTGCTTTTCCTTAGAGCTCCCACCATGGCAATATATACTGACATGTCTCTTTGTTCCATGCCTTCAAGAGAAAAAAATAAGTCAACTCTAATTGTCTTCAATTCCTTTACAAACATCTTCCGATACTTCTCTTCCATGTAAGGACTCCGTACATTCTGCTTTACCCAATCGAGAGCTTAGGCAGTCAGTCTTTCAGTGTGTCGCTCCTCTCGCTTTTGAGAAAAGCTAACACCTCCAGACATTCTTGCTTGCAGCCTTGTGATCTTTTTAAGTACGTTAAAAGCAGCAGAGGATGTAGTGGGAATGTCTGACCGATCCTGGAATACTGGAAGAAGATTCGGCAGGCTTGAAGTACTGGTCAGGAATCATAGGAATCTTCATCCCACTAGTAGTTGCTTGTTGGACTGGTTGAGCTGGAGCTGGAGTTGGAGGAACCGAATCATCAGAATGCATTTCAAAATCAAATTCGTCTAGAGCTACACCTTCTTCACCGGCATATTCAATCCTCAGCGCCTCTTTGATCAGAACTTCTCTCACTTCTTGTTCCTCTTCATCAAAGTCTAAGATGATAACTTCATTGAGGTTGAGCCTGATTCCTCAAGAGACTCAACTGTAAGAGCTAATTGAGCTCCCAAGCCTGATTCCTCAAGAGACTCAACTGGGAGCTCTGCTGCTGATTGTTCTGGCGCTTGGCGGGATGGAACATGTGAAGGCGGCAAGGCGCTGATGGTCTTGGACTAGATGGAGCTGATTCTTCAAAAATCATAGGGGCTTTTCCAGCTTCCCTTGCTCGTTTCTCCCCATCATGCTGATCAGGACAATCTTGATCATCATGTTTCCTTTTGGTGCCATGGGCGGAGACGTGAAAGGAATCAACGATAACTTTAGACACTCGCCCATCAGATGAACTAACGGATCCTCTTGGCTGGAAGAGCCAGATGCTTCGTTGTTAAGGATCTCGAGGATTAGGGCGTTGGTGGATTAAAGGTTGTGAGAAGATTTAAGAAGTGAATGGGATGAGTGTTTTGCATCATCAAGCCTAGGATGTCTCCTTTAGGTGGCTGTTGATTCATGAATGTATACATGTCATTAAGTTATTGTGACATTGGAGCCTTGAACTCATCAAACTCGAACTTGGACACGAAGTCCTTGTGTAACCCAGAGCCACTTAGGCTTTTGGTTTGCATCGAGGGAGTCTCAGAAGAGGTCCCTTGATGCCATGTGTTCACGGTTGGCGGTGATGTGGCCATGACCAGACTTCCACTCATCATCAGCGATGCACTTGTTGTGTGCATGGCTCCGAGTGTTCCGACAATGTCACTCAGACGTTGCATTTAACGCGACTCGAGTGTCCTACCCAAAGATATATCATGTGCAATAGGCTCTAGACTCGATTGTGCTTGAAATGAAGTCGGTGACAGGGGCCCTTGTTTACCTTATTCAATGTCAGCAAACTCCAAATGAGTTGCTGATAGTGGATGTGCTAATTCCCTGTGAGAAATTGAAACACCGGCTTGTTTAGAAGCCAGTGTGGACGGGAGGGGTTTGTGTATGCGCCACTGGGCTGGCGGTCTTCAATACCGATACCCAACACATGGGCGCCAGTAGCAGATGTGGAAGCCCGGCTGATAGGAGTCTGGGTACTATCAACTATGGTCCTGACTCCGCCTCGACTCTTGATAATTCCCGCAAAGTTGTGAGAGAACAAGTTGGAATTGGAGCTAGGTGAGTTACAAAATTATCATCATTATCATCATCATCATTTGGAGATAGAGGAGATGGAATTCTTACTGGAGATAAGTGAACTGTATGAGTATCCTCAACCCTCACTTCAATATTTTCTCTCTCGACTCCAATCTCTCAGGGTGAGCTCCTTGGGCAGGCCCAGTTCTGGTTGGGCCATCAGAGCATCATATCTCTCTCTAAAATCCCTAAGTGCCTAAGATTTTGGTTTGGCGAATGCTAGAAGGTCTTCCATCAAAGGCATGACCGGAATCCGTGGAGGAGTGATTGGATCATGGAAGAATTTAAACCGAACATGCACCTCATGGTATTTACATCTGATCTCGGGAATCTTGGATATGCAATAAGATATGATCATTTGTAAGAAACGTTGAGCTGACACGAATTTTCTGGCACGACGTGTTCCTTTGGCCTGGATTACTTAGATCAATTCTGTCTATAGTGTCCACGCATAGTTGTGATGCTTGTTGTAGGCAACACTGTGGAAGATGCAGAGGATCCGAAGGCTTGCACGATCGGTTCCGGTGGCCTTGACTGTTAGGCACCGATCAAGAATATAGTACATGTCGTACGACGATCCTAACTGACGTCTTCTGTAAATTGAGAGGCCTTTTCCAGGGGACCATCATACCCCAGTTGATGGATTTTTCGGAAAATTTATTCCTTAGAAAGCTCTTCTTCATATTCTGGTTTGCCTGGAAAGTCTCTGCGACGAGGAAGCTGGAGGATGTGTCTGAACTTCTGGAACGGAATTTCCACAGAGTGGTCTTCTATATCTCCGGCAATGTACTCATTTTCAGGGTCTGGATGGTAGGTGAGAGTGTTCCAGAACTGTTGGAGATATACTTGGGGTGGAAGGGGTCTTGGGCGGCTAGATAGGGCGTATGAGATTTTGTGGCCTAAAAGGATTTCCTCAACGACCCTGTTGGATAGACAGATGTCTCTTCTTCGGTTTTATTTAAGAAGTCTAGGTAAAGATGTTAGGTTTGATTTCGAGCAATAGCTGTTTGGGAAAAATTTGTTATGAGCCTCGATGAGGGTGGGCAAGTGATCTTGAGGTGACTTCTTCATCAGATTGATGGTTAGGATTAGAGTAATGAGGGTTTGGTGGATGTACATTTTCTCCTGAGTGAGATTGTGATGTCATTGTACCTGATAGAGAGATGAAAGTTAGATATATATTTGCAAGATTAGATCTGACTTTTTCAAAGATGTCTCATGTATTAGGCGTTAGAGAGAATGAATCTGATTTGTTAAAGGGCTTCTACAGATAAAACAGGGTTAATCTAAGAAAAACATAAGTAACATAATTTATTAAAACGAAAGTGCATGCCTTATGACTGCCTGACAAATTGGAAAAACCATCGCGAAAGGCTAAGCCTTAGGCATTTCCAAAATCACCAAAGCTAAAGGTAGTTCCATTACCTAAGGCTGTTTAAAATCCCGTTGGACCCGTATACAAATGGGTGCCAAAAGGTTCTGCATCTAAACATGTGCCAAATGTTAAAAGGATTCCTACTGTTGTGTTGTTACATGACAATGGAAATCCAAAATCTAACAAGAAAGGATCCATCTTTCCATCAGTACCAAAAGTGGTTTAATTTTATGTTGATGGTTTTCAGATCACTTCAGACTGGAACCCGTACTTCATAGAGAAGGATTCTGATCACACAGTCCAGGACCCGATCTTCAGTGAAATGACTTCTACTTACTTCCGAGTGAAACCCATGCTTCAAAGCAGTGGCTTCTGCATCAAGATAGATCAGAACCCATTCTTTCATGTTTAGATGGTTTCTAAACGCCCAGTTTAGAACCCGTGTTTCCGTGACTTCTCTAGAATTTCCCTACTTTTTATGCTTATCAGTTTGAGTTTCGTTCTTGAAATTCACTCATAACATTTTATGTTTCATCGATACTATTCGTATTCGCAGGGGGAGTTTCAGATGCGCTTTGAAGATGACATCTTAACGAATAGTGTGTAAGCAGTCTGAATACTCTAATGCACACTTTAAAAAGTTTTGCTAGAACTATCTGATTTTCTGACTGAATAAATTTCCACCAAGATTAATCGATCTAATCATTATGATGATCTTGATCCCATTCTTCTGGAGATTCTCTCAAATATTCTGATTCTCTCATACATCAAGTTTCTCCCAAATAAGCTAATTCTTTCATGATAGTCTGATTCATTTCCAAATCTCATATCTGACTTTCTGTTGAAGTTCTCTCATAAAGTCTCTCAAACTTCCAAAGATATTTCATTCAACTCTCATCCATCTTCTGAAATACCCTATGAGCTAAACTGCTATATCTTTCAAGATATCATGCTGACTTCGATGATGCACAATATGTGTGATTAGGCATATATATCGCCCCTATGGTCTAAACCAGAGCCGGAAGACCTATGCAAGGAGCAAAGTACTTATAGTTTGTGTGAGTAAGGGTTCTCAGGTTAATTAGTTGAGGAGTGTTAGTTTCCACGGGGTACTAACACAGTCGAGCATAGATAAACTGCAAATGAGAGGGGTTATCGAAAGGAGATGGGGGTGCATCATGAGGTAACAATGTTACACTTTTCGACTATCATTGTATATTAAAAGTGAGTCAGAGGGAGTGCAGTTGAAAAATGACGAGAGATGAGGGGTGAGAAAGGATTAAAAGAAAAGAAATTCTACCGACACCGTGTCAATTTGCTGGGTTTCCTACATATGCTACCAAATTCCATGTGTTGGAATTCGGTTTTGAACAAGACATCATGAACTTAGTGACGCATGCACCGAACCCCCCTAGCTGCTCAGTCGTGTCTCTTAAAAGACTTCTGTTTCAATTCACACTGAGTTATATCACGTACTCTATCGACATATCATTTGGATATTGTTGATATTGAAACAAGGAAGACATGCTCTCTGGTCTCCGACTTCAGTTGACGCACTTTGAGTCTAGAGCTTAATGTTATACACTTCTCGGACACATGGAGTCTATAGTCTGCGTGACTATAAACAAATTGTCTACCGAAGCACAGTCGAAACAAATATGAGTGATTCTTTCATGATAAAGGATTTCATGATGACTATTTGGAAATCCTACCAGTGTTAACGTGAAGGCAGCGCTGTATGTAGGTCACATAGACTTAGTCTATTGTACAAACAGAACTACTATGTGGAACTGAATTGTTACTTTCAAATGATTTCATATAATTTTTATCTGTTCAGGTTGAAAAGCCATGAATTTCACTATGTTCCATGTTTGGTTTTGGATATCGTGTGAACGGGATAAAGAGATTGTTATTGTTTTGAAGGGGAGAGTGGATTTTATGTTGTAATTGTTTATATTTTGTTATTGAGGGGGAGAGTTACTGATTTAGTTTGTAACATGAGAGAGATAAGTATTTCTGTGTCTGTAATGTTCTTAAAGGTAATATTTTCTTTCTGAGTCTGTAATCATCTGCTTCGACAATGAAAGAAGATTGGAAGGTTATTCATTTCAAGGGGAGAGTTGAAGGGGAGAATGTTTTGAAAAGAGTTGCAAAGTATGTTGAAGTTCTTATCGAGAGAAAGAGTCACTAAATGCAAGGGGAGAGCCATCGATCTGAAAGATTTAAGGGGAAAGTCATCTGAAGAAGATCAATGATATACTTCAAAGATCAGAGATCAGAGTTTAGAGCCCAAGACTACAGAAGAATACAAGCCTTGATTACAAGAAGGGGGAGATTGTTAGAAATTTTATTTCTTGTAATTCTAGCTTGTGTAATTGCACTTAATTGTAAATATTGAATTATACACTAAAGGGGAGATTGTTAGCCCTAAAATAGTGTATACTTAAATGTAATAAAAGTCTAGGTTCAATTTGTAAAATAGGAATAGTTTACTTTGTGGGGAATCTTAATTTCCTAAACTTTGAGGGAGTGTTTGGACAAACCCCCAATTAAAGCTTAGGTATATATATTATTTTTCTCCTAGGGTTTGAAAGAAACCTCCGCCCTAAGTGTGTGTTTTAGAGTGTGAAAGTTCCTAGAGATTGAGAGCCCAATTTCTCTCTTTGTAATCTTCATATTCTTAATACAAATCATTTGGTTTATTGTATTTGAGTGCAAAATATATTGGGAATCAACGTTGTCATTATGCTTGTTCAAATTTATGTGGATGACATTCTATTTGGTTCTACTACTGAACGACAATTCAAAAATTTTTCATTGCTCATGAAATCTAAGTATGAAATGAGCATGATTGGTGAAGTAACTTTCTTTTTGGGATTACAGGTAAAACAAAATTCAAATGGAGTTTCTATTAATCAGAGAAAGTATACACTTGCTCTTTTAAAAAAGTTTAGATTTAATTATTGTACACCTATAAAAACCCCATTGGCAACCAATGTTAAATTGGATGCTGACAAATGTGGAAGACACTACAAGAAAAGAGCCATTTAGTGGCACAAATTTTTAATGGCAAAAAGTTTATGTGTCACTTTATACGGAATATTTTTCTGGCACTCTTTATATGCCACTAAAAATCTGATACATTTTTAATGGCCCTTTGTAATATTATACCCCATTAAAACCTGATGAAACTTTCTATTTCCCCCCAACTTAAAATTTATGGCCGCCAATATTTACCTTAAATTATACTTATCCCTCCAACTTGGTTCTCACTTCTTCTCCTCTGCGTTTTCTTGTGTTCAACCTCTGGCCACATCGCCTTTGCCTCTGCATTCCTCACTTCTTCTCCTCTTCATTTTCTTATCCATCCACCGCCTTTCATCTCCAGCCATCGCCTCTCATGTCCGGTCACGTCACCGTCCACAGCAGCCCCATCGTCTCTGGGCTACACCATCGCCTCTTGGATAGTTTATCGGATGATAAAGTTGGGAAACAATTAAGTAATTGATTATATGAATATTTACTTAGTTAAACATGTTGTGTCAAATAATTTATGGTAAGTGGGTTGTGCAAAAGCTTAAAACCTGAAAACTGAACAGGGAACAAGTATGGTCACTTTGGTTCTTGGTTCACAATTTTTCTACAAAACTGGTTTTTGGTTTGGTTTTCTCTCCAGAAACAGAACCGAATGAAATTAGATTAGAAAAAAAGGTATCTTTTTACGTTGAAACTAGTGATGTATATAATTTAAATGACAAAGTCCAAAACTTATATTCAATTTGAGAACGACTGGTTTAGAACAACCCAATATATGGTTCAATGAATATTTCAGTTCCGGTACAGTCTGGTATTGCTGATGCATAAACCTAATATTGCAATTAATTATGAATGGATTAACCATTTCCTTATATTTTTTGGGTTTCGGTTCCGGTACAATCTGCACTTTAATACTAATTCTGTTGCTATGGTCAATCATGCTAGTAAGGGAAGCAATCTAATTAATGACATGTGTATTACTTAATCTTAAATTTGTCATTGTTGACACGTTAAAACATCTTGATGATGTGTTTCACTAATAATGTGAGTGAATGTAAGCACATTGTGGATGGAGTGAGATAAATCTTCCTGTCTTCAACCATTTCCTTATACTGAATTTTGCCATCGTTGCATTCTCGGTCTAATAGGTCCATGAATATTTTATTTAATGTTTCCATTGTTGCCCACACATTCCACCTCTGCGTTTTGGGTGGTGCTTAGTTTTCTGCATATTTGGCAGAAAGTTTTTTTTTTTCCCAAACACAAATAAGCACTTATTTGTCTTTTGGGTTTGCCAAAAAACTTCTTGCTTATTTTTGTTTTGCAAACTTAATAGGCAGATAAGCAGTATGAACACGCAAAACCAAAGACCCCTTAACATATTAGTTAGGAAATTTCCTTTTATTTGTTTTATGCTTGCTATGATCATATGGTTAAGGTTAACTGATTTTCTACGGAACTACAAAAAGAAAGTATAGCAACTGAAGAAATTATAGTAATAGATTGAGGGTGCTACTGTCACCGTGAGGTTGTATGAAATTATAGTAATAGTATTGCAAGCGTTTTTCTATGATGGATTAATCCCGATCAACTTAGTATTAATATGTTAATTTTATAAATTATGTTGTATGTATATGTAATTAAAGAAAGTAGAAGGACCTAATTAGTTTTTAGGAAACTTGAAGGGTTGCACCTTATCATAAAAGGTTGTGACTTTTCATGAAGAGGTACCACGAAGAGTTGCGACTGTTCAACGCACTTTTTCGGTAAAGAAGTCACTGTAATTCACACACACACACACACACACACACACACACACTCTCTCTCTCTCTCTCTCTCTCTCTCTCTAAACCCACGACTTTTCTCACCCTCCCCAAATCAACAACACAAAAACGTTGGAATCAAAGGTAGAAAAGAAAAATTGAAGTTGCTAAGAAGCAACTACAACTGCTACAACCATCGATCTGAGGTAAAAATGTTTCAAACTTACAAATTTATGGATTTTTGGTTCGGTTTTTATAAACACCATATCATAGATCTGAGTTGTAGATGTTAATGCATGTTGGAATTAATGGTTGAAATGTCTAAATAGAGTGTTATGTAAGCTATGTACCAATTTCCAGCCTCTGATTTAACTCCTAAGTGTGATTTTTATCTTTACTATGTGTTTTTAGTGTGTGTGTTCATCGAAATGTTATAAACAAAGCTTAATAACCTGATTTTGGTAAATAAAAGGTTACTTGATGTTAAATAAGTGTTAAAAATGAGAATATTGGACCCTACATTGATAAATTTCAACCATTGGATTGGTACAAAAGTAATGAATGAAATCTGGAAAATGAAAGAAACTGCTAAGTATGAACTTTAGATGGATGTTCGGGTCAATATGAATTTCGGGTTTGATGAACAAACCACACGAACTTCGGTCATATCCGAAGTTTGGGTCTAAGAAACTTCAGTTGATATTTTGAAGAGAAACTTGCTAAGTCATGAAACGAACTTCGGTTCACCGGACAACCAAATTTCGGGTCTCATGGGTACTCGAATTTCGAGTGATTTGTCAAGTAAATTATAAAGTTGAGAAACAAAGGATGGAACTATGGGCATCCGAACTTCGGGTCTACCCGAACTTCGGATGTGGTCCAAACTTTGGGTCACTCATTAAGAGATACAAAGTTAAGTTCAATGAAAACTTATGAAATGAACCAATATTAATATTAATATTCATGTATACATTGACATAACAGGTGCTTTGTGGTGTTGACTAACACACATTGATACATAATTGCGGAAAAAACTTGTTTTGACAACGATTAAAAGCCTACTGGTATTGTGTAAGACCATGCGGTATCCTTCCAAGGCATCATTGCTAAGTAAAACCACTGCGAATGATAGAGATTGTTATTCAAACATTTATTGTCTTTGCATTCACATACTTAATGGCATGTTCTTATTGCTCATAAATTGTCATTTGACTCTTTTATATGATTTATTGTTATTGATGCACCCTCGTACTTGACATGTTAAAAACATGGAGCCTGCGTTCATTTGAAAGTGCATCATTTAGTACATGCTCTGGCATGATGATAAACTCATAATCTGGTGTGACCTGGGCTGAGGTTGACAGCAGGCCATTATCGGGGACTGATCATCCCATATACTCATTCCCGCCAGGTTGTACAACCCCGATCGATGATTGAACTGCAATGGAGACTTAGGTCTCGGAATCCATGCTTCCCAGGATGATGAAAACTTGTTATCTGTGCCCTCCGCACGAAGGGGCAAACCTTGCCCGTATTCACATTTGGTTTGTAAAGATTTATTTGTTGATTGTGTAGTCTGTTATCTCACTAAGCTTATAGCTTACCGTTGAATTTATATGTTTTCAGGAAATGGTAAAGATATCGTTGGGCCTTCTTCTTAGGTTATCATCAAATCTTCCGGTGATCAATAGAAGCTATTTGGTAAATTTGAAGATAATGTAGCTTTGGGACTGGGTACCAATGTTGTTGTAATCGCTAGACCATGACCTGTAGACCTATAAACATTTTGTGTTTAGTGATGATGTAAATATAACTCGTTCTATTTTAAAATCTTTAATTATATTTGAATGTTGGGTTGCATTTTGAACCTGGAGATTATATTATGCAATTTAAAAGGGAGGATGTTTCACTCACTAGGGCAGTACTCTCATCTACACTCTCAACAATCAATGACACATATAACATAGTAGAGGCAACAATAAAATAAGCACAAAAAATCACAGACACATATGAGCGATCTGCTTCAGAATCAAATAGGATTCGCGCACGCAAGCTGTTCAAAATGTACTTACACGGTACAACATATTGCGTCTCTGGCCTCTTCGGCTTTGGCCTGGAACACCTCTGGCACTCGGTATTTTGTTTCTACGGGCGGCGTATTATGATGGATCTACCCGAGTACCGCTCGTACTCACCCCTGGAACCGTTGGTACGGGATAATCTCTCATCTAGTGGCCTGGTCCCACATTGAAAGTATAGTGCCTCACTAGCAGTACAGGTGGTGGTCGTATGCCCAAACTGGCCACATCTAAAGCACCAATATTGCTCGACCGTGCATGGCTTGGCGTTTCGACGGTGTTATCTATGGAAATCTCTTTCCGCAAAAGAACTATTTTCCCTTCTCACTGATGCTTGGAACCCCTGTCCTTACATTGCTCTGTCTCACTATCCGACTATCTCTTTGACTCTAGCTCTGAGACCCATACCTCTAACATGGTCTGTTCGATGTCGCATCTCTGCCCCTGTCCCCGTCTCCGCATAACCAGAACTCTGACCCTAGTTACACCACTACTTTGAAGGTTGATCTCGAGGGTAGGGCTAGTAATTAAATGACTTATCAGACATCTTCATACGCGGTCTCTTCATGGGTGGCTGCTCCCTCTGCTTCTTGATCTCCCTTTCTCTCACGCATCCCATCTCTGAAGACCTGGAAAAAGTGGTGGTATCGTGAAGGCCCATGAATTATCATATATATGAGCTTAGAGAATCTATGAAGGCATCTGTAACACCCGCTAATTTCGAGGTATTTAATTTTTTATAAGGTATCACTTAAATTTCAATCTTGTAGCTATATTAAATTTGATTGGAAATATTACATTTTGTGAGATAATTCTTATAACCTAAGACAATATTATGTGTGATATAGTAATTAAGTCATATAATTTAAATATAAACTTCAAGCAATCCAAGTGATATATATATATATATACATATATATATATATACATATATATATATATACATATATATATATATATATATATATATATATATATATATATATATATATATATATATATATATATATATATATATATATATATATATATATATATATATATAATAAATAAAAAGTTTTGACTTTGTTTATAAAACCACCACTCCCATCACCACCTTCATCCATCAGCTTCATCACACTAAACAAAGTCTTCTAAAATTTTTGAAGAAATTTGGAGCTAGAGCATTGAAACAAATATCAACATCATCACCATTGTTCTTGGAAATTTTGAGGTAACAACCAAACCAAAAATCAACATTTACTTCCGTCATTTGATTTTGTATATTAGTTGAACCATTAAATGGTATATATAGAAAGAATGTATAACTGAAAATGAATGGGCCAACATCATCTAACATCGTCACTTTCTTAATTTTCTTGTGTTAAAAGCTAGAAGTTCATCAATGGTGATTTCAAGTGGGTTCCAATATTTTGTATATGGTTAATGAACAAACTAATAATATGGAAGTATGGGATCATCTAGTAAATATGAGTAGAAATAGGAGTTGTGTGTGTGTTGTGTGGAGGTGTGACTGGCGCCAGCAGCGCCATGGTCGGCAAACTTTTGGCGGCTGTGGCAGCCCATCGACGCCCCTCTGTCTGTCATTTTTCCTCTCTTCTTTTTATACGGGTTGCACCGAGGGAGTAAAGGGGGTTGTGGCCGAAAGAAACTACTGGAATGGCGGGATTACCGGCCACGCCGCCACCTTTTTGTCTGCCCCTTTTGGTTTCTTGATTCCATCGATAGAGAGAGAGAGAGAAAGAGAGGAGAGAGCAAGGTTTTTGAAGGTGTAGGGTGGAGGAGAGACCGGCACCGGAGACACGCCAAGGACCTTCACGGCGGAAGTGGGGGACCCAGCGGCGCTGCCTTCTCCTTTTTCTTTTCTGGTTGTCTGTGCCGAGAAAGATGAGAAAAGAAAGAAGCAGGCTCCGTTTTTCTTTATCTTATTTATTTTTGTTTTTTTATTCTACACCAAGAAGGGGGTAAAGAAAAGAAGTAGGGATGTGTTCTTTATTTTAAAATTGGGCTGTCATTATTATTATTATTATTATTATTATTATTATTATTATTATTATTATTATTATTATTATTATTATTATTATTATTATTATTATTATTATTATTATTATTATTATTATTTGGGCTTAGGTTAGGTGGTCCATTAATTGCTTATGGGTCCATTTTAATTAGATAAATTGGGTTGGTTAATTAAATTAAGTGGGTTTGTTTTTTTATTTTAAGTTGGGCTAAAATTATATAGATTAAGGTTTAAAGGTTAGTTTTGGTTTGTTTTAATAATTCTTCTAATTATTCAATTGGGTCCAGTTGTGTAGTTAATTTGGATATATAATTAACTTAAGTGGGCTACATCATATTTAAGTTCGAATGAATTTAGTATTTATCCAAAAAACCTATAAATAGTTACATATGTTTATTTATAAATAAATACCTTTTGAATATATAAAGTTGTAACACGTACAGATTTTAATAAATCAAGGACTTGACAATGAAATAGAATGATTATTATTTTATCAAGTGAGTCGAAACTTATAAATGCCAGTTGGTAAATAAAATAGACTAATAAATCGAAGTATGCCGATTTAGTCACTGAATTTTAATTAATAAATAGAAACGGATATTCGACATTGTAAATTATAAAAGTTAAGGATATTGATAAATAGGTAACATACTTTTATATCAGGACTCTAGTGGTTCAGTTGAGGCGTGTGTGTAACATCCTAAGAAATTAAAACGATGTAATTGAGGTTAATTAGTATAAATTTTGAATTTAATATAATTATGTTGGATTATGTATTTGGATTATGTTAGGCACAAAAAGGCCTCAGTCAAACCTGCTCTACATCTGAGGGGGAGATTTTATATTCAAACCTGTTGATGCATTTGAAGGTTGTAATTTAAGGCCTGTTATATGCCTTATTGAAACCTGAAAATGATTTGCAATATCAGTCTAAAGCTGTTCTATACGTTGCATGTGTTGCAACCAAGACAGTTTGTCCAAGCTGATCAGTCTGCTGATCAGGCTGGACATAAACTGTCTACGCTGCTCTACACTGTTGAGCAGCTTGGACATTTTTAAAGTGTTCTGTTCTTTGTGAACAGAACCTGTTCTTTGTGAACAGGCTAAACACTTTATGGAATTTGTTTCCAAGTCATCATGTATTGTTTTTAACTACCAGATCAGTTTACACAGTTGAAGACAAAGTGGAAAGCAGAACCGCTCAGCCTGCCCAAGCTGTTCTGTTACATGAAGACAAACGGATATTTGAAAAAGGGTGACAGACCTTTTTCTTATATCAAAATAGGCCTTTACAAGGAAGAAAGACGCAAAGTTGACATTCCTAAAATGGTTAAAGGCAATGCAACAGTAGAAAGTAAAAAGACAAAAGTTCTGCACAAGAGAAGGCAAGTCTGCTTTTCAGAAAAGTGCAGAAAAGTTATATTGTCTTTTCAAACAAGACTTCTCCTTTTTCATTCTGCCCAATGAAGATGTTTCTCTTAGATCCTCTAAGTGAGTATAAAAGGAAGCTTCTAAGGTCAGAAAGAATGTGAAGAAAGCTAAGTGCTTAAACCAAGAGTGAACGTGCAAGTGTGATATTCATGCATGCAAATCTTCTGTAAACAAGCTTCTGTGTGTCTAAGCTGTTTACCAAAGCTGTTCCTTAAAGTCTTGTAAAATACAGTGAGTGCATCTTAGTGAGTGTGTTCATTGTAATCTAGTTTGAGTGTGTCTTAGACTAGAAACCATACTGTTGTATTCTGTCATCTCAGCTTGAACAATTCCGCAGTCAAGCTTGTTTGTAATTAACATTTGTTGATAATACATACAAACATTGAGAAAAAGAGTGTGTAGATTTTAAATACTGTATTCACCCCCCCTCTACAGTTTATTACTATATACTTTGGGAACCTTTCGGGACCTACAGATTAATTAAGAGTTGGTTGTTTTTTTCCAGAAATTGATAATTTTAATTTATTAAGTTAATTTAATTATGAATAAGTGGTTGAAATGATAAAATAAAGATTTAATCTTTATTTAATGGAATTTAATAAATTGATTGCTATTTTGGAAGAATTATGAAATTATAGAATTTCTAGTTTCATTATTTAAGTATAATGATAATAAAGGAAGTTGAGGGTCTAAATTGTCAAAAGTTGATAATGGTGAATAAAAAGACTTTTGTCTTTTCATCTTCACAAACATCCCATTTCAAAGTGTCATTGATATTGAAATCAAGACACAAATCGGTATTTAAGAAAATTAGAAGTTGTGGGGTGAATGTGTAAAAGATAGAAAGAAAGGGAAATAAAAGACATAAGTCTTTTATTTTCTCATTTCAACTCTCTCTCTTCTCCCTGCTCTTTTCTCATCTCTAAAAAGAAACCCACGGTTCTCTCCATTCGTCATATCAAGAACGAAGAAATACATCAAATTGAAGGCTGAAACTTCAGATTCGAGTTGCTTAAGAGTTTATAGTTCGGTTTTGGATAAAAACCGAATCTGAAATTTTTGGATTCAAAATGTTGATGCATGTTAGATATTCTTGTGGGTTTATGTAAATCTAGTGTTGTAGCAGTTGTATACAAAATTTTGGGTTCTAATTCAAGTTAAATCTTATGATTTTGGGAAAATTTATATGTGAACTGTGTGTGCGTATAAGAATACCGAAACCATAGAATGGGTACCGAAACCTTAAGGTTTCGGTATTGCCATTACCGAAATATGAAGGTTTAACTTTGTTGGGGAGTACCGAAACCCACAAGAATTTAACTTGTGTATTAGTTACAAATCAAGTTAAACCGGTGTACATCATGTTAGGCTACGATCGGTAGTGTATTAGTTACAAATCAATCATACATCATCGGTTACGATCAGACTCACAGTACCGCTCGTTAACTTGTGTACATCATGTTAGGCTATATCGTATTAATTAATGAGTTCTGATATATCTTTTTGCATCCCTCACCTATTATGCCCCACTTTCACGTCTTGATTCACATTACACTATTTTAAATTCATTACACGTTTAATATTACTTTGAGTTTGTTAGATTCTTTAACTGTGCAACATACAGATACCAAGAATAAATGAATACCACTACCTGATGGTGCATTTACAAAGATATCGAATAAACACTATCAGTTGCTTGCGTGAACAAATCAATCAGCTCTCGCCAAGTGCGTGCAATGAACTCTACGTTAAATGTGTATAGAAGCAAAATACTGACACAGAAGCACGATCATGACTACCTGTTGTGTCACACACAGTAACACTGATAGCACGATAATGCGCGACTATGGATCCATGAGACAAATATAATCAAGAGTAATAAAAAATTAAATTATTGATGACAAATTAAAAAATAACAAAACCATGACATAGTTAAATCTTGAAATTTAAACAAGACTAGTATCGTGTGCATGCGGCAATCAGAAAATCTGACAACGTGAAATTGAATAGCATGGTAAAAGAAATGAAACGGATAACCAGTACAAAGATATTATACATGATCATTCATGGAATTAAATCAATTACTCACAGTGCTTGCAATCCGTACTCGCCAAACGACTACTCGACATCAACTGAAAGCACCACCGAGAGCCACACTGTGACACCCTTGCCACAATAACCACCATTTACATTACACCCAGGAATATACACCACATAATTGATTACATAATAATCTGAAAGCTTAATTTAAGTGCGGATGCAATAAAAATACATAAATAAATATTACAACTGTTTCAAACACCCTACGGTGCTACAAGGTTCCAATTCTAAGTCTACATACTCAGTAACATTACAATCATCCCAAATACATATTATAAAAACAATCCCATTATTCAATTACCACCCTGATTAGTAGATAATCTTCAATCACTTGAACAAATGACCTAGCTAGACGGTCCGGCTGCAGACTTTCCTTTTCCTGTAAAAACATCAACAACTGAGGGATAAGCAAATGCTTAGTGAATACACAGATTACGCATTTTATAAATTTTTATGAAGCCCAAGGGTAAAGCCGATGACAAACATCGTATACCCTCTTCGTACACCAAGTAAGGACCAGAGCCGCAGCCCCTTTGAGCCCAAAGCTCGGCATTAAACATACCATCTGAGACAACGTACGATCGGGGATGACATACTGCCTACCGGGCCTAGGAGGGATCAGCTCCAGGTCATATAGCACAGTAACATCAGAGTAAATCGATGCGACCCACCGGTCCATCACTAGATGCACAACAATCGAACGGACATGCAACAAGTAAGAATGTGCATCTAAATCTACGCAAGTTAGTAGAATTCCGAACAAATCATGAAGCAACAGGTTTCAGCAGGCAAAGCTTAACATAAAACAGATATAAACATGCGAAATCTACTGTACTCACAGTGGGTGCGTTATTAAACTTTAAGCAATTTATTTCTCTGCGAGCATTCAACCGGACTCACAAAGTACCCCACTATGGGTTAAATAACACCACAAGGGACCTGTTTCATTTCCATAAGGAAAGCATATTATAAACATGTTCATACGTGAATGAGCACCAATTTATACCAATAAAAATAATACAACATTCGGAACTGACGCCCGAAATTCATATTTAAATCCTCTTACTTGATGGTTCTATTATTCCCAATTTTATCCCTTCAATAACTTACTGATTAACAAGTCCCATCAAGTTTCTCAAATTATTGTGTAAATCCTTCGAAATTGTGATCCGAAAATTATTCTTCAATCCCAAATTTCTGGGATTGCCGAAATGTCCAAAAATTTTTATCTTAATATATCTGAACTAAAGAAGGTTCAACCGGTTCCATTTCATTTTCTCCAATTAAACCAAATCCAATACAATTATATATATGTAAATATATATCTATATATATATATATATATATATATATATATATATATATATATATATATATATATATATATATATATATATGTGTGTGTGTGTGTGTGTGTGTGTGTGTGTGTGTGTGAGAGTTAGTATTTTAATGTGTCATTAATTTGTGCATATAAGTGTACTTGGCTCATATGCATACATGTTTTCATATATATACATGTGTACATTGCTCACATAGACACATGCATACATACTTTGCATGAAATTACAAAGATGATAATATGGAAATGTTTAGGTACATGAGTTTGACCAACCTCCTGAAAGTTTCGGTATGCTTTGAATGGTTTATGATCATTACCGAAACTATCCAATGGTTTCTATATGAAGGTTTCATTACA
>JAANYP010002457.1:17834-104372 GCA_020465985.1 Centrapalus pauciflorus
GGGGGGGGGGTGAATACAGCAAATTAAAACTCAACACTCTTTTCTCAATGTTTGTGTATATTATCAACAAGTGTTAATTACAAAGAAGTTTGAACTGCGGAATGCTTCAAACTGAGATAACAGATACAACAGATGTTTAACTAATCTAAGACACACTCAGACTAGATATAATGAATACACTCACTAAGATGAACTCACTCTTTACAAGACACAGATGGACATCTTGAATAAGAATAGCTTGGACACACGTTACTGTTTTATTCAAGCAGACTTGCATGCATGAAAAACACACTTCTATGCACGATCTGAATTTCTCACTCTTAGTTTTCTCACATTCCTTAGAAGCTTCCTTTTATACTCTTACTGAGAATCCCATTGAAGCTTCCTCATTGGACAAGGAGATAGTGGGATGTCTTTCCAAAAAGGCAAAACAACTTTTCTGCACATTCTGATAAAGCAGACTTGTCTCTACATGGCAGAATTTTTGTCTTTTTCTTTTGTCTCTGTTGCAGAAGCCTTTAAGCAAAAGAGCAATGTCAACTTTGAACCTTTCATCTTCTGTTAAGGCCATTTTGATATAAGAAATGGTCTGTCACCCATTTCAGATATCCCTTTGTCTTTATGTAACAGAGCAGCGTAGGCAGCTTTTGCAGCTTCTGTTTTTCCACTTTGTCTTTGACTTTGTAACTGATCTTGTAATTCAAAACAATACATGAAGACTTGGAAACATATTCCATAAAGTGTTTAGCATGTTCACAAAGAACAGGTTCTGTTCACAAAGAACAGAACACTTAGTATTTGTCCAAGCTGCTCAACTGGATAGAGCAGCGTAGACAGTTTATGTCCAGCCTGTTCAACAGAATGAACAGCTTGGGCATTCTGCCTTAGTTGCAACAAATGCAACAGGGTAAACAGCTTTGACTTATATTGCAAATCACTTTTCAGGTTTCAATAAGGCATTAACAGGCCTTAAATTATACCTTCAAGTGCATCAAACAGGTTATTAAAAATCTCCCCCCTAAGATGTAGAACAGGTTTGACTGAGGCCTTTTTGTGCCTAACAATCTCCCCCTATTTGCAATAATCAGTCTAAGCTGATTTAATCAATAATCACTATATATTTTTACAGTACACTTTGCTGAAATTACAACATTGAAGTAAAGTAAATGATCAGTTTATATATACTGATTTTGATTACAACCAACTTATGTTCTTACAAGAGTACAACTAATGTACTAATGTAGATTACAACTGATGTAAAAGAAAAATTACAACTAATGTAATAGAGTACAACTTATGTATATAAAGAATTTCAACATGTTGGACTGTTGATGGTGGGGGCAAGTAATGGCAAGCCTGTCCAACTGATGTACAATTTCCATTCTTCATCTACTCAGCAGCAGATGGACCTCCAAGCTGTGGTGGTTCTTCTTCTTCGAACATTTTCTCGAGCTATTCCCTAGTTTCTTCAATTTCCTCCATTTCAACCCTTAGGAATCTAAAGTTGGGATGTTGAAGCTCTCCTCTTTCATGGAACCCTTTGAGCTGTTCCCAGATAGCTGCTCTCCATTTTACAGATTTTTTAAAGGAGTTTGCAAGTCTAAAAGCAATGAGCTGCTTAAGACCAACCTTGTGTAAATCTGATGCTCTCTGGAAACACTTTTTCTTTGATAGGGGATCTACAAAAATACCCCAAGCTCAGGCTCCTCTATCAGCTTGTCTTCCTCATGTTCCACTCCCCTAGGCAGGCTGTGATCTACTCCTTTGATCTCAACAGCTACATCACCTTGATCAATCATTATTAGGAGTTCTTCCAGCTCAGTATCCTTTCTCCTCCTCCTGGCCTTTATCTTGGGTTCAACCACTGATGTACCCTTAATTTGTTCTTTTGGAATCAGACCAAGATTTTTCACTCTCTCCATTAAAGTTTTGACATATGCCCTGATAGTCTTAGCAGTTTCAGAATTAGACTGGCTCAGGGCAACTGCCAATTCCACCCATTCTCTAAATCCCATTTGAGCAACATCAGTGTGTTCATATGCTTCCATGTCTGGACCTTCAGCACCAACTCTGGTTATCTGTAGTTTCCACTGTTTGCCTTTTTTTTGAAATGGGAACAACTTTGATAATTGTTTCCTTGGCAAGCCTTCTGTTTGCAACATCAAAGAACTTCTTTCTTGCCAAGTTGTCAAAGTGAATTTGGGCTCTTGCAGAGGAGGATGCTGGCTTAGACTTGGTCACAGAGACCTGAGCACCATGTTCTTTCTCTCCTTCCTTCTCAACCACTGACTCTTTGGCAGCCTCTATTAGTTTCCTTTGGACATCCAAAGAAGGCATTTTAACTTTTTGTGCCTCCTTGTATGCGAAGGCCCTTGCAGCTTTGGCAGAGGCTTCATCTTTCTTAAGCTTTTCAAAAGCTCTAAGCTGCTCCTCTTTGTATTTGTAATAGGTCTCCAAAGAGACACCCATTTCTTTGGCTCTGGCCTTGTCAAACTTCAGTTAAGCATCTTTGAGGTAGTCAGGGTCTAAGGAGGCTTTCTTCTTCCCTTTAGCTGTTGTGGTTGGAACAGCTTCAGGTTCCTCTTCCTCTTCTTCTTCTGTTTGCTCCAGTGTTAGATGTCTCCTTCTACTTGGCCTGTCCACAGGAATAGATTCCTCCCCCTTAGATGGTGCAGGGTTTGGAGATCCAGCATGAGTAGGCTGAGCAGCTTCAGTTGATTGGGAGACATCCACAATTGACCTGTTTGTGAAGCACATACTGCTTGACATATAGATACTGATTTCTCCTTAGAGGGAGATGAAGATTTCTCCCCCTTAGACTTGGTCTTTGAGGCAGATATCTTCTCCCCCTTTGAAGGAGATGGCACATAGCCTTCAACACTGGGTCTGCCTGGAGAAAGGAATTCAGCAGGCTGAGCAGCAGGTTTGGCAACAGGTTTGGGGCCAACCAGGCTATGCACAAAGAAAGCCAGGTTGTCCTTCACCTCTGCAAGTTGGGCAAGACAGGTTTGAAGAGAAGCAGATTGGGAAGTTGCAAGAGATGACAGCTGAGAGATGGTTTCCCTGTCAGAAGCTGTGAACAGCAAACTTTGAAGTTGCATATCATCAAGGTTTGATGACACAGAATTTGACAGAGACTACTAAAGTGTTCAAGCTGGCCAACATGGAAGGAATAGTATTTGTGCAAGTATTTAAGAGAGTTGACAACTGTTGGGAGACAGCTTCTAGAGAGGACATAGAGTCCTGTTGAGTAGAAAGAATGGAGGAGAGGGTAGTGGAGAGTGTTTGCAGCTGTGCAGTGAGTGCAAGCAGCTGTGAGGATTGATCAGTTTGAGGAGGAGGGGTTGGAAAGGAAGTCTTGAACTAATCAAAAAATCCTTTAAGCTGTGCAGACACAGAGTCTGAGATTATGGAAGGTAGGGAGGTCATGGAGTTTTCCGAAGAACCAACTTTGTTGGTCAGCAATGAGAGCTGATCCTTCAAAGGAAGTGTTAGAATTTCTATTTAGTGGGCTTATATGTTTAAATTATCGGGCTTTATCTCTAATAGACTTACTGGGCTATTAATTAATTAACTAATATTATTGGGCTTTAGAGTTTGATGGTAACCCTAATTCTCATTCTATATATAGTGAGGGTCCCCAATACCCTAAAGCAACTCTAAGATCTCTAATCTCCATCTACCGGAGATCTGTTGTCCGGTTTAGAACATTAAGGCTTTAGGTGAGGAACTCTCACAACCCTATTCATTCATCGTCAGGTTTTCGCATAAAGAAGACGATATCAATGGATTCAGGTATGAGTTCTTTTATGGTTTATCTTAATGATTTAGCAATATGGTTGATCCGGGTTTATTATTCAAGTAAACATAACAAGTGGTATTAGAGCCAACCATACTTGTTGAATCGTTCTATTAATATTGTTATAATTTTAAAGAGCTTCGTCAACGAAAAAAAAAATTAACCCCAAAAGTTTTTTTTTCCGAGTTCGACGGCAAAATCTCGAATGTTGTTTGATTATATATATATTTTTTGGATTCAGTTGGTGCGCCGTTTAGAAGCCATTTAGATTAATAATTGTCAAGCATTAATTGTCAATGAATTATTTTGACATTTTAAAATAGGGATGATTGTTTCTGTCATTCTGTGAATATATTCCTGCAAATCGTTTTTAAGAAAATTGCTATTTTGACTTTCTTTTCTTTGTCAAATTGTTAATTGTTGGTGCATTCAGGTTGCGGTTGTGTTTTGTAGTTCTGTTTTTTTGGCGCAGTATTAAAAAAAAAAACAGAAGGAGTTATAAATTCGGTCATTCTCGTAATAAACATTTGATATTTATATAATTGAGGCATGAAAAGATAATATTTCGTAAAGTTGCTATATAGATTGAGCAAATTCGAGTTGTTGAAATATTGTGGTGTTGCATTATGTAAATATTAATATTTATTTGGTTTTGATGAAAACCTTAAAGATTAATCTAGCATTTTGAGTCAATTAATTGATATAAAACGTTGCCAAAGTAACCTCTTTTATATTAATTAATTGTACTGATAATACATAGATGTTTGTATGACATTATTTATGTGGACTATGATTGACCCAAAGGTTGACATAGTTTGACCGAATTATACGTACATGTGATTGTAAACACGTGACAACTATAAAGTTTATTGTCCATGTGAGCAATAGTCTATCGTTTGACCGGATTAGATGTCATTATTTGATCATTATACTAAGAGTATCATTTATGATCAAAGTATCGGTTTGTGTCGACACATTGTATGGTTTTTTGAACTCTTAAATGGTCTAGTATTTATATTCAATTAATTTATGTTAAATGTTGCAAAAGTAACATCTTTTATAAAATTATTTGATTTCTAAATGCATAGATGACTGTACAGAAATATTTATGCGAATTGTGATTGGCCCAAAGGTTAACATAATTTGGCCAAATAATGATGTGCATGCAATGATTAATATGTGACAATTGTAAAGTTATATTCATGTGAATAATAGTCGGCCCAAAGGAAGGTTATTATTTGACAAGAATTTATTATCAATATTTAATCATTGGACTGGGAGTATCATTTACAGTTTATTTCTTTGTCCAAAGACAAGAAATTAATGGTGTTATAGATATCCCATTATCATTCTTATCATTTTTTTCCATTCGGAATTCTTTATGAGATGATCATTGAGTATGTTTAATGTTCTTTACTTTGGATTCAGTTTCTATTGCTACCGCATCGAACATGTCTAGCCCGGTGAATGTATGCTTAATGGGACGAACTTCAAGATGTGGAAGGAAACCGTGGAAATTGTGCTCGGTTGCATGGATCTTGATTTGGCTTTACGCGAAAAAGACCCATTCCTACTACTAAAAATCCCGAAGTTGTTAAGATTGGGAAATGGGATCGATTAAATCGAATGCGCCTAATGATTATGAAACGCTCAATTCTAGAAGCATTTAGGGGCTCTATTTCTTAAAAAGAACGTTCCGAAAAATTCCTCGAGGAGATTGAGTAGTATTTTGCCAAGAATGAAAAATCTGAGGCAAGTAATACATTAGGTAAGTTCATCTCCATGAAGTACAAAGGAAAAGGAAACATAAGGGAGTACATAATGGAAATGTCTCATCTTGCTGCAAAACTTAAGTCATTAAAGCTCGAGTTGTCTAAGGATTTACTCGTGCATTTTGTTTTACTCTCTCTTCCATCACACTTTGGGCAATTCAAAGTGAGTTATAACACTCAAAAGGACAAATGGTCCTTGAATAAGCTTACATCTCACTGTGTGCAAGAGGAGGAGAGACTGCAATGGGATAAGACAAAAAGTGCTCATTTATCAACTTCCTCTAAGAACTTCAAGAAGTGGATAACTGATGAAACTGGAAAACAACCATCGCAACAAAAGAAACAAAAGAAGCAAGATAATGGATTTCCTTGTTTCTTCTGTAAGAAAGCTGGACACACAAAGAAGGAGTGTCCTAAATATGCTGCATGGCGTGTGAAGAAGGGTAATCTTATGATTTTTGTTTGTTCTGAAATTAATTTAGCTTTTGTACCTAAAGATAATTGGTGGGTAGATTCTGGTGCTACTACTCACATAAGTGTATCTATGCAGGGTTGCCTGTGGAGCCGACCGCCAAGTGATGCTGAAAGATACATCTTTGTGGGCGATGGCAATAAAGTTTCCGTTGAGGCTATCGGAACATTTAGGTGGCGTTTGGTTCGCAGAATGTTTTAAAAGGAATTGGAATCTGTTAAGGAATTGGAATCTGCAAGGAATTGGAATTGAAATCCAAATCATGTTTGGTTGGCTAAAAATGAAATTGGAATCCAATTTCATAAGTCGTTGGTAAGGTAGGATGAGATAGGTGGGTAGAGGTGGATAAGTATCTAAGGTAGCAATAGGATGAGATTGATAGGGTAGGGTAGGGTGGGTGGGATGGGGTGGGTAGGGTGGATAAGGTGGGTAGTAGGTAAGAGTAGGTTGGTTAGCGTAGGTAGGGTAAGGGTAGGTGGGTTGGGTGGGTAACATATGATGGATGAGGGATGGGTAGGTGGGTAGGGTAGGTATGGTGGGTAGTTGGTAAGAGTAGATTGGACAACATAGGTAAGGTAGGGGTAGGTGGGTAGAGGTGGGTGGGATGGGGTAGGGTAGGGTAGGGTGGGTGGGTATGGGCAGGTGTGATGGGTAGTAGGTAAGAGTAGGTTGGATAACATAAGTAGGGTTACAGGTAGGTGGGTTACAGGTAGGTGGGATGGGGTAGGGTGGGTGGGTAGGTAGGTTGGGGTAGGTATGATGGGTAGTAGGTAAGAGTAGGTTGGATAACATAGGTAGGGTTGGGGTAGGTGGGTGGGATGGGGTAGGGTAGGGTGGGGTGGGGTGGGTATGGGTGGTGGGTATGGGTGGGTGGGTGGGTAGGTAGGTAGGGTGAATGGGGTAAGACAGGACATGGTGTGGTGTAGTGTGTTAAACGTAAAGGGTATTTTTGTAATCAACCACTTTCTGTTTTTTAAAGGAATTGAATTCCATCCATAGTGTGAAGGAATGTTATTTTCCTTCATTCATTGGAAAATTTCAATTTTGATGGAATCCAATTCCTTTTTTTAATTGAACCAAACACATGAATTGCCTGGAATTGGATTCCTTTTCCCTCCAATTCCATCGGATTCCAGTGAACCAAACGGCACCTTAGATTACTTCTAAAGTCTGGTTTTTATTTGGATTTATTTGAGACTTTTGTGAAACCGTCTTTTAGACGGAATTTAATTTCTACTTCGGACAAATCTGGGTTTTATTGTTCACACGGAAATGGAAAACTAAGCCTTCATCAAAATTCCAAATTTATTGGTGCCGGTAATTTAGTTGATAATTTCTATAAGCTTGATGTTGTTGTTTCTTATAAAGAAATATTACAAACAAGCTCACATGGTACAAAACGAAAATTAAAAGAAAATTCTGCAACCTTATGGCACAAGCGATTAGGTCACATCTCCAAAGATAGAATTCAAAGGCTAGTGTCAGATGGGATTCTTGACCCACTTGATATAACAAATTTCGAAGTTTGTATTGAGTGTATTAAGGGGAAACAAACAAACAATAGAAAATTAGGTGCCAACAGAGCTAAATATGTTCTAGAACTAATGCATACTAATATATGTGGACCATTCCCTACAGCTGCGTGGAACGGTCAATGGTATTTTATTACGTTCATAGACGATTATTCTCGATATGGTTACCTATATTTGATTCATGAAAAGTCACAATCATTGGACGTTTTCAAGTCCTTCAAAGCTGAAGTTGAACTTCAACTTGGAAAGAAAATTAAGGCTGTCAAATCTGACCGTGGGGGTGAATACTACGGAAGATATGATGGATCAGGTGAACAACGTCTAGGACCCTTTGCGCTTTTCCTCAATGAATGTGGAATCGTCCCGCAGTACACCATGCCAGGGAAACCTAATATGAATGGTGTAGCGGAACGACGAAATCGGACTCTTAAAGATATGGTAAGAAGCATGATCAGCCATTCTTCTTTGCCAGAGTCACTATGGGGAGAAGCTTTAAAAACAGCAGTTTACATTTTGAATCGGGTGCCTAGCAAAACAGTTCTCAAAACCCCGTATGAGCTTTAATATAATAAAAAACCAAGCATTAAGCACCTACACATATGGGGATGTCCAGTTGAGGCCAGACCTTATAGGCCTCATGAAGGTAAGTTGGATGCAAGAACTGTGAGCTGTTATTTTGTTGGTTACCCTGAACGTTCTCGAGGCTACAAATTTTACAATCCCACATATAGACTATTCTTTGAAACGAGAAAAGCAAGATTTCTTGAGGATGTTGAGTTTGGTAGAGAAGAGAACATAAGAGGAGTTGTCTTTGAAGAAGATTCGACTGTTGTTAAGACCCATGTCCTATAACAGTAGTCGTTCAAAATAACATGAATGATAACATCGATAATGTTATCACAAACCCTGACAACACTCAAGTTCTCTCTCAAGCACCAACTACAGATCAACCTCAACTACCTCAAGAAGTGCCATTAAGGAGATCCACAAGAGAAAGAAGGAGTGCAATTTCAGATGATTATATATTGTTTCTCCTTGAACATGAGGAATTTATTGGCTTAACAGAAGATGATCCAATTAATTATAAGGAAGCCATGCAATGTCCTAATTCTCAATTATGAATCAATGCCATGAATGATGAGATTAAGTCTATGAAAGACAATGACATTTGGGATCTTGTCGAATTGCCTGAAGGTGTTAATCCAATTGGTTGTAAAGGGCTATTTAAAACCAAAAAGGATTCAAAGAGTAATATTGAAAGATATAAAGCTCGTGTAGTCGCAAAAGGCTATACTCAAAAGAAAGGCAAAGATTATAAAGAGACTTTCTCTCCGGTATCTTCGAAAGACTCTCTTAGAACGATAATGACACTGGTAGCTCACTTTGATCTCGAGCTACATCAGATGGATGTTAAGATAGCATTCATCAATGGAGACATTGAGGAAACGATCTACATGAAACAACCTAAAACTTTTGAATCTGGAAATCAAAAGTCTATGGTATGCAAGTTGAAGAAATCCATCTATGGCTTGAAACAAGCTTCCCGTCAATGGTATCACAAATTTCATCAAATTATAACCTCGTTTGGTTTTGAGGCGAACATTGTTGACGATTGCATGTATGACAAGTTTAGTGGGAGTAAATGTATCTTCCTATTGTTGTATGTTGATGACATTCTACTTGCAACTAATGATATGAACTTGCCTCATGAAACCAAGAAATTTCTAAAGAATAAATTCGAGATGAAAGATCTTGGTGAAGCGTCTTTTGTATTGGGAATTCAAATACTTAGAGATCGCTCTCAAGGTATCCTTGGATTGTCGCAAAAGAACTATATCAATACTGTGTTGAGTAGATTTGACATTAAAGATTGTAAACCAGGAGATACGCCTGTGGCCAAAGGAGACAAGTTAAGTCTCAAGCAGTGTCCCAAGAATGATTTTGAAAGGAATGAGATGAAAAAAATCCCTTATCTCTCAGCAGTGGGAAGTCTGTCGTATGTTCATACTTGCACACGTCCTGACATATCATTTATAGTGGGATTTTTGGTTAGATATTCAAGTAATCCAGGCATTGAACATTGGAAGGCAGTTAAGCTTGTAATGAGCTATTTACAAAAAACAAAGGATTACATGCTCACTTATCGGAGATCAGATAATTTGGAGATCGTTGGGTTTTCTAAATCTGATTTTGCGGGATGTCAAGATAGCAGTCGCTCTACCTCAGGTTACATCTTTATGTTAGCGGGAGGAGCTATCTCATGGAAGTCTGTCAAACAAAGTCAGGTAGCCCCTTCTACTATGGCTGCAGAGTTCATTGCTTGTTTTGAGGCATCCAATCAAGCTTTGTGGCTGCGAAATTTTATCACAGGATTACGAATAGTAGATGGCATTGAAAGACCATTAAAGGTTTATTGTGATAATAAGGCAGCAGTACTTTACTATAACAATAACAGGAGCTCAACAAAGTCAAAGTTCATCGACATTAAGTTCCTGGTTGTTAAAGAAAGAGTTCAGGACAAACAGGTTCACATATAAGAACAGATTCTATGCTAGCAGACCCATTAACCAAAGGACTAACACCAAAGGTCTTTCACGAGCACATTGCTCATATGGGTGTTATTTCGGATACCACATTGGTTTAGTGGGAGTCAATATAATTTTCGTTCTTTTGATTCAAGTTTGAACTGTTTAAGTTTTCTGCAGATTAAAGATACCTTTTCATTTATTTCTGAACTCACTGGTGTGTAATGTTTACATTGCAACAAGTATTTGTGAATTGATCTCACTTAAGACTGAAGTTTGACCAGTTGAAAATACGTAATTAAGGTTCATGTATTTTTCATTCCACTCACTTGATCTATGTTATTATATGTGTTTGTATGGTGATCATCTTGGTTTAGTCATTTTTATAATATAGTCATAAAAGCTGTGTTGATTCCATCACTGGCACATATAGTGGACTAGATTGATTACGGAAGTCTAAAAGATAAATTTACAGACGCGCGCCTAAGGATATCTGTAATACAATTTCAAACATTATAAGCCCAAGTGAGAGATTGTTAGAATTATATTTAGTGGGCTTATATGTTCAAATTATTGGGCTTTATCTCTAATAGACTTATTGGGCTATTAATTAATAAACTAATATTATTGGGCTCTAGAGTTTGATGGTATCCCTAATTTTTATTCTATATATAGTGAGGGTCCCCAATACTCTAAAGCAACTCTAAGATCTCTAATCTCCATCTATCGGAGATCTGCTGTTCGGTTTAGAACATTAAGGCTTTAGGTGAGGAAGACTCTCACAACCCTGTTCATTCATCGTCAGGTTTCCGCATAAAGAAGACGATATCAATGGTTTCAGGTATGAGTTATTTTATGATTTATCTTAATGATTTAGCAATATGGTTGATCCGGGTTTATTATTCAAGTAAACATAACAGGAAAATCTTTGGGGGATGGAGGAGTATGTGTGGATTATTTGGATTGGGTTGATGGTGAAAAATGAGAATGGGATGAGGATGAGGCAGGTGTTTAAGGATTTGTGGTGGAAGGTAGAGAGACTTTAGAAAGAAGTTCCATAGCCTGGGCATATGTGAGATGACCCAACTTGGAAGGGTCAAGAGATCCTTCAGTAGTGGCTATATCTGCATCATTAGGAGAGGTGGTAGGGGTTTATGGCCTTTCAGATGCTGCTTGTGTTGCAACACCTTCATTAAGACCTGGGGTGGTTCCCTCAGTAGTACCTTGGTTTGTAGGTACCTCTTCATGGGGAGAGGGGATGTGCCTTTCAACATTAGTAGTGGTGAAGCCTGCTGATGGAATTTGCATTTGGGAGGCAGCCTCACCAGAGGAATGGTCCATTCCCTTTGGTTCATCAGCTTGGGAAGATGGTCCTTTAACACCTGTTGGGTGTACAATAGGTGCATCACTAGGAGCAGAAGATGAAGGTTGATCTGATGGATGGTCTGTGCCAGCAGCTTTGGCACCTTGTGCAGACTCAGATGGTGTAGGAGAAGTATGACGTGGAGACTGTGTGGACTCTGTGTGGAGTGGAGTAAACTCCTGTCTTTCAATATCCTCAGCCTGTTGGGAGGCTGGGATAGTGGATTGGTAGTCTCCATTTGTACAACTGGGTCCTATTAGGAGGAACCAGATGGTCTAGGCTGACTTTGGGTTGACTCATGTTGGAGTGAAGCCTGCTCCAAAGGTGCTGAACCTTCTCCCAAAATAGGAGAGGCAGCATGGGTTGCTTCGTTTTCAACTAACTCCTGTTGAGAGGGGTCAGAGGGGCTAGTTTGGGTAGACGGTTTCTTCCTAGCTAAGGATTTTCTCCTTGAATTGAGGAGAAGTAGCAGGAAGTTGTGTTTGGACTGGCAGTGCGACTGGGTCAGAAACAGGGGGGTTAACCTGTTCCATGGTCTCAGGTGCCACAGAGGCACCAACCACAAAGGCTTCAGGTTCAACAAATGAACCAGGGTGAGAAGTCTGCTGGCAAACTTGGACTTAACTGTTTTAGCCTTCTTGAGGACAGTCTCTGCTTCAGTCGATTCCAGGCCCCTTTTGATCACCTTGGGCCTGGATTTGGATTTTTTCTTGGGAGCAGCCACTGGATCCACCCTCACAGCAGAGGGTCCTTCCACCAAACCAAGTAACCTCCTCATTGGTGTAGAGAGAGGAGGTTCATTGGGAAGAACTGGAGTGTAGAAAACTCTATTCCCAATTACAGGGAATGCAACAGTAAGTAAAAGGGGCTGAGAGTTGTAGAGTTGCTCACCATAAACATGTCTGAATATAAGGCTCAGAAACCTTGGATAATTGACTGCAGCTGCTCGAGTTTCCTGCTGTACCAAGTTCCTCAGATTCACAAAAATCCAACGAGCCATGTTCAGTGTAGTCCCGTCCACAAGCTGTAGGACTATGAGGATTTCATCTCTACTAAGCTGGTCAAAGGAACCAACCTTGCTGCTAAAGAACATCAGCACTGAGGCAAATAGGAAGCTGTATGTAGGTGATACAGAGTGGCTCCAACTTTGGTTTCTGCTACACCACAGAAGCGTAGCAAATTGCCCATCTGATCATTCTCAGGCTGTGGCTGGTCATATGTTTCGGCAGCAGGAAGATGAAGAACTTCCCTGAGAAGAGCAGTGGTTATCTCAGTGGTCTGAGTCCCACTGAGGATGGTTCCCCTTATGGTTTTGGTTGATGGATCATAGGCACAGGTATACCAAAACTCATACACCATCTCCTGGTACAGGACACCAGGAGAGGCAGTCATAGCATAGTATAGGGGATGAACTTTCAGAAACTCCACCATGTTTTCCTAACCTATACCCACGTAGTTTTTGGGAATGGTTAGGTTGGCAATATAGTTAGTGGGGTTCAAGGTGAGCATCGTGGTGACTGAGGGATGTTTTTCAACATCCTTACCGACGAACAGAGGAAGCAAAGGGTTGTTTTGGTGAGCCATTTTAGAGTAGTGGAATGAAGAGTACTGGACACTTAGTCGATTTAGGGTTCTTTGGTTAGTTATGGAAGCAGTAGAGGAAGAAGAAGATGAAACAGTGAAAGGGGGTATTTATAGGATTTGAATGTGAGTGAGTAGGAGAGAGTAAGGTTTGGGCGGTTGATTTGAAATGTTCTTTAACGGAGAACGAAACGGTTTGCCATGTCAGAATGGTTGTTAGACCACTTGAACCTCTTTAGTCCCTAACACACGTTAACACACATTATCCGCAGGTAATTAAGTTAAATAAAGACAGAAATTAGGTAACTTAATTATGAAGAAAGGTAATTAAAATTGATGGTCTAAGCTGTTATTTAAACCTGTGATGGGCAGGTTTCATCACAAGCTGTTCATTCCTCAAGCTGTTCAGTCAACCTGTGCAGCTATATGAGAACAGGTTCTGTTCAATAACTGATCAGGTTACAAGACAATGTCTTGTATGACAGATAGAGAGAGTGAGCAAGTTGGAGGTTTGTTCAACAGGAACAGGTTTGAAGTGAAATATTATTTTGTTAAACCTGTTATACGTCCAAGCTGTCCAAGTTTTCAGAAATTGGCTAAGTGTAGAACATGCAGAGCCTGTTCTGTCTAAGCTGTTTTGAGAAACTTGAGCAGTTTGAGACATATGATATCTTAGAGCATTAATGACACTTAGTCACTTTTATTTAACATGTCCAACTTGCTTACAAGGTAATTAAACCTATTTTTATCAAGAGGCTTGGTGAAAATGTCTGCAAGCTGTTCATCAGTGGAAATAAAACTTACCTCCACATTACCTTTCTGGATGTGATCTCTGATGAAGTGGTGTCTGACTTCTAAATGCCTTGTTATGGAATGAAACACTGGACTGTTCGAGATAGCTATGGCACTTGTATTATCACATAGAATAGGAGTCTTCCTATATACAAGCCCATAGTCTTCAAGCTGATGCTGCATCCATAAAATCTGCCCACAGCAGCTTCCAGTAGCAATATACTCAGCTTCAGCTGTGGGAGAAGAAACTGAGTTCTGCTTCTTGCTACACCAACTGATCAACTTACCACCAAGGAGTTGACATCCACCTGTTGTGCTTTTCCCGCTAACCTGCAACCTACAAAATCTGAATCTGAATAACCTGTTAGTTCAAGACTTGAGTCTTTGGGATACCAAAGATCCAAACCTGGTGTACCCTTAAGGTATCTGAAGATTCTTTTTACAACAGCTAGATGTGATTCCTTAGGATCGGCTTGAAACCTAGCACATAAACAGGTAGTAAACATAATGTCTGGTCTACTAGCAGCTAAGTACATCAAGCTCCGAATCATGTCTTTATAAGCTGTTACTGAAACAGCTTTGCCACTGGCATCAACATCCAATTTTACATTGGTTGCCATTGGGGTTTTGATAGGAGAAGTTTGATCAAATTTAAACTTTTTCAAAAGATCTAAAGTGTACTTTCTTTGATTAATAAAAATTCCATTAGAGGTTTATTTAACCTGTAATCCTAGAAAGAAAGTAAGTTCATCCATCATACTCATTTCATATTTAGATTTCATGAGTAGTGAAAATTCTTGCATAGCTGCTCATTTGTAGAACCAAATATTATGTCATCCACAAAGATTTGAAGAAGCATAATATCAGACTTCACCTTCTTTATGAACAATGTGGTATCCACTTTACCTCTAAAATAATCATTGCTCATAAGAAAATCAGTTAGAGTGTCATACCAGGCTCTAGGTGCTTGTTTTAAACCATAGAGGGCTTTATCCAACTTATAGACAAAACCTGGATGATGTTCATTTTCAAAACCTGGAGGCTGCTTGACATATATTTCTTCTTGCAGCTTGCCATTCAAAAATGCACTCTTCACATCCATTTGAAATACCTTCATGCTCTTGTGGGCAGCATAGGCTAGAAACAAACGAATTGCTTCTAACCTGGCCACTGGAGCAAATGTTTCATCATAATCAATTCCTTCTTCCTGTCTGTAGCCTTGAGCAACTAGTCTTGCCTTATTTCTAATAACATGACCTTGCTCATCCATTTTGTTCCTGAAAACCCATTTAGTACCAATTATTGTTTTACATTTGGGAGCAGGGACCAGCTTCCATACTTTGTTTCTCTCAAACTGATTGAGCTCTTCTTGCATGGCAGTGATCCAATTGGCATCTTTTAGTGCTTCATCCACTTTCTTAGGCTCCATTAGGGACACAAAGCTAGAAAACATACAAAAGTTTCCTAAGCTGTCTCATCTTGTTTGTACCCGATTGTTGATGTCACCAATTATTTGATCACTGGGGTGAAATCTGATCCACTTAGGATCATGCCTCAATGAAGATTCTCCTGCATCATTTTTATCTCCAACAGGCCCTGTTGAACAACTTTCAAGATTTTCAGACACACTGTTATCTTGAGCCTGTTCATCTATTGAACACGACCTTCCATTTTTGAACACATCAGCAGAAGATCCAGGGAAATCAGCATTGATTGGTTCAGGACATGGCGTATTATTTATGTCAGTACATTTATTCACACAGGGTGTATCAACATAATCATCATCATGTCCATTGTGGTTAACAGGTTCCACTCTGGGTGTAGTGGAAGCTTTTGAGTCATTTTCTTCATTGATAGAATGCATGAGATCATCAAAGCTGAACTCTCCTGAAACTGATTCAGGAACAACTTTGGTGGAAGCACTCCTGGACTCCTCAAAGGTGACATTGATGGATTCATCTATCACCTTTCTTTAGTAGTTGTATACTCTGTAGGCTTTAGAGATAGCAGAGTATCCAACAAAGACACCTTCATCAGCTTTGGGTTCAAACTTCGCCAGCTGGTCTCTCTGATTCAGAATGAAGCAGGGACATCCAAACACATGGAAATAACTAATGTTTGGCCTTCTCCTTTTGATTAGCTCATAGGGAGTTTTGTTGAACCTTTTCACCACCAAGGATCTGTTTTGAGTGAAGCAGGCAGTGTTGATAGGTTCAGCCCAAAATGATGAAGGTAAACTTGATGCACACAACATGGTTCTGGCAGCTTCAATGAGAGTTCTGTTTCTCCTTTCAGCAACTCCATTTTGTTGTGGACTTCTTGCATCTGAAAAGTTTTGTGAGATCTCTCTTTCTTCACTGAAGTCCTCAAGAGTACTATTTCTGAATTCAGTACCATGACCACATCTAAGCTGCTTAACTTGAGCAGAGTTCAACGTCTCCATCTTTTTGATAAACCAAATAATTTCTCTAGCAGCCTCTCCTTTGCACTTCAGAAAGATTACCCATGTAAACCTGGAGAACTCATCAACCATTACTAGAGTGTATCTTCTACCTCCTAGACTTGGGACACTGACTGGTCTAAACAAGTCCATGTGGATTAAGAAGAGAGGAGTACTAATAGAAAAATTATGCTTGGATTTGAAAGATGTTTTTCTCTGCTTGCATTTCTCACAAGCTGTGCAGAGTTTATCCTTAACAAAAGTTATATAAGGCAAACCTGTTACCAACTCTTTTTTACAGAGTTTGTTGATATTCTTGAAGTTCAGGTGTGATAGCCTTTTGTGCCATAACCAGTTCAGGTCTGCATTGCTTCTAGAGATAAAGCAGGTGTCAGTTGTGGGATCAGCAGACTTCATGTCCACAACATATACACCTTTCTTCCTTTGTGCACACAACACAATTTTGCCTTGGGAATCCAATATGTAACACAGTTGCTCATAAAAATTAACCTTGTAGCCAGCATCACACAGTTGACTTATGGTTACAAGATTGTGTTTCAGCCCAGACACATAGGCTACTCTTTTGAATATAGCAGCACCAGCTTGAAGGGTTCCATATCCTTCTGTGGATCCCTGAACATTGTCACCAAAGGTGACTTTTGGCCCTTTTTCAGGCCTGAGATCACTCAGCAGATTCTTGTAACCTGTCATGTGGCCTGAGCAGCCACTGTCCAAGTACTAAACCTGGGATGGTTGTTTGACCTGCAGAGTGTGATGGGAAAATATTAGTTATTTTTAGGGGAACTCATCATAGGGATGAGTTCTCCTACTTCATCAACATTTATTGATGGACCAGTATGATCAACACTAATATTTCCTATTTGGATTGTATCGGCTTGGATACTATCCTCATTGACCATGTTACTTCCAACACTGCTGGTTTTTCCAATGTTGGAACTAGCAGAGTCAGCAGGCCTCATGTCCTCAGTTTCAGGACAGTCTTTGGCCCATGTGTGTCTTCTTCCCACATTTATAACATTTTCTCTTTTTGGTCTTTTTAAAAGAAGTATTTCCAGAAACACATTCTGAAGCATTTTTGTTGAGCTTCTCAGCAGGTTTAGCAAACTTATTACTATTTTTAGAAGAATCAACATTTTGAGTAGAAGGCATAATGGCAACAGCTTTACTTGTATCCTCTTTCCTCTTTTTAGGATGACAGATATCAAATATAGGAAGTTTGATTGGCCTTTAACCTTCCACAGGTTTGGGAAACTTATTCCCAACATTCTCAAGTTGAGCAATGGCTTTGCCTTTGCCCTTACTGAGATGTGATGAATGTTGTCTATCAACATAATCACTATTTTTGGTTTTGAAAGAACTACCTTCATTTATAACCAAATTTCCACTATGATTTAAAAACTTATTTGAGACCACAGCAGATTTACTTTCAACATGAGAGTTACCCCTATTGAAAGTAGGCTGCTTACCTTTTGAAAATTTTTTGTCAAAATGTCCAGCATTAAAAGGATTAACTGGTCTCTTACCATCAGCTTTGGACCCAGAACCTGTCTTGTTAAAGGTTTAGTGTCCAAGGCTGCAGCTTGAGCTTGTTTTCCCTTCTTTTGCTTGTGCGAACCAGATGAGCACTTAGCAGACTAATTAGATGGAGAACACATTCCATCATCAGATTTTAGAGCTTTTTCACACAAGCTGTCAGTGTTTTGAGGCCTGACAAACCTATTTGTTGAGACTAGCTTACCATTTACTTTCTGAATGAAGGTACTTGGAAGCTCACCAAGAGTGAATAAGTCTTTTTCCAGATTATTTATCTCAACAATTGAAGCTGTTTTGTCAAGATCTCCTCCAAGATAGGCTTGGATTTGAGCAGGGATCTATTGACTGATACAATGATTGACTTTTTGTGTAGATTGGCACCAAGAGTCAACAATCTTTTGAAGCTTGGCATGTTTTGTGTCTGTTTCTCTCTTTTCTTCTAATAAAATGGAATTGATGTGTTTTAATTAATCAAGTTCAGTTTCCAACTTATGGAAGCTGTCCAGTTTACTAGTTTTTATTTCAAGATCAGTTTTTAGCTTGGAGATTTCAGAAAACAAAACATTATGCTTCTCAATAGCAGCTTTTAGATCAACAAGCAGATATTCAAACATTTTAACTTTTTCATCATAATTGTAATCCATAAAATTTTTTACCTTATACATCATTGTTGGGTTCCAGTTCTCCAAGCTGCTGAGAGCCTCAGCTTCAGCCAGGTCTTGTTTGAAGTGCTTGTTGATGGGACATCAGTGTTGGCCATCAGACAGTTGTTATCTTCTTCATTTGATGATGAGTTAGATTCCTCCCAGTCACATGTCTCAGCCAGGAGTCCATTTTGCTTGTTGGAAGCCACTGAGTCTTCCAGCTTCCTCAGCTTAGCCATGGCCATTAGGTACTTAACCCTGTAGCCATCGTCCTTGTTAGTCTTGTATGGTTTGGATGATGAGCCAACAGCTTATACACACAGTCAGCAACTATATGGCTAGTTTTGCCACATTTAAAGCACTCAGCCGTAGTTTTGTCAAATGCTTTCTTTTTGATAGCACCTGACTTCTTCTGCAGCATTTTTCCACCAAACCTCTTTTTATTGAATTTTCTGACAAGCATTGCAATCATTTACTCATCATCTAATTCAGTAAGATTTTCACAGTCTTCCTCCTCAGACATTTCTTCCCTTTCATCATCAGCCTGTTGATCAGCTTGTGTGAACACATGACACACCTGACCAGCAGGTTGTCTCACGCTGGCCACTAAGGCAGCACCTCTTTTGGACATCTCCAAGGCATTTCTTTTCTGTTTCCTTGACTGCTAATTATTTAGTAATGATCCATACAGATTTACAAGATCCATACCTTTGATGGTGCCTGAGTTTCTTAAGATAGTAGAAAAATAATTCCATTTTTTCAGGCAAAATGTCCAAGAACTTGTTTACCAGAGTCAGGATGTCCTTGGTGATCCCAACAGCTTTGAGATCATTGATTAGAGCTGTGAATCTAGTATAGGTTTCGGTGAGAGACTCCTTTGGCTTTGCAAAGAAGAGTTCACATTGTCTAACAAGATTGTTGATCCTGTTATCCAGTGTGATAGTGGGACCATCATAGAAGGTACACAAAGTATCCCACATCTCCTTTGCAGTCTTCATTTTCTCAACCTGTTTGAACACATCATCAGGGAGAGTAATAACCAGGTTGTTCCTGGCCTTTGCATCAAGAGTAACCAGCCTTTTATCTTCATCAGACCATTGAGCTTTTGCTTTTTCAAAGGTTCTGATCTCAAGGGTAGCTCCTTCAGCAGCAGGAGTGATAGTAGTAACAGAGGTTGGCACATAGCGAACTTCCATTACTATCTCTGGCAGTTGTACATCCAGATTCTCTAAGCAGAGCATCATTCTGCACTTCCACTCAGAGAAGTTCTGATGATTGAACTTGGGGGGTTTTGCCATAGAACCATTGTCATAGTAGGAGGAGGAGCTGGCAGCACTGTTGTCCATGAGAAAATAGAGAGAATGAGAGATCTAGAGTTAACACACACTCTATCTGGTCTGATACCAGTTGCAGGTCCCAAAAGGTTTCGCTATTGTATTGTTCTAAGCTGTAGAGAGAGAGGGGGGGGGGGGGAGGTGAATACAACAAATTAAAACTCAACACCCTTTTCTCAATGTTTGTGTATATTATCAACAAGTGTTAATTACAAACAAGTTTGAACTGCGGAATGGTTCAAACTGAGATGACAGATACAACAGATGTTTAAATAATCTAAGACACACTCAGACTAGATATAATGAATACACTCACTAAGATGAACTCACCGTTTACAAGACACAGATGTATAGCTTGAATAAGAACAGCTTGGACACACGTTACTATTTTATTCAAGCAGACTTGCATGCATGCAAAACTCACTTCTATGCACGATCTGAATTTCTCACTCTTAGTTTTCTCACATTCTTTAAAACCTTCATTTTATACTCTTACTGAGAATATCAGTAAAGCTTCCTCATTGGACAAGGAGATAGTGGGATGTCTTTCCAAAAAGACAAAACAACTTTTCTGCACATTCTGATATAGCAGACTTGTCTCTACATGGCAGAATCTTTGTCTTTTTCTTGTTGTCTCTGTTGCAGAAGCCTTTAACCAAAAGAGGAATGTCAACTTTGAACCTTTCATCTTCTGTTAAGGCCATTTTGATATAAGAAATGATCTGTCACCCATTTCAGATATCCCTTTGTCTTCATATAACAGAGCAGCGTAGGCAACTTTTGCAGCTTCTGTTTTTCCACTTTGTCTTTGACTTTGTAACTGATCTTGTAGTTCAAAATAATACATGAAGACTTGGAAACATATTCCATAAAGTGATTAGCTTGTTCACAAAGAACAGAATCTGTTCACAAAGAACAGAATACTCAGTATTTGTTCAAGTTGCTCAACTGGATAGAGCAACGTAGACAGTTTATGTCCAGCCTGTTCAACAGAATGAACAGCTTGGGCATTCTGCCTTAGTTGCAATAAATGCAACAAGGTAAACAGCTTTGACTTATATTGCAAATCACTTTTCAGGTTTCAGTAAGGCATTAACAGGCCTTAAATTATACCTTCAAGTGAATAAAACATGTTTGATTAAAAATCCCCCACTAAGATGTAGAACATGTTTGACTGAGACCTTTTTGTGCCTAACAATCCATCTACGCATCATCATTGTTCATCGTCCATTATCCATCTATGCATCATCATTGTTCATCGGTGTATATCATTCATCATCCATCTATGCATCGTGTTCTTCATGATCATCATCTGTTGCATCTTTTGTTCATGTTCATCATCATCGTTGTTTATCGTTCATCTTCATCTTCAAATCGTTATCACTATGAAAATCATGAAAAACAAGATTAGAGAGAAAGGAAGAGGGACGGTGAGAGAGAGAGAAAGAGAGAGAGTGAGAGAGAGAGAGAGAGAAATGGGGCGGAAAATGAGGAATTTAGTTAACATGAGATTTTAATTCTAAATGTAACTCCTAATTATCTTTTAAAGATTTTTAGAAATAAATTAATTACCGTATCTTTAGTTTTCCCTAAATGCCTTTTGTGCACCATTTGTAGATTATCCGATGCACAAAAGTTCCTCAAGGTTCTCGATACATAAAAGTTCTCAATTGAACCTCAAAAAAAAAAAAAAATATATATATATATATATATATATATATATATATATATATATATATATATATATATATATATATATATATATATATATATATATATGAAAACCTAAAAACCATTTGTGACCATTATATCAAGAAGATCTATGGTTCAAAATTGTCAAATGATATTTTTGTAATTATTTAAAATTTTGATAGTGGTGAATCTTGAAAAGGTGTGTCAATGATATTTTTGGAAGAAAAAAATTTGTTTTTTCTCTTTCTCTCTCTTCCTTTTTTTTTGGTTTTCATTTTTTCTTTGTTTCATGAGAATTGAATTTTATAGTAAAAAACGTTTTTTTATAGAGTATCGCAGGCGAACTAAGACAAAAAAAAAAGATTTCATTAGACATGTTATCAAACTTTTTTTACAAAACACACTCACAAATATATATATATATATATATATATATATATATATATACATATATATATATATATATATATATATATATATATATATATATATATATATATATATATATATATATATATATATATATATATATATATATATAGAATACGGTTCGTGTGAGTACCTAAAAAATGCAGAGTACCGTGAGTACCTGTGAACACACACACGGATTTCAGATGTGAACTTGCTCAAAAAAAAAGTTTTTTTTTAAAGTTTTTTTTATATTCCTTTACGTACAAATAATAGAAGGTTATTTGTAAAAAATTACATACATTCACACTTTCTAGCATCTTAAAAGTCACGTAAACGTGAAAAAATTTATGTGAACATGCTTAGAGTGAACATACGTTCACAACAGTGCAGTGCATGTGAACATGCACGTTTCACATAGTTCTAGTTAGGGGTGTGCGGAATGACCACATAGTTCTAGTACTGTTTTTATGTTATTTTTTTATAAGTAGCATTGTATTATTAATTTGCACATAATTATGAAAAAATTTCTCAAAGAAATGGTTTTAAGCGAGGTACCTCCAGTCTGCAAAACTAATGGTACTCATTTGAACCACACACACACACAGATATATATATATATATATATATATATATATATATATATATATATATATATATATATATATATATATATATATATATATATATATATATATATATATATATATATATATATATATATATAGATTGAGGTTCTATGGGGCACCATATGCATCGGGAACCAAATGGGAACCAAAAATGCATTGCTTGTTTACAAAGGGTGCATTAAGGGCATTTTGGGAATGCTTAATAATATATTGTTAAATTGTAATATTTAATTTAATATTTATCATTTATTTAGGAAACTAAATAAAATGATCAACCACCTTTCCATAAATCCATCCCCTTTTCTCTCTCTTTCCCTTTCTCTTTCATGGCTAGCCTCTCTCCATCTCTCTTTCTCTCAACCAGTTTTCACGACAATGATGAACACATTGAAGGTGTTGATGAACACGTTTAAATTTCAGAGATGCATCACGAAATTAACACGTTTAAATGTCGAAATGCATCACGATTTTGGTGATGCATAATGGTGGAACAAAGACGATAATGAATATGGCCGAAATACATCACGATTTTGGTGAAGCATAATGATGGAACAAAGACGAGGATGAATATGGTCAAAATACATCATGTTTGAAATTGAATTGGATGAAGATGCATCGTGTTTGAAGACGAATCCAATAAATTGGATGAAAATGCATCATGTTTGTTTAGATTCGGATAGAATATTTTCTGAATTCAAGCATCTTCCGATTTTGCCCTTCCGCGCACGAGAAGTTATGCACCCATTTTCAAGTTAATTACCCTTTTGCCATTACAATCTGAACCATTAAAATTCAAGATCTAACGGTGCATACAGGTTCCCAAAGTGCACAATGCATACAGGTGCCCCATAGAACCTGACCCTATATATATATATATATATATATATAAATATATATATATATATATATATATATATATATATATATATATATATATATATATATATATATATATATATATATATATATATATATATATATATATATATATATATATATATATAATCAGGTTCATCAGCGTACCTATGAGATTCCAGCGTACCCTAATGTGAATGATCATTCACATATATTTTTTTTGAATAGACATGTATAAGACAACATTATAAGACTTTTTTTCAAAAGGAGCAACATCATAAATGTTGTGAATGATAAAAAAAGATCATGTGAATGGTCATTCACACCATTCACATTGTGTGAAATGATCATTCACATGGATGACCATTCACATAAATATGCATTGAGCATTCACATAAGTTTTAAGGACACAGAAAGTGTGAAAGTATGTCAAATTCATATATCATGTGTATAACATTAATTTAAACATGGTTATGAGAAAAAAAAATTAAAAAAAGTTTTTTAAGGTTGGTACCTTCGGGTGCACTTGATTTCGAGAGGTACTTTTTTGAACCTGAGTCTATATATATATATATATATATATATATATATATATATATATATATATATATATATATATATATATATATATATATATATATATATATATATATATATATATATATATATATATATATATATATATATATAGGGTTGGGATCATTGCAGAACCTTAATTTAGTGCAGAACCATAGAACCAATCTAAACCATTAGATTATAATATAACACTAGGGATAAGATAGTAATTATACAATTAACATTGAATTAATAGCAGTCTACCAAGTTTGACTGTCCACTTTGACTTTTTTTTTACTTTTAATATATAATGGACATGCAGTGTTGCATCGACGTTAAATATACGATATCAAAGTGTTCATTCGACATCGAATGATCGTATGAGTAAAAAAAATTTACGAAAAATAAACACGTAAATTTTTTTTCAAAAAAATATATTCATGACCGTTCTCGTTAAATCCACCAACTTGACTACTAATTTTGACTATTATTTATCTCTGTTAATAATGAACGTATATGCAGTGTTGCATCGACGTTAAATATACGGTATCAAAGTTTTCATTCGATATCAAATGATCTCATGATCTCACCATGATATATTGCATCGTGGTCTGGGTAAAAATTTTTTTACGAAAAATATTAAAGTATATATCATAACCGTTCTCGTTAAATCCACCAACTTTGACTACTAAATTTGACTATTATTTATCTCTGTTAATAATGAACGTATATGCAGTGTTGCATCGACGTTAAATATACGGTATCAAAGTGTTCATTCGATATCGAATGATCTCATGATCTCACCATGATATATTGCATCGTGGTCTGGGTAAAATTTTTTTTACGAAAAATAAAAAATTATATATCATATCCGTTCTCGTTAAATCCACCAACTTTGACTATTAATTGTGACTATTATTTTAGCTCTGTTAGTAATGAACGTATATGCAATGTTGCATTGACGTTAAATATACGATATCAAAGTGTTCATTCGATATCGAATGATCTCATGATCTCACCATGATATATTGCATCGTGGTCTGGGTAAAATTTTTTTTTTATGAAAAATAAAAAATATATATCATAACCGTTCTCGTTAAATCCACCAACTTTGACTACTAATTGTGACTATTATTTTAGCTCTGTTAATAATGAGCGTATATGCAGTGTTGCATTGACGTTAAATATACGATATCAAAGTGTTCATTCGATATCGAATGATCTCATTATTTCATCATGATATATTGCATCGTGGTCTGTGTAATTTTTTTTTTACGAAAAATAAACACGTAAAATTTTTTCGATAAAAATATATCATGACCGGTCTCGTTTTAAAGAGTATAAAATTCTCGTTTTTATGGTATAATTTTTTTGATTTAAAAATTAATAATATTAATGTTATTTTAATTTAAAGAAAAAAGATATTCATTTTGCTAATGTCAATCTTTTTGCTATTTCCAATCTTTTTCTTTTTTACCCCTCCAAGAATTAAAATATCATTATTACCAATCTTTTTTTCACTAATTTCAAACTTAACTCTTTTAATCAAGACCATTAGATTATTATAATCTATGGACGATATTGGTTCTACAGTTCTACACTAAATTTAGGTTCTGCAATGATCTCATCTATATATATATATATATATATATATATATATATATATATATATATATATATATATATATATAGGATTGAGTTCACATGAGAACCCCTCATTACCGTGAGAACGTGAGAACCACTCTAAAAATTGTGCATCCGCTGTATAAAATTGTGCGTTTGATACTAAAATTAAATGTTTTCGATATATTTATGCATTTCATCTAAAAATTTACGCATCTCATGCTATAATTTATCCATTTTATGTACGAATTGCGCATTTAAGAAGATTTGTGCATTTGATGTTCAAATTTGTGCATTTAGTTTATATTTAATGAATGTAAGTTTTGAATGTAATTTTAGTGTTAAATTATGATATTTATTAATATTTAAGACTAATAATGATTTTAAGTAAAACTTTTAATTTTAAAATTTGTGCATTTGATGTACAAATTTGTGCATTTTGGAGTGGTTCTCACGTTCTCACGGTAACAAGGGTTCTTACAGGAACCCAACCCTATATATATATATATATATATATATATATATATATATATATATATATATATAGACACACACACACATATATAACTATTACATTCATTCCCAAATCTAAATATTCTCTATATAGATTATTTATTATATATAGATATAACAATAACAAATTAACTTTTACAACAATAACAATATTCTACGTAGAAGATACAAACTAGCTATAATCAATTATGTATATAAGACTATTTATTCTATATAGAGTATCATATATTCCAAATAAAAATACAAACCAAATCTATATACAATACATAAGGACGTAGAACCATCAAAGACAAAACCATTAGGAACTAGAATCCCCGACAAACAAATAACTATGTAGAATATCATGTATTATATATACAATATCACTTATTCTATGTAGAATGTCAAGTATCATATATTCTACGTAGAGAGCATCGTATACAAACTGAAACTAAAAAAAGAATATTTCATTTAGACAATTTATCAAACATTTGGTATGCAACTGATATAAAATATACCAAAAACACATTGTTTAAACAAAAAACACCATTCAAATCTTGTGAATCATAAATAATTTTTTTGAACAAAAAACAAGTAATAACTATTACATTCATTCTAGATCTAATATCTTACAAATAATGTAACATCCCGGATTAGAGACTAGTACGTGGATTTAATCTATTGGCTATTTAATTTAATATTATTGTGTTGGTCCAATAGAGTCCCGTTTAGTGGTTTATACGTGCCGGGACCGAGCAATATGTGGCGCCGGATTATCATTTTAGCGGATTAATAATAATTAAGAGATCACGACATTAAATAGAAAAAATTGATATTAATAGTGAAAAAGTGGTATCAGGGTAGGATTTATCGGGTCCGAGATTTCTAATTATAGAAAGCGTATATATGGGGCATTGCTTGAACGTTCTTTCTTTCCTCCCTTTTTGCAAAATCAGAAACAAATAGTGAGTGTGTGTGCGTGTCATGTTTGGATCAGCTGGAACCATCAAGAATTGAGTTTGATTGCTGAATTATGATCACCATCTTCCTCCCTTGTGTTCTTGGAGTCCAAATGTAAGGAACTCTTGATTTTGTGGTAAAAATTCGTGGTAGATGTTGTTAAATTCGTGGGTTTGGGTTCTGGAGTATTTGAGTAGTTAGATATGTGTGTTGTGGGTTGTTAGGTGCTGGAACTCGAATTATGGGGGTAGTACCCTTGGTTTTCGCCATTTTCGCGAAGTAGAGCAAGCCTAAAATGGCGTGAGCGCGGCCGCGATGGCCAGGGCGCGACCGCGATGCCCGAGTGCGGACCGTGATCCGGCTGCAGTAGGCTGGGTTGGTTTTGGGGCTTCCGCGTCCGTTTGGGTTGTGTTTTAGGTCGGGTTCGGTTATGATATTTGTGTTCGGGTTTGCGTTGCCTATCAGTTGGGTTTGTGTTAATGTGTTGGGATTCGTTATATTACAGGTTCGAGCCGACAACGTATCGAGCCGTGATAGAGTTCTAGGTTGCAGGTGATTTTGTGTATTGGTGAGTACTCGAGTCCTTTCAAAACGCGCGTACATTTTATGAGTCATTATGTGTTGTGAGATGTGTATGAGACAGAGATATGGCTCACACGTATGATTCTATCTACCCTATATGTGCTATACGTGTCTGAGTTGCAGATGTCCGCGATGTGTGATCGCACAGACTTACTGTCCCTAACCAGTCCCGAAGTATGAGACTGTATATATACCGCAGTGTTTATTGCCAGGTCGCTCCTGTGCCTATTGTGTGCTAACCGCTGTTGTGTGCGGCCTGTTAGCTGGGGAACGGCGTCCCCTTGAGCTGAGTGGTGCCTCGAGTACTGAGTAATTGTGTTATGTGTTGAGCTATATGTGTTTGTGTATGCTATGTGTTATATCTGCAGAGTCTAACCCTCGTGTACTCACGAGTTTCCCAGCTTACGTATTCGAGTCTAACGTGTCTCAGGCAGCTAGACAGTGGGGCTCAACCGCAGCAGCCGCCGAAGTAGGAGCCGGGTCAGATCAAAGCCGTGTGTGTATATGACTGTTTCATGGTGTTTTCATTTTTTTGAGAACTTGTTGTATTTGAGTAGCATGTTTATGATAGCTAGCTTCCACATGTGTATGTGTATCTGTATCAGACATGTGACATGTTGTGACGACTTTTGTATTAAAGTTTTTAATTATCAGTGATTTCAGTTAATCCCCTGACATGTGTACTATGAGATGTTTGCGATATTTCCACTTATGATTATATGTTGACGTGGTTTTTGTGTGCGAAAAGAGCGTGTTACACTTTGGTATCAGTGCTTGTGGTTTCAATATTGAGTATCAGTGGATGCTTGAACTTTGACCGTGTTCAGATCTGTGGGATTCTTTCCTGAGACTGAGTCTAGCGGAGTTAACTGACCTAGCTTATTGTATAACGCTGGGTGGTTCATTAGTTATCTTATCAATTGTGATTTGTGCAGGTAGTTATGGCCAATCAGGGTGAGGGTGAGGGCGCAGGTAGACCAGCTGGGGACGAGTACATTCGTCGGTCAGAGCATCGGGAGGTTTTAGCAGAGTTTTACCGCGAGCTGGATCAAGTTCAGGGTGTGGTTCCTCCACCTGTTACTGGTACCGAGTCAGGGGTTGGTGCGTCTTCTTCTACGTAGAGGGGTGGGTCCTATAAGGACTTCATGACAGGAGCCCCACCCCAGTTTATAGGCGGCGGTGAGCCGGGTGCTGCGATGGCATGGGAGTGAGAGATTAAGGCGACCTTCCGAGTCGCCCATGTTGACTCGCGGGATATGGTCGGTTATGCGACCTATCTATTGAGATGAGGGGCTTCACAGTGGTGGAAGTCTATTGAGTCCTCTATGACTTCATCTGCGGCGTATGCCATGAGCTGGGACCAGTTTCGTGCAGTTTTTGAGTTACAGTATATTCCCCGTGATGAGCGCCGGGATATGGAGCGTCGTTTTCTGCACCTCCAACAGGGTAGCATGTCAGTTTAGCAGTATGTGGATAGATTTAACGAGTATTCCCAGTTTGCACCTCAGCACGTCGATACTGAGGCCCGAAAGGCAGATGCGTTTATTGACGGCCTTCGATCAGATATCCGCGAGTTTGTTAGACTTCACGATACTCTTACGTTTGTGAGGGCATTAGAGATGGCCCGGGTAAGAGAGAGATAGAGAGAGAGAGAGAGAGAGAGAGAGATAGAGAGGCAGAGGGGTCAGCCCCCGACACAGAGATAGAGGATGGGGACATCTGAGCAGTCCCCTAGTTATTGGCGAGAGCTCCGGGAGGCGCCGAGAGAGAGCCAGCCTGAGCAGCAGCAGGTTTAGGGACAGAGTTTTGGGTCTCGCAGAGACAGGGGTAGAGATAGCCGGTCTAGGAGATCCGGTCAGGACCAGAGTCAGGGGCAGACATCACGGTTTAGTGCTTCCAGCCAGAGTCAGAGCCGTGTGGGGCATGGGTCCCAGCCATCAGGGAGCCGGGTTGATAATTCATCTGGAGAGAGAGATTGTCAGTGATGTCACCGTCGTCATTCCGAATCTTGTATGCCTGATCAGCCGCATTTGTTATCGTTGCAGACAGTATAACCACACTTCCTTTACTTGTACCTCGAGGGATTCCCTGTGCTTCCGCTGTGGGAGGCCAGGTCACATTGGCAGAGACTGTCCGGAGGCACCACCAGCTGTGCAGGGAGCGAGCACCAGTGGGACTAGAGCCGAGCCTGTCTCATCGAGCCACCATGATTCAACACCTAGAGGTCGGGGCAGAGTATTTTAGGCTTCAGCAAGGAGGCCTGAGAGTCTACAAATCTGGTATCTGGTACGTACATTCTGAATGGGCTTAGCGCTCGTACCTTGTTTGATTCTGGAGCGGATCGCTCGTATGTTTTCTGTTGTATTTTCTGCGTACTATTCTGTGCCTTCTTCTGCATTATCTGTTCCGTTAGTTATTAAGAGAGTTGATGGGAGTACGGCGTTAGTGAGCCGGGTATTAAGAGATTATGTTCTTGAGATAGATGCGCATCAGTTTCTGATCGATTTACTACCGATAGAGATTAGTAGCTTCGATGTGATAGTGGGTATGGATTGGATGACAGCAAGACAAGCCGACATTCTGTGTGCGAAGAAGATGATCCGTATACCCGTTTCAAACCGTGAGATTGTTACTGTGTATGGCGAGCGGGCAGAGGGGTGGTTGGTATAGTTTCTATGGCCAGAGCTCAGAGGTATGTTGCCAAGGGATGTGAGACCTTTTTAGCTGATGTTGTTGATGCCAGAAAGGAGAAGAAGACCATAGAGGATATACCAGTGATCAGAGAGTTCCCTGAGGTATTCCCAGAGGAGTTGCCTGCGTTACCGCCAGATCGTTAGCACGAGTTCCGTATAGACCTTATCCCTGGAGCAGTGCCTATTGTGAAGATGCCTTATAGGCTGACACCTACTGAGATGCGAGAGATGATGTCGCGGCTTCAGGAGTTATTGGATCGTGGATTTATCCGTCCGAGCTCGTCCCTGTGGAGAGCGCCTGTTCTGTTTGAGAAGAAGATGGATAGTACGATGCGGATGTGCATCGACTACAGAGAGTTGAACAAGATGACGGTGAAGAACCGATATCCGCTTCCACGCATTGACGATCTGTTTGATCAGTTGCAGGGTTCGAGTTTCTTCTCGAAGATAGACTTGAGAACGGGACCACCAGTTGCGAGTTAGAGATGAGGACGTTCCAAAGACTGCGTTTCGGACGAGATACGGCCACTATGAGTTCCTCGTGATGCCTTTTGGACTGACTAACGCACCCACGGCTTTCATGGATGTGATGAACAGGGTGTGTAGATCTATGTTGGATCGGTTCGTGATAGTGTTTATCGATGACATCCTCATCTAATCGAGGAATGCCGAGGACCACGAGCAGCACTTGCGAGAGGTTTTAACTGTGCTGTGAAAGGAGAGACTGTATGCGAAGTTCTTGAAGTGTGGGTTCTGGTTGCGAGAGGTTCAGCATCTGGGGCATGTCGTGAGCGCCGAGGGTATTAAAGTGGATCCGACAAAGATAGAGGCCATAATGAGTTGGGAGCCACACTGTGTCTGAGATCCGCAGCTTTCTGGTATTAGCCGGGTACTAACACCGCTTCATTCAGGACTTCTCGAGGATTGCCATGCCATTGACGAGATTGACTCGGCAGTCTGTTTCTTTTGTGTGGTCCGACGAGCAGGAGTTGGCATTCAGAGAGCTGAAATCCCGGTTATGTCAGGCTCCAGTGTTAGCGCTACTTGATATTGTCATATTTATTCAACAATATCATTTTTTTATGCGCTTAAACATATAAGTTTTGATGCTAAAAGTTCATTTTCTTGTCATTTTTTATTTGCAGGTTTAATTGGGTACGAGACAAGAAAATAAGATGATTATGTGGGCTTAAAGTGAAAAAATATGAGAGCATGCAAGCAGGTCCAAAGAAAGTCCAATATTTGAGCATCTCCATGTCCAGTTCCCAGCGGGCCCCAAAATCCATATTTCATTTTATTAGTCCGTTAGGGTTTTGGATGGATTTATTATCATTATTTTTAGGGTAAATTACAAATTTCGTCCCTGTGGTTATATAGAAATTATGGATTCAGTCCTTTTAAAGATAAAATTACAATTACAGTATCTGTGGTTGGTTATTTGTTTTGGTTTTAGTCCTTAGACCGGTCAAAAATTTTAAAATGCCTATTTTGCCCTTTATAAAATAATAAAAAATAGTTATTGTCTTATATATATATATATATATATATATATATATATATATATATACACACACACACACACAAAGTTGTAACGAATAGAATCAACAGAAATGCAACAAAGGATATTAATTTGTTTTGTTTTGTGAGAAGAAATTTATGCAATGTCCAGTAAAATTTGAGGGCTTCAATTTGGAGCATAATTTATTATTCGAGGTTCATGGAGGAACCAACCCAATTACTACAGCAATGTACTGCAAAAATAAAAAGGAAGCAAAATAATGGCAAATAGTAATGCAATGTTCTTGGTTCTACTAAAAAAAGACTGGGGCAGTTGAAAAAACGGAAGGGGGATCGGATCCTTCTAACCCTCCGCCTCTGGCTGTTCCACCGGTTGCGCACCGTTAATCCTTTATATATCAAATTCCTAAACCCTTTCCCTTTCATACCCTTAATCGAGGAACACATATAGATTATGTAGCATTTTGAGAAGGGGAAAAATGATGAAGACGGTGGCTAAGAGTGATTCTCACACCGGAGAATGTTAGAGCCACAAACGATGAAGATGGTGGCTAAGAGTGATTCTCACAAGGGGAAAAACGATGAAGACGTTTCTTGAATCCAGACGACTAGAAATCAATTTTCTCTTTGATGATGATGATTAGAAATTAATTCATCTTCTGTGTGTGGTGAGAGAGAAATAGGGTGTGGAATTAATTAGGAGAAAGTGATGATGGTAAATGGTAATTAATGATGATGATGGTTTTTTTCAATTTTATTATTAAATATTTTAGGAATTTATAAAAATAAAGTTTATTACCTAATTATATTATATTTTCAAGGGCAAAATGGTCATTTAAAAAAAAACAACCGGTCAAAGGACTAAAACCGTAACAAAATGCCAACCATGAATACTATATTTGTAATTTCGACGTAAAAAGGATGGAGTCTATAATTTTCGTATAACCACAGAGACGAAATTTGTAATTTACCCTTATTTTTATTTAAATGAGCCGCATGAGAAAAAACAGAGAAGACATATTTTTCTTTTGGGATTTCTGGTGGAGCCGCACAAAGAGAGGGTAGAAAAGGAATTGGAAAAATAGGGTGATATAATTCCCTTTTGGTTGGGATTGGCGAAGGAGGCATAAAGAAACAGCAAACAATATTCAACAATTTTAATTGTTTTATTGTTTTTCTTTGGCTGTTTGGCGGCACAAAGAGGAGGTGAAAAACAACCACATTTTTTTTTCTTTGGTTTTGCTTTTCTTGGCAATTGTCTGCGCAGAAAAAGTGTCAATATCCATAAGCATTAGTTGATTTAATTATCTACTGTTCTTTTCTTTGTGGATTTATGCGCAGGCAAGAAACAAGAAGTATTGTTTGGGAATTCTTTATTTCTTAAAAAAAATAATTATGTTTAGTTTTCTTGTTAATTCATTATTGTTAGTTATTAATTTATTATGGGCTAAGTTTATTGTATTTGTCATTGATGAACGAACCCTAGATTTAGGTTTAGTTTTTATTATTGATTGAGTTTTGTTTATGCCTAGTCGTGAACCTTGAATTATTTATCTTAATAATTATTGAGTAGTTTACTATTACATTGTGTCATTATCTGAAATTATGACTTGCACGTGTAATTAGTTTTATCTTATCGTTTGCTTGTTCTGAAATTATGACGGTTGCATGCGGTTAGGGTAATCAATTATTCTGAAATTATGATAGTTAAAACTGCTTCTCTAATAACCCAGATAAAAGTTTGAGTTCAATTCACCAATAACGAAAGTTAGCGTGTTTTGAATAGATTAGGTTATAATCGGATTAATAGGGTTGATGGTCTATGTTAGATCGAAATTTCTTAGAAAGGTCAATCAATTAATTGCACTTTTAGAACGAACGAAATTTAGGGGAAGTGATTCAATGACGAATACCTTTTAATTATTTGATTCTATTATCATAGTTAGTTACTTCGCAGCCGTTTTAAATTTTCGTTAGTTACTATTAATTGTCATTTTTGTTTGAGTAATTTTGTTTACTTTGCCGTGTGAACGGTATCCAAAAATATAAAAACAAAACCCCCTTTTTACTCGTTTGCGTTTTGTCCATTTTATTTTTGCTAGAATAATTTTAGTTGGTATAAATTGCATTTTCCGTTCCCTGTGGAGACGATCCTGGTCTTACCAGTTTATTGCTATACGATCGGGTACACTTGCCCGAGAGTTTATCGGTCGATTTGGTCAGATTAGAGTTTATAAATTTAAGACTGATATTTTCGTATCAAGTTTTTGGCGCCGTTGCCGGGGAACGGTTTCTAATTTTACTACTTAGAATTCTTCTAGCATTTTCTTTTTAAATCTTAATTTTATTTTTAAATTTTTTTAGTTTAGTTTTTTAGTTTTATTTTACTCATTAAGTTTATTTTATTTTCTTTATAGGTTATTTAGTTTTCTTAGATTTATTTTATTTTATTTAATTAGTTCTATAATTCTACTTTTCCTTAGTTTAGTTAGTGCATGACCCGTAGATCATCGTCTCAACTCTTAGAACCGTTTCAAGAGCCTGAACGAGAATTCCACTCGTCGACTTCGTCAACGTCAACCACCAGCAATCACGGAAGATCCTCACTTGGAGTCTGAATCTGAGCAGGAACCAATGGCTAATGAAGATGATACCCCGATGTGGACAGCCCGCGAGAGTGCACCACCAGCTCCACAGTCTGCTATCCGAGTCCCTGTTGTTGCCAATGAAGAAAGATTCGAAATCAAAGGGCAGTTCGTCAGCATGGCTCGGGAATTGAATTTTGATGGGAGGTTAAAGCATGATCCTAACCGACACATTCAGTCATTCCTTCCATCTGTGACTTATTCAGAGCTAATTCCGATGCCGCGAGACTTAGAGTTTTCCCGTTCACCCTTATTGGGGAAGCTCAAGAGTGGTTAGAATCTTTAGAGCCAAACTCTATCACAACCTGGGCAGACATGAACAACTTGTTCATTAACCACTTTTTCCCTCCGGCTAAGGAAGAAAGAATGATAGCTGAGATTTCAAACTTTTCCCAGAAAGTTGGGGAATCTTTTGTTGATTCATGGACACGATTCAAGAAGATGTTACGCGAATGTCCAAATCACGAGCTTAATAAGAGAAAGCAGGTCGAGACTTTCTACAGGGGTATGGATGAAGAGGTTAAAGAGCGAATCGACTCAGCCTGCGGCGGTATCTTTCAATATAAGACTCCGAGGGAAGCCTTTAAGCTTTTAGAAGACATATCTTTAGTTAAGCAGGGATGGAGTGTCGAGAAGAAATCGGGCAGAAAGACGATAGCTGCAATAGAGGATGACGGGGGTAGTGATACTGTAGCATCGCTTGCTAACAGTCAAAAGTCATTGGAGCGTAAAGTTGATAAGCTGATCCAAAGTATTCACGCTATGCAGGTAGGGTGTGAAACTTGTGGAGGATCTCACCTGACGAAAGACTGCGACGATCGGCCGATGATCCAGACACAGAGCGTTAACTTCATGAACCAGAGGCCGGGAAATAATTACCAGGGAAATAACTACCAGGGGAATAATTCAAATTACCAGGGAAACAACCGAGGAAATTTCCAAAGACAGAACCCACCGGGGTTCTATCGGTTTAACCAGGGAAACAACAACCCGAATCCTCAGCCTCCCGTACAGATCACTCAGCCAGCAGCATAGAAGATATATTAAAGAGTTTCATGCTAACTGTGCAACAGAATCAAGCTAATAACGAGCAAGTTCAAAGAAATCAGCAAGTATCGATCCAGAATATTGAGCGTGACTTAGGTAGATTAGCTGAGGTTGTATCAGGACGTCAAAGTGGGTCACTACCAAGCAATACCCAAAAGAACCCCAACGTGAATCAGAATCACAATGAGCATGTTAAGGCGATTACCACTCGCTCAGGTAAGGTAGTCGGAGTTATGGATACATCACATTCTGACAACTCTGTTATTGTGCAGGATTGGACTTCAGATGACGAGGATAACACGGAGAGACCTAGCCAAACGGAAACACCTACAGCTGATTCAGTGGAGAAGGAGACGCCACCACCGGTCGCTAAGTCATCAAAGCCAAAGCCAGCGCCTCTGAGGGATTACCAGCCAAAAATCCCTTATCCTAATCGTCTACGGAAAGAGCGCATGAAAGAGCAGTATGGTAAGTTTGTTGACTTATTGAAGCAAATTAGGATTAACGTGCCTCTTGTTGATGTCATTGCAGGTATGCCTAACTATGGGAAGTTTCTGAAGGATCTAGTGTCGAATAGGAAGAAGTTGGAGGACGCGACCACATTGCCACTCGGTGAGCAGTGTTCAGCCATTCTACAGACGAAGGACATGCCTCCTAAGCTTGGAGATCCAGGGAGTTTCATTATCCCTTGCTTTCTTGGTTCTGATACTGTATGTAATGCATTAGCTGATCTAGGTGCTAGCATTAATCTCATGCCACTCACATTATACTCTAAGCTAGACCTAGGTGAACTTAAGCAGACCAGGATGTGCCTTCAGCTTGCAGACCATAGCTTTTAATATCCTTTAGGCATAGCGGAGAATGTCCCAGTTAAGGTAGATAGGTTTGTCTATCCTGTTGACTTTGTCATCCTAGAAATGAAAGAAGATAGCCAGATTCCACTCATTCTAGGACGACCATTCCTTAACACTGTTGACGCCATAGTTCATGTATCTAAAAGACAACTCAATCTAGGCATTGCTGATGACAGAGTCACATTCTCCATTGACAAGGCAATGACACACGCACACACAGCAGATGATTCGTGTTTCTTTATTGATGTTATTGATGATTGCCTGGATTCTGAGCTGGATCAACTTTTGACCTTGATGAGTAATGAGGCGTGCACGATTAATCCTGATGTGGTAATGCGAAATCTCGAAGATCTCCTATGTGCAGACGCTGTTGACGCCCAAGAGACCGATGGAGAAGTCGAGCCACTCGCATTTAATGAGAAGATTCGTATTAAGACATCTCTCGAAGAGCCGCCTGCTCTTGAGCTTAAATCTCTTCCCGACCATCTTGAGTATGCGTTCTTACAGGGAGAATCTTCTCTTCCTGTCATCATTTCTTCTGCTCTCTCCCCTGATGAGAAAGCCAGATTGATTCATCTTCTCAAAGCCCATAAGCAGGCAATCGCCTGGAAGACTGCTGACATTCCAGGGATCATTCCTTCCTACTGCACACATAAGATTCTCATGGAGGATAACTATAAGTTATGTGTGCAGAGACAGAGGCGGCTGAACCCTAATATGACCGAAGTGGTCAAGAAGGAGGTCATCAAACTCCTCGATGCTAGGATTATATACCCTATTTCTGACAGCCCATGGGTCAGCCCTGTTTAGGTGGTTCCTAAAAAGGGAGGCACCACTGTTGTTCGATACGAGAAAGACGAACTCGTCCCTACTCGCGTGGTCACTGGATGGAGGGTATGCATAGATTATCAGAAACTTAATGATGTTACCCGAAAGGACCACTTTCCTCTTCCCTTCATTGACCAGATGCTAGAGAGACTATCGGGGAACGAGTTCTACTGCTTCCTTGATGGTTTCTCTGGCTACTTTCAGATTCCTATCGACCCAAAGGATTAGGAGAAGACCACCTTCACCTATCCTTTCAGGACTTTCGCTTACAGGCGGATGCCTTTTGGTCTTTGTAACGCTCCCGCCACTTTCTAGCGTTGTATGACAGCCATCTTCCATGAAATGATCTAGGATTGCATGGAGGTTTTCATGGACGATTTTTCAGTATTCGGCAATTCCTTCGATTCATGTCTCTTGAACCTTGAGCGTATCCTGGCTAGATGCGAGGAGTCTCACCTCGTGTTGAATTGGGAGAAATGCCACTTTATGGTCCGAGAAGGCATAGTTCTCAGCAATAAAATCTCAAGTGTGGGAATGGAGGTCGATAAATCGAAAGTTGACGTAATTTCCAAACTCCCTCCACCCATGAATGTCAAAGCGGTTCGTAGCTTTTTGGGTCATGCCGGGTTCTATAGGCGCTTCATCAAAGATTTTTCAAAGATCGAACGGCCTCTCACCCAACTTCTCGAGAAGGACGTGCCATTCGTATTCTCATCCGAGTGTACGAAGGCACATGATCTTCTGAAGAATCATCTGACACATGCGCCAATCATGATACCACCACATTGGTCCTCGCCTTTCGAGCTCATGTGTGATGCTAGCGATTACGCGCTTGGAGCTATTCTGGGCCAAAGAAAGAATAATCACTTTCAGCCTATCTACTATGCGAGTCGCACTCTGAACGCGGCCCAGGGACATTACACTACCACTGAAAAAGAGCTTCTAGTGGTAGTTTTTGCATTCGATAAGTTTCGTCAGTACTTGGTGCTTTCAAAGACCATAGTCTACACTGACCATTCTGCCCTCAAATATTTGTTCGCTAAGCAAGATGCAAAACCGAGACTGATTCGTTGGATCCTAATCTTACAGGAATTCGACATTGAGATCCGGGACAAAAAGGGGGCAGAAAACCTAGCTGCTGATCATCTCTCTCGACTCGAGAACCCAAATCTCGAGGAGCTTAAGGAGTCCACCATTCAGGACACATTCCTGATGAGTTCTTACAGATGATCGAGTCCCGTGAGGACGATGACCCATGGTTTGCTAGCATAGCAAACTACCTTGCAGCAGGTATCATAGAAAAAGGTCTGACATACCAGCAAAAGCGAAAGCTTTTGAGTGATTCTAAGTTCTATCATTGGTATCCACCCTATCTCTTCCGTTTAGGTGCCGACTATGTGATGCGCCGCTGCGTGTCTGGTACTGATGCCAGACAAATCTTGAATGAATGTCACCAAGGACCAACCGGAGGACACTTTGGGCCAAACTACACTGCGAAAAAGGTCTTAGATTGTGGTTTCTATTGGCCCACTCTCTTCAAAGATGCTCATTCCATGGTCAAGACCTGTGCGTGCAGGTAATATCTCGAAAAGGGATGAGATGCCCCAACAAGGAATTCAAATTTGCGAGATCTTTGATGTATGGGGCATCGACTTCATGGGTCCTTTCCCGACATCCCGTAACAACAAATACATACTCGTGGCTGTAGATTATCTTTCGAAATGGGCTGAGGCAAAAGCCCTCCCAACCAATGATGCCCGAGTAGTTGTGAATTTCCTTAAAAGCCTATTCTCTCGATTCGGTTGTCCTAAGGCGCTGATTAGTGATCGCGGATCACATTTCTGTAATCAGCAGTTGGAGAAAATCCTGAAACGCTATGGAGTGAATCACAGATTCTCGACGCCATATCACCCACAAACGAGTGGACAAGTCGAGAACACGAATAGAGGACTTAAACGTATTCTCGAGCGCACTATTGGATTCAACCCCAAACTGTGGTCCGACAAGCTTGATGACGCGTTGTGGGCATTCCGTACTGCCTACAAAACTCCTACTGGCACGACGCCGTTTCGAATGGTTTATGGCAAAGCATGCCATCTCCCTCTTGAAATCGAGCACAAGGCATTCTGGGCCTTGAAAAATGCAAATCTCGATTATCATGAGGCAGGAAAACACCGGTTTCTCCAATTGAACGAGTTAGACGAGTTGAGGCTCCAAGCCTATGATAACTCGCGATTATATAAGGAGAGATCGAAGGTGATACATGATAGTCGTCTGAAGACTGTCAAGGAGTTCAGACCAGGGGACAAAGTTCTATTATTCAAATCCCGTCTGAAACTCACTCCAGGTAAGCTGAAATCGCGCTGGACTGGTCCTTATACAGTCATTAAAGCTTCCCAATATGGTTTTGTTGATCTCCAGTCTGAGAGTGGCTCTTTTCGCGTTAATGGTCATCGTTTGAAGTTATACAACGAGGCAGAAGGACCCGAACAAGAGGAGGTCATGGACACCTTCCCCAAATAAGTAGTTTTAGGAGCGAGTCGAGCTCAAGACTCGAAAATAAATAAGGCGCTCTCGGGAGGCAACCCGAATTTCTGTTTCTTTAAGTTTTATTTTAGTTATTTTTGTCTTGCATTATCTTATTTTTATTTTATTTTATTCGTGTGTTTAGTCTAATGTGTGTTGCTTCTCTTTTTACAGGTTTTATGCTTTTCTTTGTCATGTGTGCTTTTTCAGTTATTAATGCTTGCTGCTGTGATTTGACGTCTACCGCCACTGTCTCACGTTATTGCTGCTAACCCCAAGGGAGTATTGATCCTTTACTCTCCCTATTCTTTCCATATATCTGTGCTTTATCTGTGATTGCATTGGGGACAATGCAAAAATTTTAAGTGTGGGAAGGGGGTTAAATACTTTAACCATTGTTTGTCCTGTTAGTATATCATCTCTATGCACTCAAATTTCTTTTATGTTAGCAAGTTCATACACTTCATTCGCATAGTGATGGTTAAGCAAGTGAGAGTGTGTCTGTGAAAAGCGCTTGTCTTTAACATCATCGGTTAGCTTAGCTTTCATGTTGCAGTGTTTGTGGCTTTTTGCTGGTTTTTAACTATGTTCTTGATCACTATGAGCTCTAATTGCCTGGAAATTGCAAAAAGTCTTGCATGTTATGTTAACCCCTGGGATTATTGTCAGTGAGTCGGTATCCTGAGATACCATCTTAAATTACAAACAGCTGCATTCTGACAAAAGAGGTTGAGATTGATTTAAAAAAAAAAAAAGAAAGAAAGAAAAAGGGTGATTAAGTAACTAAATGTGGCCTTTGGTTCTCGAACAAGTAGACTTCGAGGGGTGTTCTACACCTGATCACCTAAAACCATCTGGTTTGGGATCGGTCAAGTAGAAAGTTCGTTACATGGGATCCATCGAAAGTCATAGGTTTCTTGAATCCACAAAAAAAAAAAAAAAAAAAAAGAAGAAGAGAAATCATCAATAAGCCTTGAGTCAGAAAAGTTTGAAGGGAAAAGTTTAATAAAACATGCAAGGATGAGTGATTTGTAGGTCAGATGAGTTTAGTCAAGTGATTTTTGAATTCTGTTGGAGTCAGTGAAAAGTTAGAGCGGATTGATACACAAACATGTGCAAAAATCTAAGTTATCCTATGTTTGTTGAAGTTGAGTTATTTTTGCAGGCGTCCCTTTTAACTGTTTGAGCTTCATATGCGTCTGAATTGTGTTTGCTTGTTTAAATTGTTTCTTTTGAGATGATTTGCTTGGGGACAAGCAAAGTTTAAGTGTGGGAAGTTTTGATATTGTCTCATTTATTCATATAATTATTCAACAATATCATTCTTTTTATGCGTTTAAACTTATAAGGTTTGATGCTAAAAGTTCATTTTCTTGTCATTTTTTATTTGCAGGTTTAATTGGGTACAATGCAAGAAAATAATATGATTATGTGGGCTTAAAGTGAAAAATATGGGAGCATGCAAGCAGGTCCAAAGAAAGTTCAAGATTTGAGTCTCTCCAAGTCCAGTACCCAACGGGCCCAAAATCCATATAAGAATTTAGGGTTTTGGATAGATAAAATTTTTTAAAATTTATTTTAAAACGGCCGCAGGAAAAAAAAAACAGAGGGAGATATTTTTGGTTTCTAATTTGTTTTTGAGTCTGGGGAGGCGTGAAAGATAGGAGGCAGGAGATTGTCTTTGGTTTCTTATTTTTTTCTGTGGCGGCGGCGAGAAAAGAAAAAAAGAGAGGGGAGCAGCATATTCATGTTTGGTTTTGGTGGTGAAAAAGATTACAGCAATCAATATTTTAATTTTTTTTTGGTTTTCTTTCTCTGGTGGTGGGAGGCGCAAGCAAAGAAAACAATATTCAATATTTCAATTAATTTGTTTTGTTTCTTTTTTTTTGTCTTGGGCTGTGGGCGACGCAAGGAAACACAACAAGAGAACTAATTGTGTTTGCTTTTCTGTTTAATGTTCTTGGTGGTCTATGATTCGCAGATAGGTAAAAATATATTCAACAACCTTTAGTTTATGAATTTATTTATTGTTTTTTTTTTCTATGTGTTCATGCGCAGCAAGAAAACTAACAATATTACTTTTAGATTTTTGTTTTAATTGTTTATAATAATTATGTTTAGTTTCTTGTTGTTTATTATTGTTAGTTATTAATTTAATTATGGGCTAAGTTTATTGTATTTGTCATTGATGAACGAACCCTAGATTTAGGTTTAGTTTTTATTATTGATTGAGTTTTGTTTATGCCTAGTCGTGAACCTTGAATTATTTATCTTAATAATTGTTAAGTAGTTTACTATTACATTGTGTCATGTTCTGAAATTATGACTTGCACGTGTAATTAGTTTTATCTTATCGTTTGCTTGTTCTGAAATTATGACGGTTGCATGCGGTTAGGGTAATCAATTATTTTGAAATTATGATAGTTGAAACTGCTTCTCTAATAACCCAAATAAAAGTTTGAGTTCAATTCACCAATAACGAAAGTTAGCGTGTTTTGAATAGATTAGGTTATAATCGGATTAGTAGGGTTGATGGTCTATGTTAGCTCGAAATTTCTTAGAAACTCTATCAATCAATTGCACTTTTAAACGAACCAAATCTAGGGGGAGTGATTCAATGATAAATACATTTTAGTTATTTGATTTTATTCTCATAGTTAGTTATTTCATAGTCGTTTTAAATTTTCGTTAGTTACTATTAATTGTCATTTTAGTTTAAGTAATTTTGTTTATTTTGCCGTGTCAACGATATCCAAAAAAAATCTAAAAACAAAACCCCCCTTTTTACTCGTTGCATTTTGTCCATTTTATTTTTGCTAGGATAATTTTAGTTGGTATAAATTGCATTTTCCGTTCCCTGTGGAGACGATCCTGGTCTTACCAGTTTATTGCTATACGATCGGGTACACTTGCCCGAGAGTTTATCGGTCGATTTGGTCAGATTAGAGTTTATAAATTTAAGACTGATATTTTCGTATCAACTATTGACTGCGTTCCAGTCAAAGTCAATACATCTGCCATCCGCCACATCCTTCATCTACCCGCTGAAGTCTACCTTCCCACCCGTGAAGTGTTCGACCCAAACCCATCCGCCTCTGAAACCCTAACTGAAATACAAACTCTAGGGTATGAAAAACCTTCAATCCCACTGGCGGATACTATTCGATGTGCTTAACAAATGCTTCACCGCCAAGCATTCAGGTCATGATTCAGCATCGGCCCAGGTACTAGCCATGTTCACAGGCTTTGCCTTTGACCGACACGTGGACTATGCTACATCCTTATTCGAAGAGCTTCGAAGAGTCCATATAGAGCGGGGCACAAAGAAAGGCAGGAAGTACATTCCTCTTCAACGATTCCTGCAACTCATTATTCAGTTTGCAATGGACCAAGATGACGATATTCACGAGCGTCCGGAGGCTGATGTTTACCCCACGGTGGCAATTCAGAAGTTAACTCTGCCAAAGGGGGCCCCGACAGTACCGGTAATGAAAATTCCTCTATCTCTTCTAATGAGGTCAAGGGGCATGGAGCGGGTAAGGGCTTATATAAAAGAGAGTTATCCGGATGAGTCTCAGTCGGAATCGACTGAGACTAACCAATCCGAAGGTGAGCCAGGAGAGAGTGAGCATGAGGGCGAAAGGATGGATGTTCAGCAATCTCTGGGTTTCGGTGAGGGGGAGACTGTGATCGTGAGGGAGGGAGAAGGAGGTGAGACGGCAGAGACGACGGATTCCGAAAGAACCGTCTCTGTCGTGAGAGCGAGGGACATTCAATCTGAGGGTGAACTAAGCCCTATAAGTCGGACTCCTCTCCATTAGACCGTCCGTCCAGCGGTCGAAACCACCCCCACCACCCACTTGGTTTCCCCTCAAAGGGAAACCACTTCATTCCACGGGGTACTACCACACACTCCATCGCCCTCTCATTCGGAGAGCAGCGGTGTTGAACGCGGTCACACTCCTCCCCACGTGACCGAACTTCCTTCATTCACGATTCCATCCCCACAAATACACACGACGCACGATGCCTCTGTGGCATCCCCAAGAGCTGCCTCCGTGGCAGCTCAACAAACTTCCGGATCTGAGCGTCCCTTAGTGGAGCCAGAAATGACGGAAGGAAGACCGGGAGTGGCTCAATCAACGCCAACCACTTCCGGCCATCTCCCAATCAATCTGGAGATGCTAACGGCAGCTTTACGTGCTGCCGGAGTGATTACCCGGGCTGACCTGGACGCCCAAAGGGAAGCTGTCAGGATCTAAAACTGAATAACCAAGACTAACTGATTTGAAATTATCAAAGTATAAATCAATAATCTTGCTTTGAATCAAATTTTAATTAAGAAGTTTGCGGAATAACACTTAATTATTTTAACAAAAACTTTCAGAATCAATAATGCATAAAACACAAGAAGTAATCAAGACTGTTTGTATTGCTGAATTCAATGATTACAATCACCTCTAATCTGTTTGATTAGACGAAGAACACAGACTGTTCTTAGGGTTTTACAACCTTAGAGGCTTATGAAAACTCTATCAATAAAGCAATTACAGACTAAAAAATATGCAGAAAACTCCTATACAATAGAAAGACCTATTCTATGTATTTATATTGCTTCTTGATATGTTTCCTTGACGAATAATGACTTCTCTGATAGTAGATATGCTGGAATCTTCATGTAGATATATTTTCCTGAAAATCAGCACTTTCTGTTTATGAAACTGTTGAGCAGCTTGAATCACTTGACAGCATGAACAGAGCAGCTTGAGTTGTTTTGCTCTGGCAGCTTGAACTTTTATACTGGCAGCTTGAGTTTCTTCAACTAGCAGTATGAACTTTGGATTTACATATAAAATCTACTAACAGTCTGAGAAGTCTAACTAACAGTTTGAACATACTTAAACTATTTCCCAACAATCTCCCCCTAACTTAAATTCTTTACACAAGACTTTAAGTTCTATACAAAAAATGGAAATGAATAAGTAAACTGTTATTTACAAACCAAGGCTTTCAAAAACTTATAACTGTGCAAGTTTCTGATCTATAGCCTTCAAAAATTCTCTCTTCATCTCTTCTTTATCACAAGATATCCTAACTGATTTTATTTGGAGCAGCATATCTTTTGAAAAACTATAAAACTCGATATTGAAGAAAATACCAGATCCATCTGTGAATTTAATTCTGTATGTCCTTGACTTGACAAACAGATCAACTTGCTTGATCTTTTTCCCTTTCTTCTCAGCATCTTTTATCTCTTTTCTTGCAAATTCAGGGTCAACAACTGAACTTAGATCTCTGATAAGTTGCTTCACTTGTGGTAGAGCAGATCTCACTTGTGTAACAGACCCTATATTGTACATCTTTATTAGCTCATCCCTGGTCAACTTCTGAACCATTTGCCAGAATGTATCAAACTCTTCTTCTGGTCCAGACTCTCTTCTTATTACAAACTTGACCCTTAAATCTCTTTCATCCAGTGATTTGGCATACCAGTAATTAATCACAGGCTTTGTAAAATCATGCTGATCAATCAGCTTCTCTATCTCCATTGCCTTTTGCAATTGTTGCTTAAAGAGCACCCTCTTAACAGATGAAGGAATAGAAACAACAGCTTGATCAGAGGGAACAGGTGCACTGGCAGCAGCTTCAGTTTGGACTGATTTCTTTGATGGTTGGACTTCTTGGGATGAATGAACTTCTGGGGAGACTTTTGTTTTCTTTCTTTTCTCCATTTCTTTATCATGTATCTCCTGCAGCTTTTCAGTAGTCATGGACTGAGCCATTTTCTTTGGAATACCTGCTGCAAAGGCAAAATTGATTAAGAATCTTCTGTGATCAGCCTTGGTGTGCCCTGTTGGCATCTTTCTCTTCTTTTCACCTTGTTTGCCCACAAACCCCTTTAGGTAATCACCTAATGTCTCATCATCATCTATTGGGGGCTGGGCTTGCTGATCTAATTCTTTGTCCATTTCTTCTGCCAATTTCTTGGCAACTTCAGCATCACAGGCAATCTGGGCTTCTTTGGAGAAGAATTTGTGCTTTGGAGATTCAATAAGGATGCCCTTGCCCTTGTCTTTTGCAGAAGAGGATGCTGCTTGGACTGTACTTGATGGAGCTTGAACTCTTTCCCTTAGAACAACACCAGTTGCTTTTGGGGCAGCAACTTGAGTTTCTAGGCTAACAGCTTGAGAAGCTGTTGGGACTGCTAGCCTAGAAAATGGAACTGTTGATGCTGCTTGGACTGTTGTTGTTGGAGCTGCTTGGACTGATTTGGGAACCTCCTGATTCTCCCCCTTTTTGGAAGCATTGGTTTGGTCAGAAGGACCTACAACCTTTGCCCCGTGGGTTTGAATCATCTGCTCTAATTTCATGATTTTATTTCCACAGAGGGTGAACCCCTTGTGAAGATAATCCATTCTTTTATTCTGAGCAGCCTCTGCCTGCTTGAGTGCAAAAATTTGAACCCCCTGTGCAGCAATGATGGACATTTGATATTCCAACATGGCTACAACAGGTTTCAGCTTGGGATCCGTCAAGAGCATGAGTTGCAGACTTGTCTCAAGATCAGAAAACACCTGAGGTGCTTGTGATCTATCACTGACATTAATACCAGAAGTAGAGACTTCTGGGCCCCTCTGTTCTTGGTTCTGGGGACTTCTAGCTTGTGTTTGCACACTGGCTGTTACCATGGGTGTGGTCTTAGAGATGTTGGCACTGTCCTGTGTCTCTTTTGCAGAAACAGCAGTAGTGCCAGCCACAGAACCCATATGAACCATCTCTGAAGAGATGTTCACCTCCTGAGTGAGGATGGGAGTTTCCTCAATTGGTTCCCTTTGGATATTCTGTGCAGAAGTATCCTCCTGCACAGGGATATATGGCTCTTGTCTAGGGGAGGAGGAGGAAGGAGCTCCTGGTCCCCTTTTCCTGTATAGAAATTTGAGTGGGCGAGTTGGCTGTTCAAAAGGATCAGAAGGAAGTTGTGTATCATGAGGAGGGGATTGGGGTCCTGGGGGTGTAGCAGTAATGATAGGCTGAGCCTGCTCAGGACCCTCTCCTCTGTGTTGTGGAATGATGTTCATCATTGCAGAAGGCAATGGAACATCAATACTCAAAAAATTGGTACTATGTTTCAAAAGTCTCTTTATAGAGGATAGTGAGTGCCTGTGGGAAACATGTATCCGTTTATGTGTATGAGAAGTGGTGCAGGTGTGTGCAATGATTTCTGCCAAAAATCTGGGATACATCAAAAATTTCCCACTCTTTAGGGAATGATGCCTTAACATCCCCTGAAAAATCATGTTGGAAAAATTGAACCGTTGGCCTGTTGAAAAGCACACTAAGGCAGTGGCAATATTAGAAGAAAATTCAGACCAACCAGTTCTTTTGGGGCTCATGCACTGCTGAATAATATGTACAAGAAATTTCCATTTAGGAGAAAAATGGGCTTTTAAGAAAGTAAAAGAATCAGCAGGACCCCTATAACCTATATTAAAAAGACCTGTATGTAAAGCATCAAGAGTTAGGTCAGTTATACCTGTGGCATCTTGAAGATGCAAGTGGTTCCGAATGGATTCCTCAGTAATGGTGATGAGAGTGCCATCAATCTTTGATATTATAGAAGGAATTCCATTTATGGATTGAATAGTGGCATGATGCCAGAACTGTTCGATATGCGATATGTAAATGGTGGGGTTTATATGGAGTGCATGATGGATATGGGAGTGTCGTAGAAAGTCCATCATGTCATGAAACGGTTGAAGGTCTGAGTGTTTTACCGAGTAGGGAAGACAGTTATGTTCCTTAACAAACTCCATTGATGAACAAACGAAGCGTTTAGGGTTTTGTAAAGATGTGTGTGTGAATCGTTCAGAGAGAAAGGAAGGTCGTGGAAGAAATTTTGTAACTGGTAGTTATAACTGAACGAAACTGGGACCTTTAAAGGTTTTGAAAAGGTTGGGTCCCGCGCACACACATTAAAGAATTACCTAAATACCCTGCACACTTTGACAGATCAAGTGATTAACTAGCAGTCCGAGAAAATGAACTAGCAGCTTGAGAAAATACTCATGCTGTTAGTTTAAAAATTATGCATCTTTTTAATGAAACAGTGTCTCCCCCTTAAATAAGCATACTGAGTAGATAATAATGAAAACCAATTAATCCATGTTTACCATACCAATATTTGATACTAGGAAAGTGAACCTTCCTACATCAAAAGGTTTTGTATATAGATCAGCTAACTGATCATCTGTATGTATTTTGGTAACCTGGATTAACTTCTTTTCATTACAATCTCTGATAAAGTGAAATCTGATTTCTATATGCTTGGTTTTTGGGAATTTCACTGGGTTTTGCACAATGCTGATTGCACTTGAATTGTCAATATAAATAGGAGTGGATAAGAAATTCATACCATAGTCTCTTAGCTGATTTTGAATCCACATTACCTGGGAGCAGCAGCTTGCAGCTGCTACATATTCTGCTTCAGTGGATGATGTGGACACAGTTGTCTGCTTTTTGCATTGCCAAGAGACCAATCTTGCTCCTAAGTATTGACATCCACCAGTTGTGGATTTCCTGTCAATGTTGCATCCACCATAGTCACTGTCAGAGTAAGCAGTTAGTACAAGGGGAGAGTCTTTAGGATACCATAGGCCTAAGTGTGGTTGGCCTTTAAGGTATCTAAAGATTCTCTTAACAGCAACCAAGTGAGAGTCCTTTGGAGAGCATTGAAACCTAGCACATACACAGACAGCAAACATAATATCAGGTCTGGAAGATGTTAGATACATAAGAGATCCTATAAGAGATCTGTATAAATGAATATCCACTTCTATGCCATCTTTGTCTGTATGAAGCTGCTTATGAGGATCCATTGGAGTGCTTGCAGCTTTGGTGTCTTGATACCCAAACTTGTCCAGTATGTCTTTCACATACTTTGATTGGCTTATGAAGAGACCAGTAGGCTTCTGCTTGACTTGTAATCCTAGAAAGAAAGTGAGTTCTCCCATTGAGCTCATTTGGAACTTTTTGTGCATTAAAGCCTCAAACTCTTTGCACAAACAATCATTGGTTGAGCCAAAGATGATGTCATCAACATAGATTTGGACAAGCAGAATCTCATCTTTGATAGACTTAGTGAAGAGTGTTTTGTCCAGAGTGCCTCTCTTGAATCCATTCTGTAGAATGTAGGATGACAGAGTGTCATACCATGCTCTGGGGGCTTGATGAAGACCATAGAGAGCCTTGTCTAGCTTGTACACCCTGTCTGGATACTTGTAGTCTTCAAAACCAGGAGGTTGACACACATAGACCTCCTCTTCAATTGTTCCATACAGAAAAGCAGACTTGACATCCATTTGATACACTTTAAATCCTTTGAAGCTTGCATAGGCCAAAAATAGTCTGATGGCTTCAATTCTTACTACTGGAGCAAATACGTCATCATAATCTATGCCTTCTTCTTGAGTGTACCCTTGTGCTACTAGTCTTGCTTTGTTCTTGATGACTATCCCTCTCTCATCTTTCTTGTTTCTGAACACCCATCTTGTACCAATTGCTCTCTTACCTTTAAGAAGATCTACCAGAGTCCATACATTCTGAATTTTGAACTGTAGAAGTTCTTCTTGCATAGCTTTAATCCAGGATGAGTCTTTTAGTGCTTCTGATGCCTTTTTAGGTTCTAGTTGAGACATGAAACAGGCATTCTCAAAGGCAGCTAGACTGAATTCAGGAACTGTTTGTTCAGCAGGAGCAGTCTCATTTTGAACCATTTTCCTTGTTTGTACAGGAGTGCTTGGATCACCCAGTATTTGATTGAGAGGATGATACTTGTGAACCCTTAGTGTAGTCTCTCTCTCAGTCTGAAAAGAGGATCCAAGATTTGTATCATCTCCATCAGGACCAGTAAAAGGATCAGCTTCAGGAACAGCTTGACTTGAATCTGGGACTGTGTCCCTTTGTGTTGGAGCTGTTCTCTCAGGACTTGGGAGTGGCACATCAGTATCTGAATTTGTATCATGTTGAGCATTCAGGACCCCTGGAGGATCACAAGACAGAAGTGGTAGAGTGGTGTAATCATCCCAACTTGTTGAATCTGCAGCAGTCTGAAACTTTGTGCCAACAGCTTGAGAAGTTGTATTGGCAGCATGAGAAATTGTGTTAGCAGCTTCAACTCTGTATGCATCAGCTTCTACAGTATACTCAACAAAGCTCAGAGAATTTGTTAGTGAATCTAAATCAAACAACCAATCAGGACCAGTGCCTTTAATCTTAGCAGTATTTTCATTAAATTCAACGTTGGCACTTTCTTCAATGGTTTTAGACACACTGTTATATACTCTATAGGCTTTGCTTTGAATTGAGTATCCTACAAAGAATCCTTCTTCAGCCTTACTTTCAAACTTCCCTAAGTGAGTCTTAGTGTGAAGGATAGTACATGGGCATCCAAAAGGCTTGAATAAAGCTATTAGGGGACTTCTGTTATGGAATAACTCATAGGGAGTTTTCCCTTGTGATTGGACAACCTGAACTCTATTTAGAACATAACAGGCTGTATTAACAGCTTATGCCCAGAAAGTCATTGGCAGATTTGAATCAGCTAACATTGTTCTAGCAGCCTCAATTAATGTTCTGTTCTTTCTTTCAGCTACACCATTTTGCTGTGGTGTTCTGGGTGCACTATATTGTCTTGCAATGCCTTTGGACTCACAGAAACTGTTTAGAATGTGATTTTTAAATTCAGTTCCATTGTCTGATCTTATCACCTTAACTTTGGAATTGTATTGGTCTTCTATCTTAAGGATAAAAGACTTAACTAGTTCAGCAGTTTCATCTTTGGACCTAAGAAAGTAAACCCAAGTAAATCTGGTGAAATCATCAACAATAACTTAACAGTAAGCCCTTTTATTCAAACTCAAAACAGAGGTTGGACCAAATAGATCCATATGAAGCAGCTGAAGAACAGATGAGATTGAATTTACTTCTTTGGCCTTATGAGAAGTTTTGTGTTGCTTACCTTTAAGGCATGCTACACAATGATCATCACAAATGAACTCCTTTTGTGGTAAGCCTCTTACCAGATTCTTTTTAACTAAAACATTCATGGACTTGAAATTCATGTGACACATCCTTCTATGCCAAAGAGCAGACTCATTGGATGATGCTTTGGATATCAAACAGCTTAAAGTATTTGATTTAGACAAAAGATCTGTGTCCAGACAGTAGACATTGTCCTTTCTTGGTGTTCTTAGTAAAACAAGATTTTCAGGAACTTTGAAATCTTTTGAAAGAACAATGCACTCAGAATCCTTGAACAGAACAATGTTTTGTTTGTCACAGATTTGAGAGACACTTAATAAATTGTACTTAAGCTGTTCAACATACAAAACATCATGGAATGTCATGTTGCCTGCATTAACAGTACCTTTACCTGTAACCTTACCTCCTTTTGAGTTGCCTCCAAATGCAACAAAACCTCCATCAAAACCTTTGAAATTTGACAAGCACTCAGAATTGCCTGTCATGTGCCTAGAGCATCCACTGTCCAAATGCCATCTTGTTCTATGAGGAGACCTGTGGTTGCCCTGCACAAATAACAGCTTAGTCAGTAGTGGAGTAAACCCAAACCAAATTGGTTTTGGGTTGGCCTTGTACATTGACATAACTAAATACTGTTTTTGACTTCTTATATTTAGTGAGATCTACTGATGGAGTCTTTGGAGAGTATTCGGTGACTATATGAGGTATCCAACTATTTTGATCATCTTTTCTTCTAACAGTCTCAGATGATTCACTAGCAGTTCCAGATTGATGCTCAGCAGCTTGAGTTGTGTTTGTAGTGCTAACAGCTTCAGTTTTTGCACTAACAACTTCAGATTTTGACTTAGCAGTCTGATTTTTTGCATTAGCAGTTTGAGCTGAAGATTTGTCCTTGACACACCATATTTGTTTAAAACTTGATTTAGGCTTTGCCAAAACTTGTTTTTGATGTGTGGACTGTTTTTTATTCACTTTTGAAAACCTGTGATCAACTGTTTTCTTTGGAACTGATGTGGAAGGTTTCACCTTTGAGTGCTTTGCCTGAATAGGATTTGTTTTTGTGTGATTCACAGTCTGTTTTGCAACAGGTGGTTTATAAAAACAATCCTTGGCTAAGTGATTCTTCCTTCCACAGTGAAAACACCTTTTGACAGTTTGAATTGGAGAACCAGACTTTTCTGTCAATTTCTGGTTCTTGTTTCTCTGATTTCCTCTTACCTGCTGTTGTTTAGGAAACTTTTGAACACCATGCTTTTGGCATGTGCAGACAGAAACAGTTTTACCTCTTTTATTTCCTTTTGATGAAGATGCAGTGTTACAGTTAGAATGTACAGAAACTTGTGGAGTAGCATTGCAGACACTCATCTTCTCTTTTCCTTTCTTACTAGCAGCTTGGACCTCTATGGATGCACTCATTGTGTTACAGTCTCTATTTTGACTCTTGTCTTCCTTTGATTCATGACTGTTATCAAGAATAGGATCTACAATAGTCATAGACTCATCTAGTGGTTCATTGACAAGTCTATCAGCAACCTCACTCATTGGATGAATGTACTTGTTGTTGTATGGAGGTGGAGTAGCTCTGTATCCTATTCCTTCTTTGGGATTGACCTGAGATTTTACTCTATCTTTAAATTGGACTTCCATTAGGTGTTCCAGCTTTTGATTTGCTAACTTAAAGTTTCCTAGATCTATGTTAACATATTCTAGTTTCTTATTAGCCTCTAACACCTTTTGTTCAGTCTCTTCTACCTTTTTATTCAGAGATTCTATTTTCTTATTTAGCTCCTTTTTCTCCCACTCATGATAGGTTCTATCATACCCCATTTGAATCTCATTATCCTTATAATCATTGATCTGTTTTTCCAGATCTTCTATGGCTTGCATGTATTCATATCTCCTTTCTTCCATCTTAGCTAGAGTTTTGCACATGCTCTCATTATGATCTCTGTACTTTTTAACCATATTTTTGCAAGATTGAGAGCAGAGTTTAGAATTTACCTCAGATGGTAGTTCAGTGGATGAGACATTTGATGTTTCTGCCATTAGAGCTTGATTTTGAAACTCTTCCTCTGTCTGATCACTCCAGTCAAACACATTGTCTTCTTGAGAGACAAGTGCTGTTGATGATGATGATGTTTGAATAGGCTGTGAAGTCCTTGATGGCTGTTGACCTTGAGATCTGCATTCTCTGGCAAAGTGACCAAGCTTATGACATTTATAGCATTCAACTTTTGATTTATCAAAACCTAGTTTGCCTTCTGTTCTGGCTTGAAAGTTGGTCCTTCCAGTTCTTTTAAGAAATCTTTTGTCCCTCATGGTCAGCATTGCATGTTGCCACTTTAAATCCATCTCTTCAAGATCATCTGGATGAATTTGTTCCAAGTCTTCAACATTTAGAGCAAATAACCCATCATTGGCAACAAAAGCCTCATAGTGAGTTTCAGCAGAGTTGCCATCACCACCTGAAAAAGAATCACAGTTATTAGATTTTTCAGAAGACAGAAGAGCAGTATTGTGATTATAAGAAAAGGATTTCTTTTTAGCATCAATCTCAGTTTCAATCACTCTTAGACTGTTATACAGATCATCTAGTTCTATCTCATCAAGAGTGTCTTTTGTTCTCCATTGTGCAGCATAGACTGTCCATTCTTCTCCAAGAGATCTGAGAAACTTTCTGTTTACTTCATCTTGATCCAGATTGACTTTTGCACTTTCCAGTTCACTTATCAGTTTGTTGAACCTGTCAAAAATTTGAGTAAGGTTTTCATTCTTGCCACCAGAAAAGTTCTCATACTGCTGTTTCAAGAGACCCTTTTGGTTTCTCTTGGTACTAGCATTACCAGCAAATCTTTTCTCTAAGGCATTCCAAAGAGAATGAGCAGTATAAAACTTTTTGAACTGATGTTGATAAGCATTAGGAATGGCTATTTGTAAAAGTGTAAGTGCTTTCACTTCATTCATTCTAGCCTTCCTTTCTAGTTCAGTTTTTGGAGGAGTTTTGACTGGTTTTCCCTCATCATCAAGTTCTGGATCAACTACAGGAGGAAATTCAACAGCTTCCCATATGGCATAATCAATGAATTGGATATGCTGTTGAATCCTGAGTTTCCACATCTCAAACTCAGTGGGCTTGAGCATAGGTACTTTGAGTCCTTGCCCAGATCCACTGCTGCTATTTTCAAATTCCATTGCAAAAAGAAAAAAATTTAAAAGAAAGTTTTCGACTTTGAAAAACAAAGAACAACCTGGCTCTGATACCACTTGTCAGGATCTAAAACTGAATAACCAAGACTAACTGATTTGAATTTATCAGAGTATAAATCAATAATCTTGCTTTGAATCAAAGTTTAATTAAGAAGTTTGCGGAATAACACTTAATTATTTTAACAAAAACTTTCAGAATCAATAATGCATAAAACATAAGAAGTAATCAAGACTGTTTGTATTGCTGAATTCAATGATTACAATCACCTCTAATCTGTTTGATTAGACGAAGAACACAGACTGTTCTTAGGGTTTTACAACCTTAGAGGCTTATGAAAACTCTATCAATAAAGCAATTACAGACTCAAAATATGCAGAAAACTCCTATACAATAGAAAGACCTATTCTATGTATTTATATTGCTTCTTGATATGTTTCCTTGACGAATAATGACTTCTCTGATAGTAGATATGCTAATCTTCATGTAGATATATTTTCCTGAAAATCAGCACTTTCTGTTTATGAAACTGTTGAGCAGCTTGAATCACTTGACAGCATGAACAGAGCAGCTTGAGTTGTTTTGCTCTGGCAGCTTGAACTTTTATACTGGCAGCTTGAGTTTCTTCAACTAGCAGTATGAACTTTGGATTTACATATAAAATCTACTAACAGTCTGAGAAGTCTAACTAACAGTTTGAACATACTTAAACTATTTCCCAACAGAAGCCGCCGAGGAACGTCACACCACCCTTCTTTCACTAATCAAGGGTAAGGGTGTCGCTTCCGAAGCTGGCCCCCCACCAGGTTCCCATTCAGTCCATCATCAGATTTCAGAGCTATCAGATAAGATTGATGCGCTTAACCGCCTAATTCTGCAAGTCCAGGAACAACTTAATTCCAGGATGGATCGCCTGGAGTCGGCAGTTATTGAACTCCAATGCCGCACTCAGGCCGAGGCCCCAAAAAGAAAGCATGACGACTAGGACGACCCTGATCGTCATGAGGGGGAGAAAAGACAGAAGGTTCACCATGAGGACCTCATGATTATTGAAGAGGGAGCAGAGGCTGAAGGCACAGAAAATCAAGGGTCTGGGTCTGGGGATCAGACTTATGAGGCTACGGAAGCACTGATGATAGAATATGAACCTCTACAGATTGAGGCCCCAGCTCCGTTAGACCCTAACTCAGCAATGGTGATCTATGAGCCTAAATTCGATAAAGTCGAAATCATATTAGTGTCTGACTCAGACTCTGATACTGATAACGACTATACCTTTCTCACACCAAAATCTGAACCCAAATCTCCACAACAATCACCTCCAATTCCAATTGAGATTTTGGATTCTCCATCCCATGAACCCCAAGCACAAATATCTTCTTCCATCCAATCACCTTCATTCACTCCCACAGAAACTCCATCAATCCAACCCACTCCCACACCGAAAGAATTGCCATCAGTTATACCTACTCCATCAGTCCAATCAACCCCTCCAACTCAATCAGCTCCGCATGCCCATATCGCTGAAACATCCGGATCCAGAACTGTCGACTGTTTTGATACTAGAAAAGTCACCGCAACATATGAAAAGACAGACGAGGAATGGATAAAGTGGTACTCATGGGGAAAAGTTCACGATCTGGATGCGGAAACAAAAGAAGAACTGAGTCAGGACCGGAGAAACTGAGTATTGAAACTTCTTAAGGCTCCTCCTGAAGAATTAGAAGCACCTCCGGTCCAGGGGTTAAAAGAATTTTTGAAGAAGTTCCCGGCTGATCAATTTCAAAATCCTTTCTTGGAAGAAAGGTTCAAAATGGTCTTCAGAAAGAAGCCGGGATCTTACAGTAGACGTCTTCTAATGGTAATGACCGATGCATCTCGATGCGTTCAAGCTGAATACAATCAGATGATGCTAAGAGAAACGAGAGACAAGAGCAAATACTGGTCAAAGTCCAAAATAGTCAAAATCAATAACATTCATATGTATAAGAGATCCAGAGTCTACACTCCAGCCTTCGAGGTACTCAGAGAAGACGGTACTGTTCAAGAATTGTATGAAAGCGACCTTGACTTCGTAAACATAGACGACATAGAGCGTCTGCACAAAAAGATGAAAAATAGAGTCAAGGGTCGTCTGACACACATGACTGCTCTAGCAGCCCTGGTTCGATGCATGAATCGCCGATCAATCATAATGTGCCTCAGAGATTTCCAGATGGCGATTGAGAGTGCCTTAGTCAAAGTGGGTCTGAAAGCTCCTGAACAAGATATATTTTTGCTAGACCACTATCCGGCGTACAAAGTTCTGCTTCGAGGACAGCCAGGGGTTATCTTTTTGAACCAGAAAGGATACAAAAGATTCATGCGCTTTGAGGATCTTCCTTGTTACTCCGACGGCACTATCAGATTGGTTCGAGCAGCGCTTACTCAGAAAGTTCAAGACTTTGACGCTCAACCAAATCCAGAACTTATATGCTCACCACAGGAGATTCAGGATATCCTCAGCGGCATTGAATACCTGAACGAAAGGCTACATCTGAGACAAGTAACCAGACGCTTCGACGTCATCCTTGGTCTCCGAGAATCAACTGACCAGGCCAGAGTTCCAGGACCTCCTAAGTGATCGAAAAGGGGGAGATTGTTAGATTTATTATTTCGATCATAGGAGTTGTTTTGTAATAATTATTGTCTTTGTAGTTTGTCTTGTATTTAATTTCCATGTAATTTGTTTCTTAGTAAAAGTCTAGGGGCCATTTATGTCAATGCTTCAAAGTTAATTAAATAAAGCTATAATAGCTCCTAGGGTTACTTTATGTTTTACGTTTGACATTTTGAATACAATATTACATCCGCCACTATTCATTCTCTCTAACATTCATATTGTCTTTTCTTCATCATTTCACATTTATTGAGCTTGATTCTTCATGTGTGTGATAAGAAAATCATCAAGGTGCTGAAACAATACGGGAATACAATATTACAATGTTGTCAGGTCAAGACTAAAGCAGTTCTCCATGATGAATCAGTTTAAGAGAAAGGCTATGAGGGTTGGTTATTTGGCTCTTTTCTCATTTATGTATCAAGTACATGTGTATTGATTCCTTTCATTGACTTGAATTTGTTATACGTCCCTTGTATCTCAGGTAATTGCTGATTTCTTGTCCAATGAAGAAGTTGAAGACATCAAGGAAATGTTCAAAAAGATTGATATAGATGATGATGTTGTTATTACAATTGTACATTTATAGATGTTTTGACCAGGGTTGTACAACAGGACAAAACTGAACGTCTGAACCATAACGTAGCGTACTGCGTGCGCAGACCCATGTGGTGATGACGAGTGGCACGTGTCACCGGTCCCTCCGCCAATAACTTTTTTGCAGTGTAATTTTTTATGATTTTTTGTTTGGGCCACTAGTGATTTTTTAAATGTGCAACCGTGCTTTTCAAATATTAGAATATTTATTCGAATAATAAATCAAAAATTTTATAACCTTCGATCAAATAAATAATTTTGTAGTATAATTATTTGTAATTTAATGTAATATAAAAAACAATCAATTAATAATATAAAACCCAAATTAAATACCCAATAAGCCATTATATATAATTTTGGTCCATTTCACCAAACCCAATATTATTGTTCTTATTCAATCCCAAATTTTATGGAATTTCAATTAAGTGAATCTAGATTTTGTGCTTAATTTTATTTTTGTCTATGAATTATTAGAATATTGCATATTAATTCATTGATTGCTTATGAACCATTGATTTCTATTAAAATTTAATCTTTAGGGTTTAGGTAATTAGATGAACTATTGTTTAATTTTTTTATTGAAATTTAAAAAGTGTGAAATATTTTACTTTATTTTATCTCGTATATATAGATTATTGTGGCATTTTAAATAAAATGTTATCGGTTGTTAACCTGACACAACCAATCTAATTAATAAAATTATAAAATCAAAAACATGACTCAAAATTATGTAACCGGTAACCAAAAATCCTGGGTCCGTCACTGTCGTACTGAAATAAGTTTATATGAAATTTAGTGCCCTATACAGCTATGCTGCACCATAAATCCCTAGTTCAGTTTAGGTATGATGCTGGTATGGTTCCTGTTTCATTTTGGTTGTACTTTTTTTGTGACGTCCTGGTGTACCATACTATATAGTCTTGGTTTGGCATGGTTTCGGTTTTGTTCGGTTCCTGTTATGTCACAATGGGTTCTGAAACTGTTCCAAGTCGTGCACACCCATAGGTTTGACTATTTATCTTAAAATATATTATTAGAGAGCGGAATCTTGTCGGCACAATCATTAGGAGCAATAATTTTAAAAACTCTAGGGGTCTTTCAAAAATTTGACAAGTTTTCACGGGACATCGGGAATGTAACTTATTTTAATGTTTGTTGGATATAGGGAGTAATAACAACAACAATAATAACAAACCCTGAGTACCATGGAGATGGAGTAGGGGGAGAGGTAGACGTCGACAGTCTTGCGAGCGATTGTGTCACACTCACACTCACGTATATGATGGATAAAGGGAGAAATAAGTAATGAAATATATTAACGTATATTTTTCTTCCTTTTTAATGTGTAGTTAAGGTTAAAATTTAAATAGAGTTTTACATTAATTTATTTATACTAGTTGTTATGATAATCTCACAGGGGTTGGTGGCTTAGCGCCACAGTTGAGGCATGTGATTAATTGATTCTCCATAGGGAATCTTGAGTTCAACTCCTAGAAGGCTGGAAGGTTCAACTCCATAGGGCCACTTGACTTGGAAAAAGAAAGTTAATATGATACTTTTCATCATTCTCCTTTTTATTCCTAGAAAAAGAATAGTGTAAATTAAGAAACATAAGCTTCACTGTTAACGTGTCGATATTAGTGAGAAATATCAACACAAAATATTTGGCAATTGACATTGTTAGGCACCAAAGGTCTCAATCAAACCTGTCTATATCATAGGAGGAGATTCTTAATCAAACCTGTTTGATACACTTAAGGGGAGAATTCAAGGTTTTTTAATGCCTTATTCAAACCTAATAAGTGATTTGCAATATCAGCCTAAGTCTGTTTACACTGTTACATTAGTTGTAACTAGGCAGATTGTCAAAGCTGTCCATAACTGTTGGACAGGTTTGACAGAAACTGTCTAAGATGTTCATGTCTGTTGAACAGTTTTGAATCGATATAGTATTCTGTTCTTTGTGAACAGGTTTTACACTTTATGAAATTTGTTTCCATGTACTCATGTAAAGTCTTGAATGTAAAGATTAGTCTACAACTCAAGACAAAGTGGAAAATCAGAAGCTGCCTGTTCTGCCAAAGCTGTTCTGAAGCATGAAGATAAAGAGGATATCTGAAATGGGTGACAGACCATTTCTTATATCAAAATAGCATCACATAAAGAGTAAAGGTCTAAAGTTGACATTCCTCCTTAAGTTAAAGTTGTGGACAATAGAGACAAAAAGGAAAAGACAAAGATTCTTCAACAAGTGGACAAAGCCTGATTTGTCAGATGTGCAGAAAAGCATCCTTGTCTTTTTGCAAGACATTTTCACTTTCTCTACATTCAATGAAGAAGCTTCACTGAGATTCACTTAGTGAATATAAAAGAAGCTTCCAAGGAACTAGAGACATCAAGAGAGACATCCACAAGTTGAGAACATGCAATTGCATAGCAAAGTATGTTTTTCATGCATGCAAGTTCTGCTTTCAACTAAGAGTAAAATTTGCTAAGTTTGTCTAAGCTGTTCCATCTCAAAGCTATTTGTCTGCGTCTTGTGTAAACAGTGAGTGATCCTTAGTGAGTAAATTCATTGTAACTAGTCTGAGTGAGTCTTATATTAGTTTATAGTCTGTTGTTTCTGTCATCTAAGTTTGGATCATTCCGCAATCCAAACTTGTCTGTAATATTAACAACTTTTAATATATACATACAAACAATGAGAAAAAGTGTGTGAAAAAGAGTTAGTTGTATTCACCCCCCCCCCCCCCCCTACAGTGCCTCTTAACATACTTGTGAAACCTTTGAGATCTACAGACATGATGCTAAATAATGAAACTCTATGACATACGAAGTTTGATTATCCCGACGAATTTCACTACAAGAAAATCTGGCTATAGTCCTCACCATAAGTCAAAATGTCCTCTCCAAATCTCTACAGTGAGGACATATCGTCACCCTAGTTTCCCCACTAAAGCCTCGTCCTTATATATCTATCATGAGGACAAAATTTGGTTATAGTGAGGACGGTAAACTAACACAAAATAAATGAAAAAGAAATTAATATTAACTATGGTGAGGATATGTCCTCACTATTGCTTATTGTATTAATTATGATATAATTCAATATAGTGAGGAAATGTCCTTACAATAGATGATTATATTATGATTAATAAAATTAGCTATAGTGAGGACGCGTCCTTACTTTAGTTATTTATGTTCTGATTAATAAAATTAGTTATGGTGAAGACATGTCCTAACTTTAAGTATTTATTATATTCTAATTAATATAACTATCTATAATTAGGGGAGTTCATAACCGGATATCCGATATCCGATTTTTCGGATAGTGAATGTTGCTACCGAATCCGAATACGAAATTTCGGATATCCAAAAATCGGATATCCGAAATTTCGGATTTGGATATCGGATTATCCGAATATCCGAAAATTCATATTTTTTAAATTTTTTTAAAAATTTAATCAAATATTTAAATATCTAAAATACAAATTCATATATCCAAATAGATATTAAATATAAATATATCACAAACTAAATGTATCCGTAATTATTTTACTCAAAACAACTAAAAAAATATAAAAAAACTAAAATTTATAAAAATATTAGTTAATATACCTATAATACTAAGATAAAACTTAAAAATATACATTAGAATAATAATAAACACTCAATATTATGTAAATAATCAATACTAAAGATATAAAAAATTAAAAAAATTATTTTTTTTTTGGATTTTCGGATATCGGATTATCCGAAAATCTGGAATTTTACTATCCGAATCCGATTTTCGGATATCCGAAAATCCGGATATCCGAAATTTCGGATAGTTTCGGATCGGATTTTCGGATTATTGTTTCGGATACTCGGATTCGGATTTTTTTGAACACCACTATCTATAATGGAGACATATTACCAATAGCGAGGACGTGTCCATACTTTAGGAATCTATATTCTGTTTATCATAATTATTTATAGTGAGGACATATTACCTAGTGAGGACATGTCCTCACGATAGCCCAACATTTATTTTCCAGCATATTGTTGTTTTTGCCGTTTCCCACCCATTTTCCGGGATATTAATATCTGTTTTATACACTTTCTAACATTTTAAACAACAACAGTATCCTCAACATAAACCAATATCATTTAACACAATATTACCACCATGAAACAAGTATCAAAACAATACCATTTACACAACATCGTACCATACTAATAAACCTACTTTTCAATCTTCACCATGATCTTCCTCCTCTTCATCCAAAAACTCAATTTTGATATTATTAGCTTTCAAACCTTGTAAAAAGGCCTCCAATCTAGCCTCCACGCGTGAATGTCTAATTGAAGATTCTGAAGCTTGTTTCGCCAACGATGTTGAAGATTCTGAAGCTTGTTTCGCCAACAATGCATCAACCTCGGCTTGGGTGTAAGAAGTTTCTCTAGCGACCTTAGATCGTTCAGTTAGGAAAATTTGATGAAAAATTGGCACGTCGAACAATTTGCCCACGTCCTCGATTGTACCCTCGGCGTGTACTCAACACATGTTTTATGGATTTCTCTTCATTCAATGGGTTGGGAACATCAGTTTGAGCATTCTTTTAATGCCACCATTGTCTCCTGTATAGTTACAAAACAATAATAACCGATGTGAGTATGTTTTATTTGGTTTTGTACATTAAGTAATAGAAAGTACTTACATATTGTTGATCAGAAAGACTACCAATGACAAAGGTCCCATTTTTCGTATAATTTGTACGAAACGTTTCAATCAGGCCTGGATATACACCATCAGTTTGACGGTAAAAACACATAAAATAAATTGAATATATATACTTAATAGGTTGAATTACAGGTAAAAAAGGGTCGTTTAATAAATAAGTATTAAATGGGTTCGAGTATACACATAATAGCTTGATATAGAGATAAAACAACTTACCTGTTCATATCGTGTCTCAACATATGCTTTGCTACCATGGTAACTCAGGTATGGTTGCATAACTCTATTAACATAATTCACATATGCTCCTCAATGAACGTTGTCTTCCTTCATGTAATAATCAATAAGTTCATTCCAACTTTGAAGAGACATGTCGGGTGGTGGTTGTTCGCGGAGTGCTTATACACAATCGTGGCCCCCTCTGTTCGTGAAATGACGTTGCTTGAATTTATTACCTGCTCGAGTAAAGCTTTGCATAAAGCCTTGAAACCCCGTTCACGACATTTGTAGCCATTGTCGGGCTACCATCCAGATAAGGTCTCATATCGAAATATGTCTGTACATTATAAAAAATAGTTATCAATGTAGTATATTTTTTACAGTTTCAATATATTAGAAAATATCAACCTCAATTTGGGGCCAAATAGCAGTCTTGTGCTCCAGAGGGACTTTCTCCCAAGATTCAAAAGTAAACGTGATGTGCTTCCTCAAAGTAACCCCCAAGCTTTTAAATCTTTTGCTAAAGAACCAACCGGTCGAAAGGTCTTCTGGTCTGATACATTAAAGCAGATGGACAATGGCTGGCAATTGTTATTTTCAAACATATTATTGAGCTTGAAATTTTTAGTTTTTCCACGTTTTCTCTTCAAGCCTACAAATTCAAGTGAACAAATTAAATTATAGGAGTAGAGAAAATTTAAGTTAACAAAATATTCTAGAATTTCTTATTGCTAGCTGCGCAACCCGAAACTGGCTGCCATCTGCTGGGATCGCCACCTACATCCCCATGCCAAAGTTGCCATCTAAAAAATCAAATACGAAAATTCAATCCTACAAATAAGATCAACACAAATACAACCCGATAAACTATTGCCAACATATAAGTAAAAACAACTCGATAAATATATCAATTCAAACTAGTGTCATTTTACAAATTACAATTGCAATTCAATCATATTCATCACTAGAATAAATGTGTCTAACAATTTCATCATTAGAAGTATCCCTATCAAAATTATCATTATCTGCATCATCAATAAAATCAACATCATTGTCGCGGTCAGAAGTAGGAATATCGTCAATAACTTCTGTTTCTTCACCAAGACTTAATTTAGTATAAGCTAGATCATCCAAATTAGCAGATAACGCAAGATCATATGAATTACTCTCATGTATAACATCATCTTCAATGAATTTTGTGATGATATCCCGGTCCCAGATCTTTTGATGATTCACCTCTTGAACAACCTTCCAATACTCATGGATTTTAGACGGGTCTTGAAGGTAAAAGACTTGATTTGCTTGTATGGCAAGTATGTATTGGCCTTCTTTATACCATTCATTCAAGTGACTCAATTGTACCAAACTCAACATTATTACATTTACGACATGGACAGCGACATTTACCTTCAAAGTTCAAGTGGTTATTACATCGATCTCAAGAGAAATGTCTGGAGACCATTACAAAATTCGTGGGTTTTTTGTGTAATAAAGTCCAACTCTTATCAATCGTCATAATTGTGTTCACAACGATTAATTATCAAAATATTTACAACACCAAGAGCTAACAAATTATATATATTTACCGGATCAAAGACTAAAGAATTAACTAAACATTTAATGTCAAGCAATAGTTTGTTAAATATAATTAACATTCTCTAAATATATAAATCCATCAAAATAATAAACATTTCCTAAACATATAAATCCATCAATATAATACTAAGTCGGTAAAGCATACAGTTCCTCACAAAATTCTCACCAAATTACCATTTTAAGTCAAGATCAAATGTGGAATCATCAAATAAGTCACAAGCATCCAATCCATAAAAACCTAGATTTGAAGATCATGAAAACACACAAAACCCACCTCCTCCACTACTGGTATATCTCTCTCAAACATTGCTATCACTATGAACATGAGGAAAACTCACATAAAACTCAAAATCATTAAAACTATACAAAAAATAATGATTTCTGATTTAAGAACACAATCAAACATTTGTACCAAATTTTATATCTAAAACCCCTAAATCAATTCGATGATGCTATAAGAAAAACAAAATAAATTTATAAATTTAAGTGAAGTCAGATCTGATACACCATGGATTTCCAGAAGAGATTTAATAAATTTGATGAAAACATTGGTATGGATACTTGACGAAGAAGCTAGATCTAAAACTTGATACCTGATGGATTTCCATCTTCCAGTGGAGGAGGAACAAAAGCATCTGCCAAAATTTGAATGCATTACTGTAACTTTTTAACTCGATTATGAGAACATGAAACACATGCAATCCCAAATCGCCCCGTCTGGCGAAAAGAATTCCGCCGATAAGAAATAAACAACTAAAATCCATACTTCGCCACATATGACTTTTCCTTCGATCCGGTACAGCGAAAATCTCGAGAGAGAATCACCCAGGTGTTTTCACCAAACCAAAAAGAATATCTAAAAACCCTAACTCTAAACATCATTGAAAATCGCCACAATGGAAAAGGAAAGATGCATACATCTTTATCTTCACGTTCCGGAACCCTAGTTTGGCGAGGATGAAGTTGATGATGTTTGCGAATAGCATTTTTTTTGCCTTCGTGGAAGAAGATAAGAGGGGGATTCGATAATGAAACTAAGACTGGACAAAATCGCCACCCTCAATCGATGGTTGTGAGCCTTTGATGGAGACTGGCGTTGGGTGAGGAAGGAAGAAATGACGGTGGTGAAGAAGGAATGACCTAATTGCTTTTTAGATCCCTTTATTTTTTTCTTTATTTATTTTGTTTAAATTTCATGTCAACATTTAAATGGCAAAAATAAATTAAAAATCAGTGTTACATCACTATTTAATAGGTTTCAAGTTAAAGATTGCATAAATGTACATTAAAAGGTGAGTAGAGTCCATTATAAATGGTAATGAATAAGATAAATAGTGATACAATAAAAAATATTGATAGTAAATTGTTATTTTATGCAATAAACCCAAATTAAAAATTAAGAAATTCTATGGTGGGAATTTTTGGATTTGAAATTAAAAATTTAAAATCATACAGTGACGACATGTTCTCACCAAATTTAGACCTGAAATTTTTTAAAATTTTGAGGTAATTTGATTTACTTTTGGCGGAAATGTGAAAAAATTTATGGTGAGGACATCTCCTCTTGAAACCTTAGGTCAAATAAAAAAGTCAACAACTGAAATGTTTTAATTTTGGTGTGGAAATAAAACCAAGAAATTTGAATTAAAATATCATATAGTGCCAACATGTCCTCACCAAAAATAGACCCGGTTTTTTTTTTAAATTTGGTGAGAATTTGATTTTGTTTTGATGAAAATTATGAAAAATTTATGGTGAGGACATGTCCTCTCCAAACCTTCGGTCAAAAAGAAAAACCAACAACTTAAAATGTAATTTTGGTATAGAAAGAAAAACCAAAAATCTAAATTAAAATATCATATAGTGAAGACATGTCCTCACAAAAAATAAACCATTTTTTTAAATTTTGATAGGAATCTAATTTACTTTTAACAGAAATATAAAAAACTTATGGTAAGGGCACGTCCTTTCCAAACCTTGGGCAAAAAAAAAATCAACAACTTGAAATGTAAATTTTTTGGGGAAAGAAAAACTAAAAATCTAAATTAAAATATCATACAGTGAGGACATATCCTCTCCAAATCTTGGGTAAAAAAAAGTCAATAACTTGACATGTTTTAATTTTGATGTAAAAAGAAAAATCAAAAATCAAAATTAAAATGTCTATAGGAAGGATTAGGCATGGCAATGGGGTGGGGCAGGGCGGAGATCTCAGTTCTCATCCCCATCACCGCTTCTTAATTTTCTTCCCATCACCGTCGGGGAATGAGTTTCTATTCTCATCCCCGTCCCAATCGGGGATCGGGGATCCCCGTCAGGGAATTAGATTTTTCAAGTTCCTAAAAATTATTTAAGTTTAAACTATAAATAGTAATTTAGTAGAAAAATATATGTAAATAAACTTTAAAACAAATTAATTCAAAAATATTTGAGTTATTTACATATATAATGTATAATTTATAGTAAAACTAAAACAAAAGAATGTATGCAAAAGATTTATAAAACCAATAAAATGAAAAAAAAAAGTATTTTAAACTAAAGGAAAGTCATATACAATGATATTTAATATATTATATAAATGTAATGAATAACTTACATTGTAAAGTTATATATATATATATATATATATATATGTGTATATATATATATATATATATATATATATATATATATATATATATATATATATATATAATCTATATTAAAACATAAATTATAACCGGGGTCGGGGATTAAAGTGTCTCTCATCCCCGCCCTATCCTCAATATTTTAGAGATTGGAAATTACACATCTCCATCCCCATCCACGGTCAAATCAGGGTCGAGTTACATATTCCCCGTCGGGGATGAGCTTTTTTGCCAAGCCTAGGGAGGACATGTCCTTACATACGCTAAGTAAATATAATAGTCAAATAAATCACATATTGTGTCTTTAGTGATTTATGGTGAGGACGTCCTCACTAAAAGTGTTTGTCACAATAGGATGTTTATCTTGTAGTGACATACTTTATGTTAACTTATATTTTGGAGATATTGACTTTCATAAACAATGTTTGATGGTCGTCTATAACTAAACAAAGGACCATTTTATCGAACTTAATTTCTATTCTAGCTAACCAGATTTGTTTTTTGATCAGAAACATGTAATGTAGATCCTCCAACTTTAATTTTTGAAAGTAGGTTCTCTTAAATAGATATCAATTGAAAGGGCATCTGGTTTCTTTTTACATGCAATTTACCTTTCATAATCCCCTATTTATATGCCAAAAAACAAGACATATTAATTTACTTAATATATATACATATTATCTGTTTAATCATCAAATGCAACACAGATGTAGTTCATAGAGCATAATTTATATCAACTATGGCTAATACAGAACTTGGGACGGTACCACAAAACCATTGGAACATACCTGATCCGAAAACCGTATGGTTTTGGGAAAATACGGTATGGTACATGGTACCAATCTAACCACTTATTTGGTTTTATTATCGTATGTTGCCACCTATAAAAACAATAACAAAAGTAGGATGAAGCTGGAACCGTAGCAGTACCATACCAAACAAGGACTATATGATATGGTACACCGTACCAGTTATCCAACCAATATTCATCCTTAAAATCGAGCTCTCCAATGACAATACTAGCTCTCATATGTAATGATGCATGTGTATTCTTTTCGAGCATTCATTACATAACCTTATCAATTTAGATGGGTCATGTAGGTATTTATGTTGGTTTTCTATTCCCTATCTAGATTAGTTACAATGCAGAAAATCATTTAATCTAGAACAACTAAGAAACATAACCCTAACGAATCTAAACATAATAAGTAAAGCAACAAAATAAATAAATAAGAAAATACTAACTTTTGAGAAAACTAATTTCTTGCGCGTATGCTGCTATAAACGAGAAAATAAAACTCGGAGTCGAGTACTCAAACGAGAACACCTCTAATGGCTTACACCCACTGTAACATCCGACATTAAACCAGGTTAGCAACTATGACCTAATCAGTATATAATAGTCAATTATAACCTAATCAATGGTCATTAGCAATTAATCAAAGTGATTAACAATGTTCATGAAGAAATTCAACTCAATTAGAATCAAATGCATCGGTGCGATTAATCGGGAAATCAATTAATCCGATCGATTTACGATATGATGGACTAGTGCAACTAAGTACATAACTAAATTATGATTACTAACACTAATCATATACTAATACACTTACTTAACATTAATTATGCAAGACTAAAACAATTCATTAAAACAATGCATATAAAAGTATTTATGAAATTACAAGAAAAGGGAAATAGAAGAATACATTTCTAAATACTTCTATACAAAAAACAAATATACATAAATATACCCCCCTTAGGCCGGCCCATAGAGAGTACAAAAGGACTTGATATATTTTTTTACTCAACATTTCACAATCAAATCCTCCCTTTTCAACTCACCAAAGATCTCACATTATCTTCATCATTTCACCACCTTTTTCTCCTCTATAAATAAGACCCCAACTTCACTTCATCCTTCACACCTTCAAAGCAAAAATCCTCTCTTTCTCTCCCTCTAAAATCCGGCCCTCATCATCTTGCACAACCAAAAATTGTGTCCTTCTTTGTTCTTCAAGAAATTCAAGTGTTTTTGTGCAACTCTTTCAAGATTTCAACTTCTACTCAAATTCATACTCTAAATACATCAAAGTAAGTAAATACTAACTTATTTCATCATACATTTATGTTTATATAAGTCTTGCATAATATATATAATCACCAACAACAACAAGTTTCATAAAAACTCAAGTTTATAAATCTCTAGTTTTTGTTTTTAAATTGTTTTCTTCAAATGTGTTTATAAATATATAAACACATCATGTAAGCGTAAATATTATGAAAACAAGTTATATAAATGTGTTTTATAACTTTTATATAAGTAGTCTTTGAATAAACAACAAGAATCACAAGTTATTTCAAGTTTATGATACACGGAATTTCGGCAGAAAAGTTGCATCAACTTTAAAAAATCATAACTAATTCATAACTTAACAAAATGAGTTGATTCTTGTCTCAAAAGTTAGATCTATGTCTTAACTAAAAATATGAAAGTTTTCATAATTTATAATGGAGTTTAGAACCCCCAGATATTATTTGGGAACCCGAGAGTTTGACAGCTCAAAAATGGCCAACATAAGGTTTTTAATAAGCTTTTTCCCTAACCTAAACACCTCGAAAAATGGCCGTTCTTGACTTTAAAAATTCTTTGTATATAGTAGTTTAATGTCCAGGAAAACCAAAGCCTAAATCCTTTTGGAGCTTGGTCAAAAACAGCCTCAAAGTAGGTCGAAAAACCTTCGAAAAGCTGGAAAATTATATATATATATATATATATATATATATATATATATATATATATATATATATATATATATATATATATATATATATATATATATATAAACTTGACGTTTTAAGTGAGTTTTATTTATAAACTTGTAATGTTGGATGATTTAAGACATAAAAACCTTTATATATACATATTATCATATATGGGAGATTATTAAGTCCCTTATATCATTTAGGGCTTGGTTAATCACATCCGGATCATCACCCATCAATTTACGCTAACTTGCATTTTTCGCGCATATTTCGCCATCACACGCTCGGTGAGTGTTCATAGCCCCTATTTTCACACTGTTATGTTTTGGGGTTGAAATACATGCTACGTTTTCATATGGACACGGAAACTGCTTCATTTCTATTATGTATTACATGTGTTGTTCCATCAACCATCAAATCATGAACCGCTAGTTACATTTATTTGTAAGCGCGAATATATTGTGGATAGATCTATCGGGAGTCATGTCCCCCATTCAGGTTAGTCTTACCGGCTTACGACGGAATGCGTATATATATTTAACATTACGGTATTACGTATGGGAATACTGCACAGGGCAAACTCATAATTAAGTTTCGGTTGCATGATGGTTTATATGTAATACATAACATGGAATTTATGATTTTATAAATTCAAACTCAACTGTTGATGTCTATACAAGTTAGATTTACGTGTAAACCTATGAGCTCACCAACAATTTTGCTGACGTATTTTAGCGTGTATTTTCAGGAAATTAAGGCAAGTGCACCGCATCGGAAGTATTTTCAAGCTTCCGTACTTTTGGAGTCGCATGCATTTTCAAACCATCGGAGATTTATTTGCATTATTTTGGTTAATTTAATTATTAAATCTCTGTATGTTGCGAACTACTCTTTATCATTTTCGGGTTATGTAAAACATTTCAATATTTTAAAGTTATATCGATGTATTTTTTTGAAAACGTCCACATAGTGGTCATTCGTTATGATTATGGTTACGCTTCCGCGACGTCACGCTTCGTTGCCAACCAGGGTAACTGGGTGTGATAGATTGGTATCATAACCATGTTATAGTGAACTAGGTTGCATTAGTACCCTAGACTATAACTGCACTTAAGGTTTACTGATTTTTGAAAATATTTTGTAACTAACTAAAAGACTATAAATGGACCCTGATAGCAGAAAACATGTCGAACAACACCATCATCATCTTGTCCGATTCTAAGGATGAGTACACCCCCCATGAGCCCCCAAGTCACTGAGGTTTTCACCAAAGGAGAACTGTCTGAAGAAGAGGACCCCTCCGAAGAGCCGATGAAGGAGTCAGAAGAATAGCCCATGGAAGAAGACGACGCCGGAGAGGATCCACCACCCCCAGTGATCCCCTCCTACACACCATATCACCCCGAGGTTCCGTCATTCAAACCGTACCGCCCCCACCCCCAACGGCCCAAAGATGTTGTATACACCACGCAAAAGAGTTTTCATGCCGAGACGGGAGACTATTCCCATCCCGGCTCCCCAACCAAGTCCACCACCACAACAACAACGGGCAAACGCCCGAAGATGGGGCTGGATGCCCGAGACCCTCCAAGAGTGGAGGCGGGAGGAGGGAATCCCCTCCCACTTTGAGATCGGAGAACCATCCTCCGCACCTATCCCACCGCTCACCCAAGAACCCGCCGATCAGACCATACCCCTCTTGGTAGCACGGTCTTCAAGGCACGACCTCCAAGTGCGGTTGCTTAACCAAAACATTCGAGAGATGAAAGCTCGTTTAGAGCGGGAGGAGTTGCAAAACTCCAACCTATACTGGGCCAACCAGCATGCCCTCGCCATCCAACAGGCCGAGCTAGATGAGCTTCGGCAACGATTATCCGAGAGCGAGGCCCGTAATGAGGAGCTATCACAGCGCCTCAACGCATTGGAAAAGGGAGAGACCCCCGATCACTCCCACACCTAGTACCCCCTATCTTTGTAATTTTAGGAAAATATTATGTAATAGTGTAGGATTAAAAATTTTCGGGTAATAACCCGCCCCAATGTAAGAAAATTATGAATGATTAATGAAAATTTCAAGTTATTTATGAATCTGTGTTTGATGATTATAGAACTGTGCCTTAAGAAAAATTTAAATCTTTAAGACTCAACTTCTTACACTATGCTCTTTTCTTTAAACTTTAAGATAATGCCGCCAAAGAGAGCCATGAACACTGCTGAGATCGAACAACTGGTCCCACAACGAGTGGCAGCAGCCATAGCCACCTATGAAACCAACAGAAATAGCACCGCAAACGGCGACGGAGGTGCTAGTCGCACCACAAGAGGATCTGATTCAACCCAGAAAGGGTGTGGAATCAAAGGATTCTTAAGTTGTAAGCCTCGATACTTCAACGGAACTAAGGGTGCTGTTGGACTAGTTCATTGGTTCGAAAAACTAGAGTCTGTGTTTCGCGTTAGTGGTTGCATCGAGGACGAGAAGGTCAAGTTCGCCACCCACACTCTTCAAGACGGCGCCTTGACATGGTGGAATTCTTATGCTCAATCGGTGGGAATCGACACAGCTCACCAACTCGCTTGGACCGAGTTAAAGCAGATGATGACAGATGAGTACTGTCCTAGAAACGAAATACAAAAGATGGAGTCAGAGTTCTGGAATCTGGCTATGAAGGGAACAGATGTAGCTGGGTACACCAACCGTTTTCATGAGTTGAATCTGCTGTGCCCACAGATGGTCACTCTGGAATACAAGAAAATTGAGCGCTATATTTGGGGACTCGCCCCCCAAATCCAAGGGAATGTCACCACATCCAACCCAACTACTATTCAGAGTGCCATCCGAATGGTGAACAACTTATGGACCAAGTGGCCCGAAGGAACGAGGCCAAGGCTGGGGAAAACAAGAGGAAGTGGGAAGATAAATCGAGGAAAGGTTCGGGTTCACAGTCCAAGAAGCGTGAAACCATCAAAGCATTTATCGCCGGAACTGAGTCTAGGAAGGGCTATACCGGCACTAAACCATGGTGTAACAAATGCACCTACCATCACGTAGGTCCCTGTCCAACCCCTTGCGGGAAGTGTAAGAAGCTTGGTCATCTGACCCAAGACTGTAAGTTTAACACCAACGGAGGCAGCAGCGGCACACAAAGGAGCTGCTTCGAATGTGGGAACACTGGGCATTTCAAGAAGAATTGCCCCAAGAAAAAGAACAATGGTGGAGCTCAAGGGAGAGCTTTTGTATTGGGAGCAGGTGACGCTCGTCAAGATCCCAACGTAGTAACGGGTACATTCCTTCTTAATGATATGTATGCTTATGTGCTATTTGATACTGGGGCTGATAGAAGTTTTGTATCTGCTAAGTTTAGTGAACAACTGAATGCCACTCTTTCCCCATTAGAAAATGCTTATGCTGTAGAATTAGCGGACGGAAAGTTGATTGAAGCGAATAGTATAATTAAGAGGTGCACACTAAAATTGGCAGATCATCCCTTTAAGAAAAACTTGATGCCTATTGAACTCGGAAGCTTCGATGTAGTTATTGGTATGGATTGATTGTCAGACAACCATGTCGAAATCTTATGTGGTAAGAAAGTCGTAAGAATACCACTTAAGAAAAAGAAAGTCCTCACAGTCCAAGGAGAAAGAAAGAATCGCCAGTTGAACGTCACCTCTGGTCTAAGAACGCTGAAATGCCTTCGAAGAGGTTGTCAAGCAGTGTTAGTTCAGCTAGTGGAAAAGGAATCGATGGAGAAGCGACTCGAAGAAATCCCGGTGGTTCGTGACTACCCAAAAGTCTTTCCTGAAGACTTGTCTGGACTTCCACCAACTAGGCAAGTAGAATTTCAGATTGACTTGGTGTCTGGAGCTGCAGCCATCGCACGAGCACCCTACCGATTGGCACCGTCAGAGATGCAAGAGTTATCCAATCAGTTGCAAGAACCGTTGGAGAAAGGATTCATCCGACCAAGTTCCTCACCTTGGGGAGCTCTGGTCTTATTTGTCAAAAAGAAGGACGGATCCTTTAAGATGTGCATCAATTATCGAGAGCTGAACAAATTAACGATCAAAAACCGGTACCCTCTCCCAAGAATCGACGATTTATTTGATCAACTCCAAGGATCTAGTTTTTACTCTAAGATTAATCTGCGATCCGGTTATCACCAAGTAAAAGTTCGGGAAGAAGATATACCCAAGATAGCGTTCAGAACTCGTTATGGACATTATGAATTTTCTGGTGATGCCATTCGGTTTGACCAACGCACCAGCCGTATTCATGGACCCTAGTGTGTAAACCGTATTTGGACAAATTTGTAATAGTGTTCATAGACGATATCCTTATCTACTCTAGAAATAAGGAAGAGCATGAGCAATATCTGAAGTTGATTTTGGAGATGCTAGAGAAAGAACAGTTGTATGCCAAGTTCTCTAAGTGTGAATTTTAGCTACGAGAAGTCAAATTCCTAGGGCATGTGATCAATATCCAAGGGATTCAAGTAGACCCATCAAAAATCGAGGCCATCAAGAACTGAGCAACTCCTAGGACTCCCACTGAAATCCGTCAGTTCTTAGGTCTTGCCGGTTATTATAGGCGATTCATAGAAAACTTCTCGAAGATAGCTGGTTCATTAACGGAATTGACTCGAAAGGACATAAAGTACAACTGGGGTGAAGATCAGGAAATGACATTCCGACTGTTGAAGCAAAGATTGTGTAGTGCACCTATTCTGTCCCTACCGGAAGGAACAGAAGATTTGTCATTTACTGCGATGCCTCAGACAATGGATTGGGTTGTGTGTTAATGCAAAAAGACAAGGTTATCGCTTCTGCATCGCGACAACTTAAAGTTCATGAGGTAAACTACACGACTCACGACATGGAGCTTGGAGCTGTGGTATTTGCTCTCAAGATATGGAGGCACTACCTCTACGGTACAAAGTGCACGGTGTTTACAGACCACAAGAGCCTTCAGCATATTCTAAATCAGAAGGAGTTAAACATGGGCAACGTCACTGGGTTGAGCTGCTTAGCGATTACGACTGCGAGATTCGTTATCACCCGGGTAAGGTGAATGTTGTAGCTGATGCCCTGAGCCGGAAGGAACGGGTTAAACCTTTGAGAGTCCGAGCTTTGGTCATGACTATACAGTCAAACTTGAACTCTCAAATCCGTGAGGCACAAGAGGAAGCAGTCAAGGAGGGAAATCTTCTAGATGAAACTTTGCGAGGAATGGATAAACAGTTTGAAATCAAGACCGATGGATGTCGGTACTTCATGAGCAGAATTTGGCTACCAAAATTCGGAGGACTGAGGAAGCTGGTCATGGATGAAGGGCATAAAACAAGATATGCTATTCACCCAGGGTCAGATAAGATGTATCACGACTGAAGGGAATGTACTGGTGGCCAAACATGAAGGCTGACATTGCTACGTATGTCAGCAAATGCTTAATGTGTTTGAAAGTTAAGGCTGAGTACCAGAATCCATCAGGATTGTTGGTTCAACCGGAAATACCCCAGTGGAAATGGGAGAATATAACCATGGACTTCATCACAAAGCTGCCAAAGACTGCTGGTGGTTATGACACCATTTGGGTAATTATAGACCGACTTACAAAGACTGCACACTTCTTGCCAATCAAGGAGACTGATAAGATGGATAAGTTAACACGAATCTATCTTAAAGAAGTCGTCTCAAGGCATGGAGTTCCGGTATCAATTATATCAGATAGGGATAGCCGGTTCACATCAAGATTTTGGCAATCATTACGAGAGGCGTTGGGTACACGCCTGGACATGAGCACAGCCTATCACCCGCAAACGGATGGTTAGAATGAAAGAACGATTCAGACATTGGAGGACATGCTAAGGGCATGTGTTATCGACTTTGGCAAAAGTTGGGACAGACACCTGCCATTAGTTGAGTTTTCCTATAATAATAGCTATCATTCGAGTAATAAGACTGCTCCATTTGAGGCACTTTATGGGCGAAAGTGTCGGTCACCGCTTTGTTGGGCTGAAGTAGGAGATAGCCAGATCACTGGACCCGAGATCATTCAGGAGACTACAGAAAAGATAGTCCAGATTCGAAACCGATTAAAGATCGCACGAGATCGACAGACAAGCTATGCAGATGTTCGGCGGAAGGATTTGGAATTTCAAGAGGGAGATCAAGTAATGTTGAAAGTCTCGCCTTGGAAAGGCGTAATTCGTTTTGGGAAACGAGGAAAACTCAATCCTCGTTATATTAGACCATTCAAGATTTCCAAAAGAATTGGCCCGGTAGCCTACCGACTCGATCTGCCCCCAGAGCTTAGTAATGTTCATAATACCTTCCACGTATCCAACCTTAAGAAATGCCTGGCTGATGAAACACTCGTCATTCCCATGGACGAGCTGGAGCTAGATGATAAGTTGAACTTCATTGAAAAACCCGTGGAAATAATGGACCGAGAAGTCAAGACACTAAAGCACATCCGAATCCCTATAATAAAAGTCAGATGGAACTCTAAGCGAGGTCCTGAGTTTACCTGGGAACGCGAAGATAAGTTCCGGGAAAAATACCCTCACCTGTTCTCAAATACTCAAGCAGTGGAGAACACGAGCTAATTTCGGGACGAAATTCCCTTAACAGGGGGAGACTGTATCATCCGACATTAAACCATGTTAGCAACTATGACCTAATCAATATTTAATAGTCAATTATAACCTAATCAGTGGTCATTAGCAATTAATCAAAGTGATTAACAATGTTCATGAAGAAATTCAACTCAATTAGAATAAAATTCATCGGTGCGATGAATCGGGAAATCAATTAATCCGATCGATTTACGATATGATGGATTAATGCAACTAAGTACATAATTAAATTATAATTAGTAACACTAATCATATACTAATACACTTACTTAACATAAATTATGCAAGACTAAAATAATTTATTAAAACAATGCATCCAAAAGTATTTATGAAATTACAAGAAAAGGGAAATACAAGAATACATTTCTAAATACTTCTATACAAAAAAAGACACATAAATATACCCCCTTAGGCAAACACATAAAATTGTAATCTATATTGAAAGAATACATTTTTTTTACTCAACATTTCACAATCAAATCCTCCTTTTTCAACTCACCAAAGATCTCACACTATTCTTCATCATTTCACCACCTTTTTCTCCTCTATAAATAAGACCCCAACTTCTCTCAATTCTTCACACATTCAAAGAAAAAATCCTCTCTTTCTCTCCCTCTAAAATCCGGCCCTCATCATCTTGCACAACCAAAAATTGTGTTCTTCTTTGTTCTTCAAGAAATTCAAGTGTTTTTTGTGCAACTCTTTCAAGATTCCAACTTCTACACAAATTCATACTCTAAATACATCAAAGTAAGTAAATAATAACTTATTTCATCATATATTTATGTTTATATAAGTCTTGCATAATATATATAATCACCAACAACAACAACTTTAATAAAAACTCAAGTTTATAAATCTCTAGTTTTTGTTTTTAGGTTGTTTTCTTCAAATGTGTTTATAAATATATAAACATATCATGTAAGTGTAAATATTATGAAAACAAGTTATATAAATGTGTTTTATAACTTTTATACAAGTAGTCTTTGAACAAACAACAAGAATCACACGTTATTTCAAGTTTATGAAATACAGAATTTCGGCAGAAAAGTTGCATCAACTTTGAAAAATCATAACTAATTCATAACTTAACAAAATGAGTTGATGCTTGTCTCAAAAGTTAGATCTATGCCAACATAGGGTTTTTAACGAGCTTTTTCCCTAACCTAAACACCTCGAGGTTGTTCTTGACTTTAAAAGTTCTTTGTATATAGTAGTTTAATGTCCAAGAAAACCAAAGCCTAAATCGTTTTGGAGCTTGGTCAAAAACAGCCTCAAAGTAGGCTGAAAAACCTTCGAAAAGCTGGAAAAATTTATATATATATATATATATATATATATATATATATATATATATATATATATATATATATATATATATATATATATATATATATATATAAATTTGACGTTTTAAGTGGGTTTTATTTATAAACTTGTAATGTTGGGTGATTTAAGACATAAAAACCTTTGTATATACATATTATCATATATGAGAGATTATTAAGTCCCTTATATCATTTAGGGCATGGTTAATCACATCCGGATAATCACCTATCAATTTACGCTAACTTGCGTTTTTTGCGCATATTTTGTCATCACACGCTCGGTGAGTCTTCATAGCCCCTATTTTCATACTGTTATGTTTTGGGGTTGAAATACATGCTACGTATTCATATGGACACGGAAACTGCTTCATTTCTATTATGTATTACATGTGTGGTTCCATCAGACGTCAAATCATGAACCGTTAGTTACATTTATTTGTTAGCGCGAATATATTGTGGATAGATCTATCGGGAGTCATGTCCCCCATCGGGTTAGTCTTACTGGCTAACGGCGGAATGCATATATATTTAACATTACGGTATTACGTATGGGAATACTGCACAAGGCAAACTCATAATTAACTTTTGGTTGCATGATGGTTTATATGTAATACATAACATGGAATTTATGATTTTATAAATTCAAACTCAACTGTTGATGTCCATACAAGTCAGATTTATGTGTAAACCTATGAGCTCACCAACAAATTTGTTGATGTATTTTAGCGTGTATTTTCAGGAAATTAAGGCAAGTGCACCGCATCGGAAGTATTTTCAAGCTTCCGTACTTTTGGAGTCGCATGCATTTTCAAACCATCGGAGATTTATTTGCATTATTTTGGTTAATTTAATTATGTATTTACATCTCTGTATCTTGCGAACTACTCTTTATCATTTTCGAGTTATGTAAAACATTTCTATATTTTAAATTTATATCGATGTATTTTTTTGAAAACGTCCATATAGTGGTCGTTCGTTATGATTATGGTTACGCTTCCGCGACGTCACGTTTCGTTGCCAACCGGGGTAACGGGGTGTGACACTCACAAACCAAAGAGAAAAATAACTAATTTCAATTCTGAGTCATATTATAAAGAGTAGGAATCAGAAGAGAGAATTGAATGATTGAAGCATTGACAATAAACCCTATATATATTATATAGGGGATGAAACCCTTGGAAATTGATTCTCTGGCGATGTGGGACACTCCATAATTTTATAGATAAGAACCATCTTTTAGGGTTTACCTGTAACTTTCCAACTATTAAACTTTAGCCCCTTGCTTCTTTATAATTAATTATTTATCTTCTAATTAATTTATTAACTATAATAAATTAATAAACCCGTTAATTAATTATTTATATAATATTAATTCTAATTAATATTATTTCTCCTTTTTAATTATTTGTCTTTACTATTCATTGAGGGCAACCAAAAAGGACTCTACTTTTTAATGACAGTCTGACCATTTAGTTATGACTTTGACACTATTTCCAACAGTCTCCCACTTGGACAAGTCATCAACTATTATTGGTCCAAGTCTATCCCATTAATTAAGTAGAGAGTGCCATCCAATGCAACTGCCGAACTCTGAATCATATTCTAGAGACAACCCTTAGATAAGTGATCAACTAGTCCTTTGTTATCGTATGAAACTGAGACATGGATTTTAATCAATCTCAAGATTCAAAATTATGTTTCTGATTTCCAATTAATTGACTATATGAGACTACTGAATTGAATGCATAACTTTAGTCCTGGCTAGGCCTAACACTTTTAAGTCAACATTCAATCATCAGAGGGCCCATAGATATCATTTTCCCATTTAGGCAGAAGGAACAAATAAATTTTGAATACATAGTGTCAGTCAATTTATGATGTCATACATAGCATACCATTTATAACCAGCATTTACGCGCAACGTTTGAATAAGCTAAAGTATAACAGACTTGAAAAAATAGAAACTCAATGTATTATCTATATTCTAAGAATATAGTATATTATCATCTTAGAATTACTTGTGATTTTAATCCATGAAGTAATCTCTCTAAGTGCGGGTTTTCCTATACTTAACTTCCCATTAAGTACTCATGAGTGTTGCAGCATTCTCCATGCTATGTCTAATTCTTATAGACAATCTACTAACACCCCATGACAGTCTCAAAACGATACTTACTTTCTGACGTATGAACGACTCAGGATGTTTGAGTAAGATTAATTACTCGGGAAGTGAATTCTAAACATGCAAAACGAAATACAACGATAAAATAGTAAATGGTAGCACTCTTGCAAATAAACAAATCTCCATTATTTAATCACCAAAACTATTACAATTTCAATCATTGTTTGTAATGTTTCAAATTCAAAATAACAACTAAACTTTATATTATCTCTTAATCCTATGCTCCTAGCATGATCATCATGTTTTGATTTAGACAATTCTTTTGTGAATGGATCAGTCGGATTATTCTCTGATCGTACATGCTTCACAATCACGTGTCCTTCTTCAACTTTTCTACGAGCAAAATGATATTTCCTTTCAATGGGCTTCGACTTCCCATGATCCTTGGGTTCTTTAGTCAATGGGTTCTTGTACTGTTGGAACAACTTCAAGATCTCTAATTAAATTCTTCATCCAGATGGCTTCCTTTGATGCCTTGTAAGCCGCTATATACTCAGACTCCCATGTGGAGTCTGCCACTGTATCTTTCTTTGAAGTTTTCCATGTCACTGCTCCCCCATTCAATAAGATCCCCAACCAGACTGTGAACGACTATCACCTCTGTCTGTTTGGAAACTAGCGTCACAGTAACCCGTTACTCTAAGTTCTTCTTCTCCACCATAAACTAAGAACCTATCTTTAGTATTTCTTAAATACTTGAGAATGTTCTTAACAACTGTCCAATGGCCTTCACCAGGATTTTGTTGATGTCGACTCACCATGCTCAAAGCAAATAAGACATCATGTCTTGTACACTTCATGGCATACATAATCAATCCTATAGCTGAAGCATACAGAACTCGACTCATTCTGTCCAGTTCTTCCTCTGTTATCAGACTTAGATCCTTCCAAATCTTTACGCCATGACGTAAGGGTAGATTCCCTTTCTTAGAATTCTCCATTTTGAATCTTTTCAAAAAATTTTCTAAGTATGTGTCCTGGCTAAGTCCTATTAGACGTTTCGACCTATCTCTGTAAATCTTAATACCAAGAATATTGTTGCATCTACCAAGTCTTTCATAGCGAACATTTTACCAACCAATCTTTTACATTTTGTAATGTTGGGATATCATTTCCTATGAGTAAAATATCATCCACATATAATACTAGGAAGACTACAATACTCCCACTGACTTTGACATATATACATGACTCATCTTCGCTTCTAGAAAATCCAAACTGTGTGATTTTCTCATGGAAGCAAAGATTCCAGCTACAAGAAGCTTGTTTGAGTCCATATATGGCCTTTTGAAGTTTGCACGCTCTTTTAGGATACTTTGCATTTTCAAAACCTCTGGTTGTGTCATAAACACATCTTTCGTTAGTTTTCCTTTAAGGAAAACAATTTTGACATCCATCTGTCATATTTCATAATCATGAAACGCAGCTATGGCCAGCATTATCCTAATTGACTTAATCTTAGCTACTGGTGAGAAGGTTTCCCCATAATCAATCCCGTAGGTTTGAGTATTGCTCTTTGCAACTAACCTAGCTTTATAAGTGTGTACCTTTTCATTCATGTATGTTTTCTTTTTGAATATCCATTTACAACTCACCGTCGTAAGACCGGGTGTGGAGTCAACCAAATTCCAAACTTGGTTGTCATACATAGACTCAATCTCGCTTTTTATAGCCTCCTTCCACTTAGCAGCCTCAGGGTCTGCCATCGCTTCCTTGTAGTTAGCAGGCTCATCCAACTCGACTAATGTACTATCACTAATCATGTCTTCTTCTTCAATATGGAAACTGTAATAGAACTGAGGATGATGGCTAACTCTACTACTTGTTGTAACAACCTAGCTTTTAGCCGATCATGTAATGCTTAATTTTGAAATAAATAATATAATTTTGTTATATTATTTATGTAGCAATTTAATTTATTATGAAATTATAAATTAAATTATATTTATGTTATGAATTATTAATGATGATTAAATAAAAGAGATGTAAAATACAAAAGTTTAATGGGTTAAATTACAAATATATTTAAATGATATATATAAAACTCAGTTAAGAACATTTAACACATCATTAACAAATTCACTCTCTCTCTACTCTCTCTCTACAATCATACGGTTACTTCAATTTTCACCAAAAAAAAAAAATTTTTTTTTCATAAATCTTGCAATCAATTGAAAGATTTGAACAAGAAGGAGTCACAAACAACATCAAGAAACAACAATCTTCAAGATTTAGAGGTAATTCTTGATTTAAATTTCAAGAATTTATGATTTTGGTACGGTTTCATTAAAAACCGAAACTAAGGTTTTAAAATGTGGAAATTTTGTGTTGCATGTGTAAAAATTTGGTAGATTATGATGAAGTTAAGATAATTGATGTTAAAGAAACAAAGATTTTAGTTTGGATCATCCAAAATGTGATGGAATCGGAATTTTGTTTGATAAAAATGATGTTCTTGACAAAAAGTAACTGTGTGTGTTATGTGTGTTTTTATGGAACCGAAACCCAAAATGTGGGTACCGAAACCTTAAGGTTTCGGTAATTCCACACTACCGAAATAATATATATGTGTGTTTGTGTTGTTGAGAGTGTTTTGCATGGCTACCGAGACCCACAAAGGGGTACCGAAAGCTTGAGGTTTCGGTAATAGGTACCGAAACTATCAAGGTAATACCGAAACTTCTTTGAAATACTGAAACCCACATAACTTTACTGAAACTATTATAGAATACCGAAACTATTATAGAATACCGAAACTATGAAAGCTACCGAGACCTTTGATAATTACTGAAACTTTTAGAATACTGAAACCTCTACCGAAACCTTTAAGGTTTCGGTAAGGTACCGAAACCCACACAGAAAAACTCTCGAAACTCTTATAAGCAAATACAGGTACCGAGACCTTCAAAATGTATAAGAAATATGTTACTTTGACTTTTCTAGAATATAAGCATGCATGTGTGTGTACAAGTAATACATATATATATATATATATATATATATATATGTACTTATTGGTTTCAGGTGTGTGTGGAAGAAACATGTTATATATATATATATATATATATATATATATATATATATATATATATATATATATATATATATATATATATATTAATATATAAATTATTTCTATATATTGTTTCTTATACATTTTTATATACATTTTTTATATTTGTATTACATAAAATGTATATAATTACACTAATTTGGAAAGGAGGTATTATGAAATACACATGACAAAAGTCACACATGTCCATGAAAAAGGACATAAATGTACATAAGTATCAGAATCAGATCAATTAAAGTTTAAAAACTAACGTTCTTGCAAAATGATAAATTATTGACAGGTTCAGTTAAATTCTGAACATAGATTTAAAGAATTAAAGAGACTGACAGGGGGTCAAAGACTTGAAAAGAAAAGCCAGAGCTCTGATTAAAGATAAAATCCTGAGATAACTTAGGTGGCAGATTTTATATCTGTTTGATAAAGACCCAGATCTGTGAGTTATAGATATTCAGATTCAACATGTTGACTTTCCGGTTGAGATATATTGTTGATGTTATATTTATTGACATTCATTTTATCAGCTGGATTGAGACCTGTGCACACCATGGTTCGGTGTTGCCCAGTGGATCATGATAGCTATTTGATTATCATTTCATATTGCATTTAAGACTTCTTCAGATATTGCTTTATGATTCATTGCTATCATGACTTCAATGACTTAAGCTTTCACTACTGATCAAACACTTGATAGATTTATTCAGCTTGAATAGCCTTGATGGTCTATTGTTCTAGACCTGGCTATTTCACCAGTTCTTATGGACTTGGTAATGACCTCCGATGTTCCGCCACGTTGATTTACTGGTAGCTAGCCCAGTATGTGGCTGATCCCCACAATTTAAGCGTGAGCGTGGCTTGAGCATCATCCGATTCTAGGAATTCTATATCTCAATCATGAGGGCTATAGCGGCAACCAAGACATATCACGCTAGACTAAAAGATCCGCTTGACCATGCATGTTGATTTGAAAATCTATATACTCACTAAGCAATTGCTTACAGATGTTACTTTACATTTTTACAGGAAGAGATAAAGGAAAGTCACCTGCTGGACCTAGTACTTAGGTCATTCAAGATCCAAGTTTGAAGCTTTCGTAAGACCACTACTCAACGAACCCTTCGGTACTGATTGGAAGATGAAAATTGTGGTGGTTTTGGGTAGACTTGATATGATTTTATGATGTAATGTACTAGATTAGATGGTACCCTTTATAAGTTTAATTTGAAAATTGTAATCTATATTAAACTTAATTCTAATATGTTTGTATATGTAATTTATAATTCCGCAACTTAATTACCCTATCTTAGTATGATTGATATCGTATTGCATTAGTGGGACCTAGACTCTGAGGACTGTCCCGTAAGGGGAGGTCTTCACACTTGTTCTGCGAACGGGTAAGGATATGTCAACCGGCTCAACAGGTGTTGCCACTGGTTGTTGAGTGTCAGTGTTTGTAATAGGTTCTTCATCGGTAGACTCTTGAATTTTTTTCAAGATCAATCCTACTACTACTGACATCATTAGATATCATTTCTCTCTCAAGGAACACTCCTCTTCGAGCTACAAGCACCACATTCTCCTTGGTCTGTAAAACAAATATCCAAATGAATCCTGTGGATAACCGATGAATAGACACCTTTCTGATCTCTTTTCTAGTTTGTCTAGAGTTTCTCGTCTAACAAAAATCTCACAATTCAGATTTGATATGCCCAAGGGAAGGACGTTTTCCCTTCCATATCTCATAAGGTGTCTTTGAAACCTTCTTAGTTGGTACATGATTTAAGATATGGGCGGTTGTCTCTACCGCGTAACCCCAGAAGCTTGTTGGAAGTGTCGCTTGACTCATCATAGATATAACCATGTCTAACAAGGTCCTATTTCTCCTCTCCGCAACTCCATTAAGTTGCGGTGTTCTAGGAGGAGTCAACTGTGAAACTATTCCGCAATTTCTAAGATGATCGAGAAACTCGATACTAAGGTATTCTCCTCCCCTGTCGGATCAGAGAACCTTTATCTTTCTGCTCAGTTGATTCCCTACTTCATTTTGATATCATTTGAACATTTCAAAAGTGTCAGACTTATGTTTAATGAAATAAACATATCCGAATCTACTAAAGTCATCAGTAAACGTAACGTAGTAGCGATTTGCATCTTTTGTGGTGCATCAGAATGGTCCACAAACATCCGTGTGAACTAAGTCCAATAGTCCTTCACCTCTTTCACATATTCCAGTGAATGGTGATTTTGTCATCTTGCCCAACAAACAAGATTCACATACATCATCCCGATTTGAGATCAAATGATTCCAACACTCCTTCATTTTGGAGTTGGGCAATGCGTTTCTTGTTTATGTGCCCAAGACGACAATGCCACAATTTTGACTTATCAAGCTTATTAGAAGAATCAACATTTAAGGTTAAATTACTAACACATTCAATAGTTTCATATATGTCATTGTAAGGAGAAGCTTTAAAAATAAAACAACCATTTAAATAAACCAAAATATCGCCATTTTCATTATCAAAAGAAAATGTATAACCATCCTTAAACAATGCATGTAATGAAATAATGTTTCTAGTCATTTCTGACGAATAACAGCAACTATTTAAAACTATCCTAACTCCACTCTTCAGCACGAGCTCAAAATTTCCAATCTTTTTCACGGGCGTGATTATCTTGTTTCCCATGACTAAGTTGAGCTCTCCATGCCTCAAATTTTTACTTTCCTTTAGCCCCTTCAATACAGTGCAAATGTGTTGGGAAATATTCTAAGTATGTCAAGCTGTTAGTTAGATTTCTCAAACTGTTAGTAGATTTTCTGTGTAATTACAAAGTTCAAGCTGTTAGTTGAGTAAGTTCGAGCTGCTAGTTCAAAAGTTCAAGCTGCTCAAGTTCAAGCTGCTCAACAGATAAAGTTCAAGCTGCTCAACAGTTTAACAAACAGAAAGTGCTGAAATTCAGGAAAAGATTTATGTTTGAAGATTCAAGCATATCTACTATCAGAGAAATCAGAGTTCCTCAAGGAAACAAATCAGAAGGCTTTATATATAGATAGAGTAGGTTTTTCTACTGTAAGTCTGCACGTACAAGTTTTGATTCAATTGTAATTGCTTTCTGATTAAGTTTTCTCAAGCCTCTAAGGTTGTAAAACCCTAAGAACAGTTTGTGTTCTTCGTCTAATCAAACAAATTAGAGGTGATTGTAATCAGTGAGTTTAGCAATACAAAAGATTTGATTTTTTGATTATATTTATGTGTTATTTGTCCTGAAAGTTTTTCTTAAAACAATTAAGTGTTATTCCGCAAACTTCTTAATTGGACTTTGATTTAATACAAGGTTTGTTAGGCACAAAAAGGCCTCAGTCAAACCTGTTCTGCATCTAAGGGGGAGATTCTTAATCAAACCTGCTGATGCACTTGAAAGGTATAATTTAAGGCCTGTTTATGCCTTAATGAAACCTGTAAAGTGATTTGCAATATCAGTTAAATCTGTTCTATGTGTTGCATGTGTTGCAACAAAGGCAGTTTGTCCAAGCTGTTCTGACTGCTGAACAGGCTGGACATAAATTGTCTACGCTGCTCTACACAGGTGAGCAGCTTGGGCAGTTTACAAGTGTTCTGTTCTTTGTGAACAGAACCTGTTCTTTGTGAACAGGCTAAAACACTTTATGGAATATGTTTCCAAGTCCTCATGTATTGTTTTTGACTACAAGATCAGTTTACAAAGTCAAAGACAAAGTGGAAAACAGAACTGCTCAGCCTGCCCAAGCTGTTCTGTCACATGAAGACAAAAGGATATTTGAAAAAGCGTGACAGACCTTTTCTTATATCAAAATAGGCCTTAACAAAGGAAGAAAGACGCAAAGTTGACATTCCTTATTTAGTTAAAGCTTATGCAACAGTAGACAAAGAGAAAAGACAAAAGTTCTGCCCACATGAAGACAAGTCTGCTTTTCAGAATGTGCAGAAAAGTTTATGTTGTCTTTTCAACAAGACTTCCCACTTTTTCTTTTTGTCCAATGAAGAAGCTTCACTAAGATCATCTGAGTGAGTATAAAAGGAAACTTCCAAGGATTGAAAGAAACAGAAGAAAGCTAAGTGTTGAGCCAAGAGTGTGAAATCAGAACGTGCATTAGAGTGTGTCTTTTCATGCATGCAAGTCTGCTTGGATAAAACAGTGCTTTGT
>JAANYP010002459.1:0-235060 GCA_020465985.1 Centrapalus pauciflorus
TGTTTATTCGTCCAGCCTGCTCTGATGGTCCAATATTCAACCTGTTCACTTCTTCACACTGTCTTACAAGCCATTGTCTTGTAACCTGTTCAACTATTGAACACAACCTGTTCTCACAAAGGAGAGTAGGCTGAAGGCACAGTTTGAAGGAAGAACAGCTTGAAGACTGAGAACCTTGTGTTGACCCTGATCATCACAGGTTTGACCAACAGCGTAGACCAAAAGTTTAATTACCTTTCTTCATAATTAAGTTACTTAAATTATGTTTTAATTTAACTTAATTACTGCGGATAAATTATGTTTTAATTTAACTTAATTACTGCGGATAATGTGTGTTACGTGTGTTAGTGATTAACAAGGTCAAGTGGTCTGACAAATGTTTCTGACATGGACAACCGTTCCATTTTTCCGTCAACTATCATTTCAAATCAAACCGCCCAAACCTTTTCTCTCTCATACACACGATCATTCAAATCCTATAAATACCTACATACTGTTTCATCTTCCTCATCATTTCCAGAAATCCTCAAGAACCCTAAAATCGACTAAGTGTCTTTTGCTTCTTCAAACCTCAAAAATTCCCAAATGGCTCACAGACCTAATCCCTTTCTACCAGTATTTGTTGGTGAGGATGTCGTCAAACACTCATCCATCACCACGATGCTGACCATAAAACCCACCAACTACATTGCAAACCTCACTATCCCCAAAAACTATGAGGGGAAAGGTTACGAACAAATGGTGGAGTTTCTGACAGTTCATCCGTTGAACTACGCAATGACTGCATCTCCTAGTGTCCTGTACCAGGAGATGGTGTATGAGTTCTGGTATACCTGTGCCTACCTTCCAGAATCCAAAGTCATTAAGGGCACAATACTCAATGGGACTCAGACCATTGAGATTAACACTGATCTGCTCAGGGAGGTGCTTCATCTACCAACTGCTGCTTCTTACGATGAGCCCAAGCTGAAAATGATCAAATGGGCAATCTGCTACGCTTCTGTGGTGTGGCAGAACCCAAAGTTGGAGCAACACTGTTCAGGAAGGATCTCTCTCCTACCTACAGCTTCTTATTCGCCTCTGTGGTGATGTGCTTCAGTAGTAAAGTTGGTTCATTTGACCAACTGAGCCGTGATGAAATCCCTGTAGTTCTGCAGCTTGTGGATGGAACTACCATGGATATGGCCAAATGGATTTTTTCTGAATTTGAGGAACCTGGTGCAGCAAGAGTCAAGACCAGCTGCTGTTGATATCCCAGGTTTCTGAGCCTCATTTTCAAGCATGTATGTGGTGAGCATCTCTATAACTCTCAGCCTCTTCTTAAGACTGCTGCATTCCCAGTTATAGGGAATAGAGTTTTCTATACTCCAGTCCTGCAGAATGAGCCTCCTCTATCAACTCCAATGAGGAGGCTGCTAGGTTTGGTGGAAGGACCCTCTACTGTGAGGGTGGATCCAGAGACTGCTCCCACCAGAAAATCCAAAGCTAGGTCCAAGCTTGTCAAAAGGACCCTGGCAACTGAAGCTGGGCCTGTGAAAAAGAAGGCCAAAACAGCTCAGTCTGAGTCTGTTCCTTTAGCCTCTGTGGCTGAGGGAGAGCAGATTCCTCACCCTGGCTCATCTGTTGAGCCTGAAGCCTTTGTGGCTGGTGCCTCTGTGGCACAAGAGACGATGGAACAGGCCAGCCCCACTGTTCCTAGCCCAGTCTCACATCCTGTCCAAACAGATACTCTCCCTACTCCACAATCACCCACATCATCCGTTCATTACCAAAGAAAATCACTAGCCAAAAAGAAAACAGCCCACAAAACCACCTCCTCTGTTCCCTCTCAACAAGGTTCAGTTGTAAAAGAAGCAACCCCAGCTGCCTCTCCTATTTTGGGAGAAGGTTCAGCTCATTTGGAGCCTGCTTCACTCCAATCTGAGTCACCCTTGAGTCAGCCTAGACCCTCTGGTTCCTCCCAACAGGAACCAGTTGTAGAAATGGAGATACCCACATCAACTATCCCAGCCTCACAACAGGCTGAGGATATTGAAAGACAGGAGTCCTCTCCACTCCATACTGTGTCAACACTGTCCCCCACTCATATCTCCTCACACCCTGAGTCTGCACAAGGTGCCCACGCTGCTGATATAGACCAATCAGCAGCTCAGCCTCAAACTTCTGTTCCCCATGATTCAGCTGTTCAACACCAACCAGCTGCTGAGGGACCACTATCCCAAGCTGATGAACCTCAGGGATCATACCATCCCTCTGGTGAGGCTGCTCCCTCAATGCAAATTCCATCAGCAGGTTTCACCACTGCTGATGTTGAAATGCATATTCCATCTCCCAATGATGAGGTGCCTTTAAACCAAGGCACTGCAGAGGGAACCACCACTGGTCTTCATGAGGGTGTTGCAACACAAGCAGCATCTGAAAGGCCCCAAACATCATCCCCTTCTCCTGGTGATGCAGCTACAGCCGCTGCTGAAGGACCTCTTGATCCCTCTAACCTGGGCCATCTTACTTTTACCCAGGCTATGGAGCTTCTATCCCAAGTCCCTCTTCCCTCTCCATCACATCCTCATACTCCAGCCTCATCATCATCGTTTCCCTCTACCCACTCCAAACAATCCACCCATACACCACTATCTCCCAAAGACCTGCCTTTGAAGGATCAGCTTTCTTTGCTGACCAACAAAGTTGGTTCTTTGGAAAACACCATGCACTCCCTACCATCCCTCATCTCAGACTCTATGTCTGAGCAGCTCAAAGGATTCTTTGATATGTTTAAAGAATCCTTACCAGTCACTCCCCAAACTGACAACTCTCCACAGCTGATTGCACTCACTGCACAGCTGCAAACTGTATCCACCTCTCTCTCCTCTATCCTCTCCTTACAACAGGACTCTGTGTCCTCCATGGCAGCCATTTCCCAACAGCTGTCATCTATCCTCACTTCTTGCAACTCTACTCTTCCTAACACTTTGGCCAGCTTACAGACCATCATTGGTTCCCTATCCAACTCTGTATCATCAGACCTTGCTGATGTGTGAGATTCACTAGAACTTCATCTTGCACAGCTGCAATCTCTGCTGTTCACAGCGTCTGATAGGGAAAATCTTCTTAAGTTGACCACTCTTGCTGATTCCCACACATCTTCTCTTCAAACCTGTCTTTCCCAACTTAGTGAGGTGAAGGATAACTTGGCTTACTTAGTGAACAGCCTTGTTGGTCCTAAATCCTCTAAACCTGCTGGCAAGCCTGCTGACTTTGTGTCTTCCGGCAGACCAGGTGTTGAAGTCGCTGCTTCATCTCCTTCAAAGGGGGAGAAGTCATCTGCCTCGAAGACTAAGTCTAAGGGGGAGAAAACTTCTTCTCCTAAGGAGATACCAGTGTCTGCAACTCACACTGGTCAGCCAGCAGAGATTTTTGAAACAGGTGCTGCTGAAGGTGCTTCTCAAGCTACTATGCTTACTCAGGCTGTCTCTCCAAACCGTGCTCAGTCTAAGGGGGAGGAAATCATTCTTGAGGACAGGCCTAGCAGCAAAAGGAGGCACCTTATTCTATCAGAAGAAGAAGAAGAAGAAGAAATTCCTGAAGCTGCTGTTCCTAAAGCAGCAGCTAAAGGAAAAGAAACGGTAGCTAAGGATCCTATGCAGCAGAAACAGGCAGAAATGCAATTTCACAAGGCCAGAGCCAAAGAGATGGGCCTCCCTATGCACAAATACTTTGAGTTTAGGGAAGAACAGCTTCAAGCTCTGGAGGAATTAAGAAAAGAAGAAGAATCTGCCAAAGCTGCTAAGTCCTTTGCCCTCCAAGAAGCAAAGAAAATCAAAATGTCTACCTTGGAGGTGTAAAAGAAAATAATGGAAGCTGCCAGGCAATCAGCAGGAGAAAAAGAGAAGGAAGTAGAGAAAGGTACTCAGGTCTCTGTGACCAAATCAACAGTACCCTCTGCCAGAGCCAAATTCCACTTTGACAACTTGGCTAGAAAGAAATTTCATGATGTTGCTACTAGAAGGCTTGCCAAGGAAGCGATTGTCAAAGCTGTTTCCATTTCAAGAAAAGGCACACAGTGGAAACTTCAGATCACCAGGATGGGTGCAACAGGCCCTGAAATGGAATCCTACGATCACACTGATGTTGCACAGATGGGATACAGGGAATGGGTAGAACTGGCAGTTGCTCTGAGCCAGTCTAAGTCAGAAACGGCTAAGACTATCAGGGCATACATCAAGAAGCTGATGGAAAGAGTAAGTGAGTTGGGCCTGATTCCAAAAGAAGTAAAAGAGGGTGTCTCTGTGACATACCCCAAAATAAAGGCCAGAAGGACAAAGAAGGATACAGAGATGGAGCTACTCCTTACACTGATTGAACAGGGTGACTATGCCCTTGAAATAAAAGGAGTTGATCATAGTCTGCCTAAAGGAATAGAGTTTGAGGATGGCAAGATTATAGAAGAACCTGAGCTGGGGGCATTTTTTGTAGATTCCCTAACTCAGAAAAAGTGCTTCCAAAGGGCCTCAGAACTATACAAAGTTGATCTGAGACAACTTGCCGCCTTCAGACTTGCAGTTTCTTTCAAGCAGTCTAGCAAATGGAGAGCAGCCATCTGGGATCAGCTCAGAGGCTTCTATGAAAGAGGAGAACTCAATGATCCCAAGTTCATGATCATCAGAAGTGAAGTTGAGGAACTTGAGGATACAAGGGAAGAATTGGCAAGGATGGTTAAGGATCCTTCTCCAGTGATATGAAGTCCATCTACCGTCTGGGTAGGTGAAGAATGGGAGCTGTCCATCAGTTGGACAGGCTTACCGTTTTCTGCTCCCAACTCAAACAGTCCAAACATCTTGTACATAAGTTGTACATCCTGTACATTAGTTGTACATTATTACATGAGTTGTAATTTTTGATTTTACATTAGTTGTAAAATACATTAGTACATTAGTTGTACTCTTGTAAGAACATGTGTTGTTCTAGTATAGTCAAGAATCAGTGTATATATAAACTGATCTTTTACTTTACTATAATGTTGTAATTTTATTTCAGCAAATGTACTATAAAAATATATAGTGATTTTTGACAAGACCAGCTTGAACTGGTTATTGCAAATAGGGGGAGATTGTTAGGCACAAAAAGGCCTCAGTCAAACCTGTTCTACATCTGAGGGGGAGATTTTATAATCAAACCTATTGATGCATTTGAAGGTTGAATTTAAGGCCTGTTATATGCCTTATTGAAACCTGAAAATGATTTGCAATATCAGTCTAAAGCTGTTCTATATGTTGCATGTGTTGCAACTAAGACAGTTTGTCCAAGCTGCTTTGTCTGCTGAACAGGCTGGACATAAACTGTCTACGCTGCTCTTCACTGTTGAGTAGCTTGGGCATTTTTAAAGTGTTCTGTTCTTTGTGAACAGAACCTGTTCTTTGTGAACAGGCTAAACACTTTATGGAATTTGTTTCCAAGTCATCATGTATTGTTTTTGACTACAAGATCAGTTTACAAAGTCGAAGACAAAGTGGAAAACAGAACTGCTCAGCCTGCCCACGCTGTTCTGTAACATGAAGACAAAAGGATATTTGAAAAAGGGTGACAGACCTTTTCTTATATCAAAATAGGCCTTTACAGGGAAGAAAGACGCAAAGTTGACATTCCTAAATTAGTTAAAGGCAATGCAACAGTAGACAAAGTAAAAAGACAAAAGTTCTGCACATATGAAGACAAGTCTGCTTTTTCAGAAAAGTGCAGAAAAGGTTATGTTGTCTTTTCAACAAGACTTTTCCTTTTCATTCTGTCCAATGAAGATGTTTCTCTGAGATTCTCTAAGTGAGTATAAAAGGAAGCTTCTAAGGTCAGAAAGAAAGGTGAAGAAAGCTAAGTGCTTAAACCAAGAGTGAACATGCAAGTGTGATCTTCATGCATGCAAGTCTTCTGTAAACCAACATCTGTGTGTCTAAGCTGTTTTACCTAAGCTGTTCCTTAAGTCTTGTAAACACAGTGAGTGCTTCTTAGTGAGTGTATTCATTGTATACTAGTTCGAGTCTGTCTTAGACTAGTAAGCATACTGTTGTATCTGTCATCTCAGCTTGAACAATTCCGCATTCAAGCTTGTTTGTAATTAACAAATTGTTGATAATACATACAAACATTGAGAAAAGAGTGTGTAGTTTTTAAAGTGCTGTATTCACCCCCCCTCTACAGCTTATAACTATATACTTTGGGAACCTCTCGGGACCTACAATTCTTTTTGTTTGGAAAAACTAAAAAAATTGAATGATTTTTAGTTTTTTACTATTGAAAAAAGTTTAAAACGTAATCATTAGAATAACGTAAAAATCGAACAAAAATATAGTCTCATTTTGATTTTTTAGCTTTTTCCAAACGTATAAAATTCGATTTTTCAAAAAATGAAATAGTCTATTTTTCTGTTCAGTTTTTATGTAATTATAATCATTACGTTTTTAACTTTTTCAATCGTAAAAAACTACAAACCATTTCATTTTTTTTGTTTTTCCGAACAAAAAGGCTACACACTATTTCATTTTTTTTAAAACTTTAAAACGTAATGTTTCGTAGTTTTTCATTCGGACAAAAAAAAAAGGTAATGGTTTGATTCGAAAAACTAGAAAAATAAAATAATTTTTTTGTTTGGAAAATCTGAAATTCAGAATTATTCGTAGTTTTTTCGTTTGCAAAAACTAATTACAGAATTGTTTGTATTTACTTTCGTTTCCCAAAACATAAAATCGGAATAGGTTGAAACTTTTGGTGCAGAAAAAAAATAAAAACACAAATTGGTTTTCGTAGTTTTTTACGTTTAGAAAATGAAAAAAACTAAACATGAATGGTTAGTAACTTTTTTTCGTTTGTAAAAAGAAATAAAAGCTTAAGATTCAAATTTTTTTGGTTTGGAAACTACAATATAAAATATTTGTATTTTTCATTCGAAAAAGCTAAAAAAACAAAATGGATTCTAATTTGATACTATTGTTTATAATAAAAAAATTAATAAGTTTGTAATTTAAATTGAAAATATATTAAAACTGGAAACTTAATAAACAAATAAATTAATATGTAAAAAGTTAAATCAATAAATAATAATAATAATAATTTTTATAATAATGATAATGATAATAATAAATAATAATAATAATAATAATAATAATAATAATAGTAATAATAATAAAAGAGTTAAATAAAAAAATTTACTTAAGGGACCAAAACCAAAATGAACTACAAACTTGAGGGACCAAAATGTTATCAACGAAAAGGGTAAAATGGTCATTATAAAAGATTTAACCATTTGATTGTTAAAGTTAACGGTAGAGAGACCATTTTTGCAAGTAAACAGTGATAATAAGGACCGTTTATGCAAAATTGAAACCACAGGGATCATATCCAAAGTTTTAAGCAAACCATAGGGACCATTTCTGTAATTTACTCAATATATTATATGAAAAGTATGAAAATTTCATAAATGGTCCCTGAAAGTTTGAAAATTACATAAATGGTCCTTGAAAGTCAAAAAGACAAAAATGTCCTTGAAACTAACAGCTCAAGTTAACGGCCGTTAGTTCCAGGGACAAAATGTTACAACTTTTCGATTTCAGGGACTTCTGGTGTAATAAAATTTTTTCAGGGACTAAAACCGCAATTCAATATAAACCACATGGACCATTTATGTAATTTAGTCTTTTTTAATTGATAATAAGATGTTTTAAAAATCACCAATAAAAAATTATTAATTTTATTATCAATAACAATTATTGACTTAATGGTCTGTGTATTAGGTCACGATTGCTATGCTTAAAAAAATTGTTGTTATTATTAATAACTTTTTAAGAAATTTACATTTTAATTTATATTTGGATTATGTTTTGTATTTTGTTTTGTTATATAAGGGTTAAGTACTATTTTGGCAATTTAACTTTCAGATTTGTCTCATTTAGCTGTTAAACTATTTTTTGTCTTGATTTAACCATTAAACTTTAGTTTACTATTTTACTTTGTGGAAAATGGTTACATCTGGGCAAAATATGATATTTTAATTGTCAAATCATGATAAATTTTAGTGGTTAAATCAATAAAAAAATGCTTCATGACTAAATGTGTATACAAAAAATAGTTTGTGGTTAAATCGAGACAAAAATAGTTAAGTGGCTAAATCAAAACAAATCTGAAAGTTCAATGGTAAAAATGATACTTTCTTCTCAAATTTGAATCATCAAACTAAATACTTTATCCGTCGTCTGTCATCTCTACTTTATCTTACCACTCTCTACAGCAAAGACAATGAACCAAAATCATAAATCTATGAGAATTACAAAATTGATTACGAAAAGGATGCTACTATTGTAACATAAAAAAGGGTAAATTACAAATTTCGTCAATGTGGTTATATGTAAATTATGGATTAAGTCCTTTTCACGCTGAAATTACAATTTCAGTACCTATTGTTGGCTATTTGTTATGGTTTTGGTCATTGGACCGGTCATTTTTTTTAAAATGATCATTTTACCATTTAAGAAATAATAACAAAAGACAATAAACTTTACTTTTTCAATTTTCAATAAAATAAATTTAAAATATATATTCAATGACTTTTTATTTTAGTATTTAATAAATTTAAAAACTTTACTTTTTCATTAAATTAACATTTGATATCATTCAAGACATTCTCATGGACTTAATCCCCGCACTGGCAAGTTTAACAAAGACGGAGAGCGACGGAGAAGATTATCATAACTGGTTGACCCGAAAGTTTGCCAAAACTACTCTACAAGAAGATTTCTGAAAATCAGATGCTAATTTGAACTTTGAAAACAATGGTCTAGCAGGGGAAGCCCTAGTTGCACATCACCGCCAACCACGACGGCGTTGGGTAACCGCAACCAGCCTTTTTGGGATCTTCTATACGCCGCCGTAGGTGAAGTTGCTAGGATGAGGGTGGTGGAAGAGAAGAACGTCAAGCCCTAATCTCCATTATCAGAAACTTCAAGTCGCTCAGGTATGTCCGTAAAGTTTCTCTTATGCCGTCTCATCACCTTCCGTTGCCATCTCACCACCTTCAGAAGGTTTTGGAGATCATTGGTTGCTTCAGGGTGGTAGTATGACGATTTATCCATTGCTGGAGATGAAGAAAAAGAGAGGAGAGAAAGAATGCTTTTGGTTTGATTTGGTAAATAAGACAAAATCAATAAGGGAAAGATATTTAGATATTTATGCGTAAATGGTAAATAAAATATTAAATAATAAATATAAAAATCATTAAATATACTTTCTAAATTTATTTTATTGAAAAAGTAAAGTTTGTTGTATTTTATTATTATTTCTTAAAGGGTAAAATGGTCATTTTTAAAAAAATACCCGGTCAAAGGACCAAAACCATAGCAAAGAGCCAACGATAGGTACTGAAATTGTAATTTCGACGTGAAAAGGACTGAATCCATAATTTACATATAACCACAGGGACGAAATTTGTAATTTACCCTTAAAAATGATGAGACGGGTTAACTGGTTTCGGGATAACTGGGTATTTTGTTATTCGATTTCGATTAAATGAGTTATATGGTTTTGGGGTAAAAAATGAAATCCTCTACAATATACGGGTTAATTAAGTTGGGTAAAACGAGTTAAATGGTTTGAGTATTAATATTGGGTATTTAGATTTTTACATTTTATACAGAGTTAATTGCATAGAAGGTCCTTTAACTATCCCCAAATTGCAGTTTTGGTACTTTTTTCAAAAAATTTGCAATTTGGGCATTTTATGTACCGAAAAGTTGCATATGACATCCTTTTTGACGGTATCTGTCTATTTGGCCGTTAAAGTCCTCTCACGTGCCTTGCACACGAGGGCAGAATAGACATTCTCCCTCTCTTTTATTCACCTCCCGTCGCACACGACCATTTTCATACGCCGGTACACGAGGTTCCGACAAAAGCTACTGGTTCCAATGAGAGAAATAAGAAGATGACGAAGGGAGCATAAGAAGACTCTCTCAAATTCGTGTTGCTGGTGAAAAGTTTGACTGTAACAACCGACATCAAATCAAGTTAGCATCTATCACCTAATTAATATTGATTATTAATAAATCAAGATGTTAATAAGTTCATAAAGATTTTCCTTACAAACAGAAACAATTTCATCGGTGTGATCCGATGAAACGACAAAGAATTAATTCGATCAACTTACGACACGATAAATTAAATCAACTAAGTTGCATGATTTAATTAGGATTAGTGACATTAATTATGCATTAACAATTTTATAACTTTAATTATGCAAGACAAAAATAATTTTATTAAACTAGCGTATTCAACAAGTATTTATAACAATTTATAAAAATGCAAATAACACAATAAATACATTGTAAATACTTAAAAAAAATGTAAAAATCCATCTTTTTACCTCTTCATGGCCGGCCAACAATAGGGTCTCCAACCCCTTTTGTGTCCCCTTTGACTTTTATTAAAATATTGAAAAGAAATCTTCACTTTTTCCACTTTTGCAACATGTTGGTAAAGTCTTGTACACAACCTTCATCTTCATCATATGCAAGACTTCTCTTCTCTTCTATAAATAGAGAACACTTCTTCATTCATCTTCACATCTTGCAAAGAAAATCCTCTCTTCTTCTCCTCTCTAAAAATCGGCCACAACACCCCACACATAAACACTTCAATTTTCTCTTTTGTTCTTCAAGAATTCAAGTAGTTTTGGTGTGCAACTAGTTCAAGATCATTCCTTCTAGCACACTTGCTTTCTTTTCTTTTATCAAAGTAAGTAAAAACTATCCTATATACTTCTTTTATTTATGTAAATTATATGTCTTGCATAATATATAATCATCAACAACAAGTTTCATCAAAAGCTAAGTTCATGATCAAGTAGTTTTTATTTTAAAGTTGTTACTACAAATGTGTTAATAAAAGTATGAACACACAATGTAGGCATAAATACTTTGAAACAAGATTTATAGACGTGTTTCATAACCTTTTATACATGTAATTTTTGATAGACAACAAAAACCACAAGTTGTTACAAGGTTGTGAAATTCAGATTTTTCGACGAAAACATTACATCAACTTTGAAAAATCATAACTAATTCAAACCTTAACGAAATGAGTTGATTCTTTTTCCAGAATTTAGATCTATGTCTTAAATATACACCTGGGAATTTTCATAATTCAATACGTAGGTTTGAACCCCCAAATACTGTTTGCGAACCGAAAAGTCTAACAGTTCATTTGTTGTCAACATAAGAGTTTTAACGGACTATTTCCCTAACCTAAACACCTCGAAAAATGACCATTTTATCTTGAAAAATTTCTTAGATATAGTTGTTTCATGATTAAATATATCAAAGCCTAAATCGTTTCAGAGCTATGCTAAAAACGACCTCAAAGTAAGCCGAAAAACCTCGATAATCCTGGAAATCTTTATAAATAAAGTTGAACTTTTAAATGGGTTTTTATGGACTTGGAATGTTGGATGATAAAATTTAAAACCATCATGCATACACATCATCATTTAGAGACCTTATCAAGTATCTCATATCAATTAAGACTCGGTTAAGTCCGTTCGACGTCGTTTCAAGTCAACGTCTCGGTCATCACTTTAACTCTCACTACTAAGGTCAGTTTTCATAGCCCCTATTTTTAAATGTTCATATTATTTGGGGTGAGAATACATGCTCAACTTTTTCTATGGACACAAGTACTTGAATCATTTTATGTATTACATAAGATTGTTACTTCACCACCGCCCTCAATCATGAACCGTTAATTACATCGTAAACGTGAATGTTATGGATAGATCTATTTGGGTTAACGGCCCTTATCCGGATTGGTCGCGCCAATTGTAAACGGATGCATAATCATTTTACAATTCTTGGTTTTATGGTGTTGGATACCACATAGGGCAATCATAAGTTAAGTTTCGGGATCATGAGACTTATGGTAATACAAACTATTGATTCGTTTAAGTTTATAAACTCAATGAAATCTTGTGCTTTCCATGAGTTGTCTATATTTATCGTGTAAACCTATGAGCTCACCAACTTTATGTTGACATATTTAGCATGTTATTTTCAGGACCATAAGGGCTACATTCCGCATTCATGGCTAACGGTCGATTTTTTTACAAGCTTTTGGAGTCACGGAGCATTTTCAAACATCAAGGAAATTTATTTGCATAACTAGATTATATTTTGGTAATGTATTTTTAATCTCCGTCATTCGTGAACTCTTTATTTCCGTAATTGTAAAATATCGTTTATATGTTATGTATTTCGAAAACGTCCCATATGGTGGTTGTTCATTATGATTGTGACTTTCTTTCCGTGACGTCACGCCTCATTGTCAAGCGGGGTATCAGGGTGTGACATTGACCCATATGAAGAATATGGTATGTTTCTTGTCTACCAGATTAAAGTAGACTCACATAGGCAAATGTCTCTGTAATGTGAAGTTATTTTTAATTTTTTTGCAGCTGGTGAAGCAAATTACTTCACCATGGAGATGCACCATGGTGGAGTTTTCTCTAAATTTCCTAATAGAAAGTACTTAAATGGTAAGGTTAACTACATTGACCTAATGATATTGATAAGTATTTTGTATTGGAGTTAGATGATGTTTTTGAGGATTTAGGCTATGACAACGAAATGCGAAGGTTTTACCATTTTCAAATACCTGGTGGTGATTTGGACTTTGGGTTACATTACATGCTCTTGGAAAATAATTAAGATATTTTGAACTTGGGCAAGTATGTAGGTGTACAAAAGATTGTTAGAGTATATAGTGAGTTTTACGCTACAAAGTTGCACACTTACTTCACTTCACCTTCAATGGTAGTAATAAAGGAAATTGAGCTATCGTCTTCTATTAAGAGACTTATGTTAGAATGGACTGATGAACCACAGATTCAACAAAATGTTAACTTGAATGATCAACCATAGATTCAACCAAATAAAGAATTACATGTTGAACCACAGATTGAACGAGAGGTTGAAACACAGATTGAAGCAGAGATTGAACCAGAGGTTGAAACACAGATTGAAGCAGAGATTGAACCACAATTTGTAGAATATAATGTTAAACCACAGATTCAACCCAATGTTGAACAAGAGTTTCCAGCTCAACAAAGTATTCCTTTAAACTATGATGTTTTCTTTGACTTTAACCCTTTCAAGGATTCTCAAACTAGGATACAAGAAGAAATTAGTAATACAAGGTTTGTAGAAACAGAAAATGAAAATGTTGGGGTAGAAAAAGGACATGAAAGTGATTCTAGTGAAAAAAGTGATGATAGTGATTTCTTAGTTGATGAGGATAACATGGATGATGATGTTGAAGTTGATATGTCTAATTTCCAGTAACACACTGATATGGATGTAGACAATGAGAATGAAAGGAATTTAGGAGATTATGATATTCAAGATTTTGATGTAGGACACAATGAAGAGTTTGAGAGTGATAGTGGGGAAGATGATGTTGACAGTAGGAGGAAGTATGTGAAAAACATGAGTAAGAAATACAAATAATAGGCTTCAAAAAATTGTTTGAAAAATTGTTTCTACATTGGACAAACTTTTGCAAACAAGTTTGAAGTCAGAAAACAAGTTAATGAACTTGCTATTGAGAGTAGAAGAGAGTTAAGAATTATAAAAATGACAAGGAAAGGGTAAGGGTGGCATGTCAGGGTATATCACCAAATTTCCAAAGGAATCTAGATAATGTTGAAGATGGGGAGTCATTGGGTAGTGGGAAAGGGACTGGGGAAGGTGTGAATAACAACAAAAAAAAAGTGTTGGGTCAACAAAAGATAAAGGACCAAATTTGAAAAATGTGGGGGGTAGGGGAAAAATGGCTAAACCGAATGAGTGGATATGTCCTTGGGTCCTGCTGGTTACCAAAGAATAAAACTTAGAAACTTGGATTGTGAAAACCTTAAATGATTAACATACTTGCCTACAGTCAAGGTCTGTTAGTTCTTGCAACGTAAACATCTTGTCCAGGCATGTCATTGAGCACATGGAAGGCTACCCTAACATTCCGACCAAAGCTCTTCAAGATCAATTACAAAGGAAACTTGAGTTAGGAATATCCAAACATAAGATTTTTAAGGCTAAGATGAAGCAAGGGTCAGCTGAAAGCTGACTACACACAACAGTATCTCAGATTAAAGGATTACATGGAAGAGTTGTTGATTACAAATTCTGGATCTACTGTAAAGTTAGAAGTCGAACCAGAGGTAAACCCATATGTTGAAAGAAGGGTTTTTATGAGGATTTATGTTTGTTTGGGTGAATTAAAGAAGGCTTTCAAGGCAATTGGAAGGGATCTCTTGCGGTTGGATGAAACATTTATGAAAGGTCCATTCCCTGGTCAAGTTTTGAGTGATGTAGGGGTATATCTAGATCAAACAATGGGATATATCCTGTATGCTATGCTATTGTAGAGGCTAAAAATACAAGCTCATGGACATGGTTTCAGAAATGCCTTGGAGATGACTTAGATCTGGATGCAAATAGTAACTTCACTTTCATAAGTGATAGACAGAAATTTAATAATTCAATAAGTTTTGTTTTCTACTGTAAATACTCACTAATATTTGATTGTTTCTACTTATCAAATGTGTTGTTTGTAGGGTAGACTTCACACATGTTGTTCAACAACACATCAGAATGGCTTCTTCCTATGAAAGAAACATAATTGCAAATTTGATATCATACATAAACCAACTAAGTATGATACATGTGAAAGAAACATAAATGAAAAATGGATTTACCTGTGAAATGGATTCTTGACCAATGTTTTGGTGGTATTTTAGATAACCATAAATGAGCATCTTGATTATGATGCTTCAGTTCTACCATAGCTTGATGAAAATGTTGAACAGTGGTTGCAGTAGCACACTTGCATAACAACTTCTTGAAAGCTTCACCCCTCCACATCAATTTCATATTCTCGTGAATATGTCTCAGAAATAACCTATGTTCTGCACAGGGGAATACACATTCCATAGCAGCAACTAGTTGATGGAAGGGACAAACCCATAATCACTGCATTGGAATTTATTAGGGAGTGTATAATGAAGAGAATTGTCTTTGTTTTGGGTAACATTGACAAATGTGATGGTCTGTTGACCCCAAATGCAACCAAAATGTTGGCAGCCAACATAAAAGAAGCTAACAAGTACACTGTCCTTTGGAATGGGGGTGAGAAATATCAAGTGAGTGGGCCTTGGGAAGATCAGTGTGTAGTCGATGTCAATTCAATGGTTTGCACGTGTAGAAGATGGGAACTAAATGGCATACCATGAAAGCATGCAATGACACCAATTGGAACATGGACCTCAACAATATTAATGTACCATCACCTGAAGGTTGGGTTCATGCTATCTATTGGGTTGATACATGGAAAAAAGTTCACAGCTACAAGATTAACCCTATTAATGGCATGTCAATGTGGGATAAAAGTATTGTTCCATCAATAATACTGCCCTCAAAGCATCACACACAAGTTGGAAGGCCAAAGAAAAAAAGTGAGGGTTGCACATGAGGAAGGAGGATCACAGACCAAATTTTCCAAGAGGATGGTCTCCATGTCATGCAAGAAGTGTGGAAATATTGGACACAATCAAAGAACTTGTAAGGGATAAGGGTCTACAAGCTGAATATGTTGACTTAGATGCATGGTATTGTTAAGTTTTATGTTTGTTTGGTCATGTATCTCGTTTTGGTACAATATTTTCTCTTAGCATCTAATGTTGTAATGTTAACTTTCTTGGTTGTCAAAGTTTGATGGCATTTGTTTCGGTTAAAAGCTGATAATACACATGGTGTTTTGCTTATCATGCTCATTTCATAGCAATTTTCTTTCTGTTACAATCTGATAATACACAATAACATAAACATGGAGTTTTCACCTTCATAGAAATAACATAAACCAGGTGTTTTATATTTAATCATAAAGAGTTACAAAATTTGGGGGTCCAAGTTCTACAAAACATTAATCATGAACTTGAACCCCTATAAACACCCTAAGTTTAGAACAAACTATACTTCACCAGTCTGCCATTCTACAAACTACAACCCAACATCCAAGAACCTAACCATCATCTAATAACTAGTAACCAGCATCCAAAAGCCATAACCATCATCCAATATCTACAAACCAACACCCATAAACCCTAACCATCAACTAATAACACAAAAACTGTAACTATCATTCACCTACCAAAGTAGAGCATTGACTTCAAACAAAACAACATCATCGTTATCCAGAGCATCATCCACAAGCTTAAACTTCAACCACTGTTGGCTTCTCAAGCCATGATGATGTTTCATCCACTCAAAATCACCTTTGATCACCATGTGTGAAGGCACCAACTCAGGTGTTCGTCTATCATCATGTAGTTGCAAATCCAAATCATGGTCCCAATCATCAAACCTTAGTACGCAGGAGTCTTGCTGTTGCAAATCATGTAACCTTACGAACTAGCTGGTATGGTCTGCCATCTAACAAAAAAAATATAATCAATGCAAATGAAATGTGTAACAGGATGTGGTAGAAGAAGACATACCATTCTGCCACTCTTCCGTATGTGCTTGTGGAACTTGACGTAGAAACGATCCATTAGAACTTCAATGATTCTGCTTTATAAATCTGTTTTACACACCTCTGGTTTAACAAGTGCATGCCACAAATGATCCTTTAACTTTCCTATAAATAGACAAGTCATTGTACATGTGTGCTAATTACTCCAAGTCTCCAATTCCAAATGTGACAAAAATTAAGTAAAGCTGTAAGAAGTCTTCAACCACTTGGTCGGACTTCTTTAACCCATATATTTATTGAAGCGCAGCTAATCCAACTACCTACTATGACACAAATTAACTTAACTATTTTGAGACTTCTTTAAAGCACACATCTTTCATTGCAAACCTGGAACAAGTGATACAATACAAATAAGATAAAAGAAACTACATTACCTTACAATGTTCATACATTACATCAATGAAATAAACTAAGAAAAACAAAAAATCCTACCCAACTAATCATCAAATAAAACAACAATTTCCTACAATTTGCTTCACTTTCCTGCAATTGGATTTCAAGTCGGTTCTTTGACCTCAACAAACCTGGAATAATTTATGTAGCTCGTTCACACATAACAGGATCATACCAACCAAGAAACTTACATTTTGATCCCTGAGAAAAAAAATTAGAATTAGGATCATAAAAAACCATAAGAAGTCATGCCATATTTTAGAAGAAAAAATAATTTCTGTAGCTCTTTCACCTTAACTGGACATCCATAGAACCTTCTTCCAGGGTTCGAACTCGTCTATGAAGTTTTGATAATAGCATCCCTTCGACACTCACATCTAACCATCGCAAATTTCGTCTTCGTTAGGAGAGAGAAGCTCACAGGTATGGGTGAGAGAATCTCAGATTCGTCTTCGTCGATCTTTTCAATGGAGATTGCTGCTATTTTGCTGCTAGGGAGACAAAATGTGAATAAAAGAGAGAAAGAGAGGGAGAATGACTATTTTACCCTCGTGTGCAAGGCATGTGAGAGGGCTTTAACGGCCAAATAGACAGATACCGTCAAAAAGGACGTCATATGCAACTTTCCGGTACATAAAACACCCAAATTGCAACTTTTTTGAAAAAGGACCAAAACTGCAATTTGGGGATAGTTAAAGGACTTTCTATGCAATTAACTCTTTTATATATAAACAATCTAATTATAAGTATAAACAAATCTACAATATGACAAATATATATTTAACGGGTTATTTGGGTACCCGAATAAACATGAATCCTACTCGTAAACTGAACTGAATTTCTTATTCGGGTACCATTTAAACCGAATAAGAAACCTGGAAACTGAATAACCCGACTCCTTTAATTCGATTAAGGTTTGGTTCGGATGGATTATTCGGGTTCGGTTATTTTGCACACCCTAAGTTATACATATGAATAACATTAGTCGTTAAGCATAAAAAATCAAAGTACTTAGGCAGTCTAGTACGAGAGGAGCAAGAGCAAATGATCGAAATTCGTCTTCGGTTTTGAAGTCCCGATTTAAAGTAAATATTACTATTTTGTTCAAATTAATTCTTAGAAACTGTCTCCAATGTAACTTGACAATGATTACTAAAATAGTTATCAATTTTCTTTTCCTATCAACCTTGTTACTTTAATCGACTTTTCCAAATTTGCCAAATCTATAAATTATCTCATCAAGTATATATTACTTATTATAATTATTACTATTATTTTTTATGTTACAATATATAACGTCATTATCGTAATCAACTTTGTAATTCTTATAAATGTGTGATTTGGATTAATTGTGATTGATGTTGAGAGTGGTAAGATAAAACATAGAAGAAAGGTTGCAGAAAGCATTGAGTTTGACGATTTAACTACAAGAATAAAAGATCTTGAAAATGCAGATTACATATTTACGAAATCAAATAATCACACTAAGAGACCAAAAATGTCTAACTCAATACAACTAAAACTTATATAAATCAACCTTTGTATGAATGAATATGTGTGTTTTGTTCACCAAAAAAAATATGATTCAAATAAAAAAACAAAATGTAAATTTTATTAAAAAATTATCAATAATAGCAACGACTTTATCAATTTTTATGAGTTATAACAATGGTGACCTGGTAAACAAGTCATCAGGTGAACAATTGTTATTATTGACAACTAGTATGGTACCCGCGCAAAGCGGCGACGAAGACAAATATTTATTACAATTACTTGTTCGTTTAATAGCATGATATTTTTTGAATGACATAAAGAAGAAATACATGTCGATTATGAATAATATCTTTATCTTTATATAACATAACAGAGAAATAACTTAAATTTCAATATCAGTCAAATATGATAAAAACCATATCGTAACAGACAAAAAACTAATTAAACATATTTGTGATAAAAAATTACAAGCATTCGACATATACGTAATGCAAACAATAGATAAAGTATTGTAACATTCCTTTTCTAAAAGGTTATTTTTGTTTGTCTTTACTGTTAGGCACAAAAAGACCTCAGTCAAACCTGCTCTACATCTTAGGGGGAGATTTTTAATCAAACCTGCAAGATGCACTTGAAGGTATCATTTAAGGCCTGTTTATGCCTTATTGAAACCTGAAAAGTGATTTGCAATATGAGTTAAAGCTGTTTACCCTGTTGCATTCGTTGCAACAAAGGTAGATTGTCCAAGCTGTTCTGTCTGCTCAACATGCTAGATATAAACTGTCTACGCTGCTCTATTCTGTTGAGTAGCTTGGACAGATTCTAAGTGTTCTGTTCTTTATGAACAGAACCTGTTCTTTGTGAACAGAACCTGTTCTTTGTGAACAGGCTAAACACTTTATGGAATATGTTTCCAAGTCCTCATGTATTGTTTTTGGCTACAAGTCGAAGACAAAGTGGAAAACAGAAACTGCAAAAGCCTGCCTACGCTGTTCTATTACAAGAAGACAAAAGGATATTTGAAATGGGTGACAGACCATTTTTATATATCAAAATGGCCTTAACAAAAGAAGAAAGATGCAAAGTTGACATTCCTCTTTTGGTTAAAGCGTTATGCAACAGAGACAAAAAGGAAAAGACAAAGATTCTGCCACATGAAGACAAGTCTGCTTTATCAGAATGTGCTGAAAAGTTGTTTTGTCTTTTTGGAAAGACATCCCACTATCTCATTGTCCAATGAAGAAGCTTCCCTGAGATTCTCAGTGAGAGTATAAAAGGAAGCTTCTAAGGATTGTGAGATAACTAAGAGTGAGAAATTCAGATCGTGCATTGAAGTGTATTATTCCATGCATGCAAGTCTGCTTGAATAAAACAGTAACGTGTGTCTAAGCTGTTCTTATTCAAGCTGTCCATCTGTGTCTTGTAAAATCAGTGAGTTCATCTTAGTGAGTGTATTCATTGTATCTAGTCTAAGTATGTCTTAGATTAGTTGAACTTCTCAGCTTGAACCTTTCCGCAGTCAAGCTTGTTTATAATTAACACTTGTTAATAGTATACACAAACATTGAGAAAAGAGTGTTGAGTTTTAAATTATGGTATTCACCCCCCCTCTACAGCTTAGAACAATTCACTATGGAAACCTTTTGGGACCTACAACTGGTATCAGAGCAGATAGAGTGTGTGTTAACTCTAGATCTCTCATTCTCCCTACTTTCCCATGGACAACAGTGCTACCAGTTCCTCCTCTTACTATGACAATGGTTCTATGGCTAAACCCCCCAAATTCAATCATCAAAACTTCTCTGGTTGGAAGTGCAGAATGATGCTATACTTAGAGAATCTGGATGCACAACTGCCAGGGATAGTAATGGAAGGTTCCTATGTGCAAACTTTTGTTACTACTATCACTCCTGCTGTTGAAGGAGCTGCCCATGAGATCAGAACCTTTGAGAAGGCCAAAGCTCAATGGTCTGATGAAGACAAAAGGCTGGTTGCTCTTGATGCAAAATCCAGGAATAACATGGTCATTTCTCTTCCTGATGATGTGTTCAAACAGGTTGAGAAAATTGAACACTGCAAAGGAGATTTGGGATACTTTGTGTACCGTCTATGATGGTCCCACAATCACACTGGATAACAGGATTAACAACCTTGTTAGACAATATGAACTCTTCTTTGCAAAACCAAAGGAGTCTCTCACAGAAACCTATACTAGGTTCACTGCTCTTATTAATGATCTCAAAGCTGTTGGGATCACAAATGACAGTCTGACTCTGGTGAACAAGTTCTTGGACATCCTGCCTGAAGAATGGAACTATTTTTCTACTATCTTGAGGAATTCAGGCACCATCAAAGGTATGGATATTGTAAATCTGTATGGATCCTTACTGAATGATGAGCAGTCAAGGCAACAGAAAAGAAATGCCTTGGAAATGTCTAAGAGAGGTGCTACCTTAGTGGCCAGCGTTAGACAACCCTGTTGGTCAGGTATGTGATGTGTTCACACAACCTGATCAACAGGCTGATGATGAATTGGAAGAGATGTCTGAAGAGGAAGACTGTGAAGATCTTGCTGAACTAGATGATGAGCAAATGATTGCAATGCTTGTAAAAAAGTTCAACAATAAGAGGTTTGGTGGAAGAATGCTGCAAAGGAAGTCAAGTGCCATAAAAGAAGGCATTTGATAAAACTAAGGCTGAGTGCTTTAAATGTGGCAAAACTGGCCATATAGCTGCTGACTGTGTGTCTAAAGCTGTTGGTCAATCATCCAAACCATTCAAGACAAACAGGGACGATGGCTACAGGGTTAAGTACCTTATGGCCATGGCTAAGCTGAAGAAGTTGGAAGACTCAGTGGCTTCCAACAAGCAAAAGGGACTCATGGCTGAGACATGTGATTGGTAGGAATCTGACTCATCTCCAGATAAAGAAGATAACAACTGTCTGATGGCCAATACTGATGTCCCATCAACAAGCATCTTCAAACAAGACCTGGCTGAAGCTGAAGCCTTCAGCAGCTTAGAGAACTGGAATCCAACAATGATGTACAAGGTACAAAATTTTATGACTTACAGTTTTGATGAAAAAGTAAAAATGTTTGAATATATGCTTGTTGATTTAAAAGCTGCTGTTGAGAAACATAATGTTTTGTTGTCTGAAATCTCCAAGCTGAAAACTGATATTGAAATAAAAACTATTAAACTGGACAATTTCCATAAGTTGGAAACTGAACTTGATGAATTAAAACACATCAGTTCCATTTTACTAGAAGAGAAGAGAGAAACATACATAAAACATGCAAAGCTTCAAAAGATTGTTGACTCTTGGTGCCAATCTGCACAAAAAGTCAGCCATTGCATCAGTCAATAGATCCCTGCACAAATCCAAGCCTATCTTGGAGGGAATCTTGACAAAGCAGCTTCTATTGTTGAGATAAATAATCTGAAAAATGACTTATCCACTCATGGTGAGCTTCCTAGCACTTTCATCTAGAAAGTGAATGGTAAGCTAGTCTCAACAAACAGGTTTGTCAGGCCTCAAAATACTGACAGCTTGTCTGAAAAAGCTCCAAAAGCTGATGATGGAATGTGTTCTCCATAAAATCAGTCTGCTAAGTGCTCAGCTGGTTCACACAAGCAAAAGAAAGGAAAACAAGCTCTAGCTGCAGCTGTGGACTCTAAACCTGTTGACAAAACAGGCTCTGGGTCTAAAGCTGATGGTAAGAGACCTGTCAATCCTTTTGATGCTGACCATTTTGAGAAAAAGTTTTCAAAAGCTAAGCAGCCTGCTTTCAACATGTGTAAGTCTCATGTTGAAAGTAAATCTGCTGTGATTTCAAATAAGCTTTTAAATCATAGTGGAAAATTGGTTATAAACGAAGGTAAGTCTTTCAAAACCAAAAGCAGTGATTATGTTGATAGGCAACATTCATCACATCTCAGTAAGGGCAAAGGAAAAGCCATATCTCAACCTGAGAAATTTGGGAATAAGTTTCCCAAACCTGTGGAAGGTCAAAGGACAATCAAGTTACCTATATTTGATATCTGTCCTCCTAAAAAGAGGAAAGAGGATACAGACAAAGCTTTTGCAATTGTGCCTTCCACCCAAACTGTTGATTATTCTAAAAACAGTAATAAGTTTGCTAAACCTGCTGACAGGATCAACAAAAATAATTATAAATATGTTTCTGGAGGGTCTTCTTTTCCAAAAAGGCTAAAAAGAGAAAATGTTTTAAGTGTTGGAAGAAGACAAATATGGCCAAAGACTGTCCTGAAACTGAGGACATAAGGCCTGTTGACTCTACTAGTTCCATCATTGCAAAAACAAGCAGTGTTGGAAGTAACATAGTCAATGAGGATGGTATCTAAGCTGATACTAACCAAATAGGGAATATTAGTGTGGATATCACTGGTCCATCAACAAATGTTGATGAAGTAGGAGAACTCATCCTGAGTTCCCCTAAAAATAACTAATATTTTCCCACGACACTCTGCAGGACAAACAACCATCCCAGGTTTGGTACTTGGACAGTGGCTGCTCAGGACATATGACAAGTTGTAAAGACCTGCTGAGTGATCTCAGGCCTGAAAAAGGGCCAAAAGTCACATTTGGTGACAATGTACAGGGATCCATAGAAGGATATGGAACTCTTCAAGCTGGTGCTGCTGTATTTAAAAGGGTAGCCTATGTGTCTGGGCTAAAACATAATCTTGTAAGCATAAGTCAACTGTGTGATGCTGGCTACAAGGTTAACTTTAATGAGCACCTGGGTTACATATTGGATCCCCAAGGCAAAGTTGTGCTGTTTGCACAATGGAAGAAAGGTGTATATGTTGTGGACATGAAATCTGCTGATCCCACAACTGAAAATGCTTTATCTCAAGAAGCAATGCAGACCTGAACTGGTTATGGCACAAAAGGCTATCTCACCTGAACTTCAAGAACATCAATAAACTTTGTAAGAAAGAGTTGGTAACATGTTTGCCTTCTATAACCTTTGTTAAGGATAAACTCTGTACAGCTTGTGAGAAAGGCAAGCAGAGAAAAACATCTTTTAAATCTAAGTACAATTTCTCTATTGATACTCCTCTCTTCTTAATCCACATGGACTTGTTTGGACTTGTCAATGTCCCAAGTCTAGGAGGTAGAAGATACACTCTAGTAATGGTTGATGAGTTCTCCAGGTTTACATGGGTGATCTTTCTGAAGAGCAAAGGAGAGGCTGCTAGAGAAATCATTGGATTTATCAAAAAGATGGAAATGCTGAACTCTGCTCAAGTTAAGCAGCTTAGAAGTGATCATGGTACTGAATTCAGAAACAGTACTCTTGAGGACTTCTGTGAAGAAAGAGGGATCTCACAGAACTTTTCAGCAGTAAGAACTCCACAACAAAATGGAGTTGCTGAAAGGAGAAACAGAACTCTCATTGAAGTTGCTAGAACCATGCTGTGTGCATCAGGTTTACCTTCATCATTCTGGGCTGAAGCTGTCAACACTGCCTGCTTCACTCAAAACAGATCCTTGGTGGTGAAAAGGTTCAACAAGACTCCCTATGAGTTAATCAAAGGGAGAAGGCCAAATATTAGCTATTTCCATGTGTTTGGATGCCCCTGCTTCATTCTGATCAAAGGGAGCATGTAACATCCTCGGAATTTAATTATGTATTTGAGGACATTTAGTTTAAATATGTAAATATTAATTTGTATAATTAAGTTGGATTACGAAAGATGATTATGTATCCAGATATTTAAAAGTTATTTATTTGGATATTTAAAAAGTTGGTTGCTACTTTAAGAAATTTTTGAATTTCAACTTTCAAGTATTTAAGTATGAAGATTTATACAATTAGTGATGATAAAAATTTAGTTGGAAATCAGTTTCAATATGTAAATATTAATTTGTATAATTAAGTTGGATTACGAAAGATGATTATGTATCCGAATATTTAAAAGTTATTTATTTGGATATTTAAAAAGTTGGTTGCTACTTTAAGAAATTTTTGAATTTCAACTTTCAAGTATTTAAGTATGAAGATTTATACAATTAGTGATAATAAAAATTTAGTTGGAAATCAGTATTTAATGAGATCAGATAAGTTGAGGGGCTAAATGTTACAAAAGTCAAAAGTTAAGGAATAAAATACTCTTTGTCTTTTATTTTGATTCATTTCATTTGAACTCTCAAGCTCTCTCTCTCTAAAAACATTTTCTCTGGAAAATCCTTGCTGAAATTCGAATTTGTGGAACAAGATTCGTGGAATTTATCTGATTATAAACAAGATTCAAGTGGATTTGGAGGTAAGAACCTAGTCTTTAAGTTGAGGTTTTATTTTAAGAATAAATATGCTAAAAATTCGGAATTTTATTCTAGAAATTCATGATGCATGTATGTTATATTAGTTGGAAATCATCTCTTGAATATTACTGAAGCATTAGAAACAAGAATTGTTGGTTGAATCGATCCAGAAGGTAAGATTTCTCTATTTTTATGACGTTTTGTGTTCTTGAAGAAAAGTTCATATTTTGATTGAATCTGGACGAATTAGTGTGTTATGAATGGGAAAATGATGTAGAAACACCCCAAATATGTTTATAAAACATTAGAATTTGATTGCATGTTACTGTAAATTAATTTTGGAAATTTTTAGTGAAAATCCGTAAGTTTCGAAGGCACACCTGCATGTCGACTTGGCGAGTGGCAGGGGGCGACTCGGCGAGTCGCCAAGAACATTTGAATACAATCTTCAAAAATGCATAAGTGTGGGATCCGAATTCGGTTGGGACCCGAATTCGGATGAGACCCGAACTCCGATGGAACCGAACTCGGATGGACCCGAACTCGGATGGGTCAAAGTAATTCGGATGGATCCAAAATCCGGCCGAGGATCCGTAATTCGGACCTCGACTCGACGAGTCACTTGGACCGACTCGGCGAGTCGGATGCAGTTCATGTGTAATTCGGATGGGGTTTTAAAGACCTGAATTTATGGTTAATTAAACACACTTTTGAGATACTTTTTGTAACATATTAAGGTAAATAAAGGAGGGTTAATTGGGAATAATAACACCTCGAATGATGGTTTTTAACGTGAGTTTCGGATGACGGTTCCGACTGTTGTAACACTTTAATATTTTTAAATCATGATGGAAATTGTTACCGAACATGTGAATGATCTGTTTTACTTACGGAAAATGTAACAGGTCCCTTGTGGTGTTGTTTAACCCACAGTGGGGTACTTTGTGAGTCCGGTTGAAAGCCCGAGGAGAAATAATATAGATTAAAGTTTAACAACGCACCCACTGTGAGTACATATGATTTCGCATGTTTATATCTGCTTTATGTTATCTATTGCCTGCTGAGACATGTTGCTTCATTATCGTTTGGAATTCTACTAACTTGCATAGATTTAGATGCACATTGATCTTGTTGCATGTCCAATCTTTTGTTGTTCATCTATCGATGGACCGGCGGGTCGCATCTGTTATTCCGATGTTACTGCGCTATATGACCCGGAGCTGATCCCTCCGAGGTTCTGGTAGGAAGTAAGTCATCCCCGATGTTATATCTGTCTCAGATGGTTGGTTTATATGCCGAGCTTTGGGCTCGTAGGAGTGACGGCTCATGTGTGTCGTACTTTGTGTATGTAGAGAGTGCACGACGTGTGTCGTCGGTGTTACTCTTGTGGGCTTCATAAAGATTTATAAAATGCGTAAATCTGTGTATTCACTAAGCATTCGCTTACCCCTCAGTTGTTGAATTTTTACAAGAAAAGGAAAATCTGCTGCCGGACCTTCTAGTTAGGTCGTTTGCGAAGTCTTGGAAGATATCTACTACTCCATCGGTAAATGTACTATGGGACCAATGTTGTAATATATTCTGGATGTTGTAATAATGAATTGAGTGTGTAGACTTAGTATTGGAACCTTGTAGCACCGTAGGGTGTTTGACAAAGTTGTATTATTTATTTATGTACTTTTATGCTTCCGCACTGTAATTTAAGTATGCAGATCATTATGTAATTTAAGTTTGGTGATTAATCCTGGGTGTTATGTAATTGTGGTTAAAGGTGGCAAGGGTGCCACAGGTGATGGTATCAAAGCCAAGTTTCGATCTTGGGACCTGTGGGTTATGGGCCCACCACGCTTCCGCTGCGTCACTCTGATGCAGGGGGACTAAGACTGTGTCCCAGTATGCTGTGGAATTCACGAGGCTGAGTTTGTTTGCGCCTCATCAAGTTGATACTGAAGAAAGGAAAGCGACCAGGTTCGAGGCTGGTTTGGATATAGAGATCAGAAGGGTTATGAGCAATGTCCGCTACCCTACGTTTGCTGGCTTATTAGAGGCTGCCAGAAATGTAGAACAAATTTTGATCATGTCGGGTTACTCAATTGGGTCTGCCGCTGCTACTAACCCAACACAACCGTCACCGCCGAATCGCCAGCATGAGGGAGGATACTCGGGATCTTCTCGCTCGTCACAGTATTTGCCTCAACAATCTTATCGTCGATCATCTGGGTATTCTTGTCATGCTCGTGCCTACTCCATCAACACCGAGCCGCAATATTGTAATAAGTGTCATCTGGAACACTTCGGCAAGTGCACTAATGGACGCGCTTGCTTTTGCTGTGGAGAGTTGGGCCATTTTCAGAGTGAGTGTCCACGAAAAGCCGATGCTTGGCATAAGTGTGGGGTATGGGGGCCTTATAGTAGAAACTGTAGAAAGAATGCCCCAGCAGCTGCTGCTCCATTTTCAACTCGTTCATCTGGAGGATCAAGTGGTGGTTCAGTCAACCACCGGAACCAGCCACAAAGGGCACCGGCTCGTGCTTTTCAGATAACCGCGGAGGAGGCTAGGGAAAACCTGGAAGTGGTTACGGGTACATTTATAGTTAACTCTTTACCTGCACGAGTGCTGTTTGATTCTGGTGCCAACCGTTCATTTGTATCTACCATGTTTGCACAACGACTGTCGATGCCTCTGTCTAAGTTATCTGCTATACTTGATATTGAAACTGCTAGTAACACTCTAGTCAAAGTAGATCATGTATACCGTAACTGCACTTTAGTGATTGAAGATGTAGTCTTCATTTTGGACCTGATTCCGATAGCATTCAGTGAGTTTGATGTAATAGTCGGAATGGACTGGTTGATTGAGAATGAAGCTCGTATAGTGTGTAAGAAATGAATGATCAAGATAACCACACCGGAGGGGCGTGAGATCTGTATATATGGGGATAGGAGAAGCGGGATCTGTGCTTATTGACCATTGCAAAAGCCCGAAAGGTTATTGCAAAAGGGTGTGACGCCTACCTGGCATATGCTATTGATGCCAAGGCTGAGAAAAAGACTGTGGCCGATGTGCGTGTTGTATCACAACCGGATGTGTTTCCGGAAGACTTGTTTGGCGTGCCGCCTGAGAGACAAGTAGAGTTTCGAATAGATTTGATCCCTGGAGCTGCACTGGTAGCTCGTTCTCTGTATCGCCTTGCTCCTACCGAGATGCAAGAAATGATGAAAGAACTCCAGGAGTTGTTGGATAAGGGCTTCATTCGACCGAGTTCATCGCCGTAGGGAGCCCCTGTTTTGTTCGTTAAGAAGAAAGATGGCACGATGAGGATGTGCATTGATTACCGGGAGCTGAATAAGCTAACTATTAAGAACAAGTATCCGCTGCCGAGGATAGATGACTTGTTTGATCAGCTACATGGGGAAAGTGTGTTCTCTAAGATGACTTGAGGCCGGGATACCATCAGCTGAAAGTTCGTGAGGAAGATGTGCCTAAGACAGCTTTCAGGACACGTTATGGGCATTATGAATTTTTGGTTATGCCTTTTGGGTTAACCAATGCCCCGACTGTTTTCATGGATCTGATGAACATGGTATGTAGACCGATGTTAGATAAATCGGTGATAGTGTTTAGTGATGACATCCTAGTGTATTCCAAGACTGAAGCAGAGCATGCGGTTCATCTAACAGAGTTATTGGAATTGTTAAGGAAGGAAAAGTAGTATGCCAAATTCTCAAAGTGTGAGTTTTGGCTACAACAGATACAGTTTTTAGGACATGTTATTTCGGGAGCTGGGATTTCTGTAGATCCAGCTAAAGTTGAAGCCATAAAGAATTGGGAGCCGCCTCGTTCAACTACAGAAGTCAGAAGTTTTCTTGGGTTGGCGAGCTACTATAGGAGGTTTATTAAGGATTTTTCGAAAATTGCAGTTCCTTTGACTGCATTAACGAAAAAGAAAGCACTGTTTGTTTGGGAAACTGTGCAGCAAGAGGCTTTCGAGATCTTGAAAAAGACATTAAGTGAAGCATCGATACTTGCTCTATCGGAGGGCAATGAGGATTTTGTAGTATACACGGACGCATCGAGACTGGGGTTAGGTGCTGTGTTGATGCAGCGTGGAAAGGTAATTGCGTATGCCTCGAGACAGTTAAAACAACATGAGAAGGATTATTCGACTCATGACTTGGAGTTGACAGCTGTCACTTTTGCATTGAAGTTGTGGAGGAACTATCTTTACGGAACTAAGTGTTAACTCTATACAGATCATAAGTGTTTAAAGTACATCTTTAGTCAGAATGAGCTTAACATGAGACAACGTAGGTCTATGGAACTTATTAAAGACTACGATTGTGAGATACTATACCATCCTGGTAAGGCTAATGTGGTAGCCGATGCCTTGAGTCGCAAAGCATATCCTAAGGACTGTTGCTACATGATGACGTCTACTATGCTAACTTCTACGATTATTAATGATGTTAAAGCCGCTCAAGAGGAATCCTTGAAAGAAGAAAATGTTGGTGCTGAGGATATTAGGATACAATTAAGAATATGGAAACAAGTAAATCGGGGTTGAAAGGTATATATGGAAGGATCTGGGTGCCGAAGTTTGGTGGTATAAGAAAGATGATCATCGAAGAAGCACATCAATCGAAATTTTCTGTACATCCCGGGAGCACAAAGATGTACAACGAATTAAAGGCAGACTTTTGGTGGCCGGGATTGAAGAAGGATACAGGCCAGTATGTTGAAAGATGTAGGTCTTGTCGGCTGGTGAAAGCCGAACACCAACAGCCTTATGGTAGTCTGCAACCAGTTCCCATTCCGGAATGGAAGTGGGAACACATCACCATGGATTTTGTCACGAAGTTGCCGAAAACTAGGCGTCAACATGATGCAGTTTGGGTAATAGTTGATAGATTGACCAAGTCGGCACACTTTATACCGATTCGGGAAAGCTACTCATTGGAGAAGTTGGCTCAGATTTATATGGACGAGATTGTTTCTGGACATGGAGTTCCTAAGTCTATAGTATCTGATCGTGACAGCCGCTTCACCTCTAACTTTTGGTCGGCTTTACAAGAAGGATTAGGAACGAGGATCGCTATGAGTACAGCCTATCGTCCGCAAACCGATGGCCAAAGTGAAAGGACTATCCTGACACTTGAAGATATGACGCGGTCGTGTATATTAGATCTCGGTGGTAATTGGGACGATCATTTGCCACTGATAGAGTTCTCGTACAACAACAGTTATCACGCGACGATAAAGAAGGCACCGTTTGAGGCACTGTATGGGAGAAGGTGTAGGACTCCTACGTGTTGGAGAAAAACCAGAGAAACACCGATTGCTGGGCCGGCATTGCTTCAGGAAACGAATGAGAAGATACAGCTGGTTAGACAGAATATGAAGGCGGTCCAGGATCGACAGAAAAGTTATCATGACAGGATGCATAAACCGATCAATTTTGATGTGAATGATTGGGTTTATTTGAAGGTGTCACCTATCAGAGGTGTTACACGTTTTGTAAAGAGAGGCAAGTTGGCTCCGAGATTCGTCGGACCATTCAGAATAATAGAGAAAGTTGGAAATCAGTCGTACCGTTTGGAGTTGCCTGAAGAGATGTCAGGCATACATCCGGTGTTCCATGTGGGAAATCTCAAAAAATCATTCACTACTAGAAATGAGGATTGGGCTGATCACGCCGAGCTGCAAATTGATGAAAGACTTCGATATGTGGAAGAGCCAGAGTGTGTCTTAGATACTAAAATAAAGAAGTTAAGGAACAAAGAGATAGAGATGGTGCTTGTGCGTTGGAAGCATCACAAAGGAGCCAATCATACGTGGGAAACCTAGACAGAGATGATGAAGAAATATCCACAACTGTTTGGATCCAAATAACTTCGAGGACGAAGTTTGAGCGTGGTGGAGCCCATGTTGTAACATCCTCGGAATTTAATTATGTATTTGAGGACATTTAGTTTAAATATGTAAAAATTAATTTGTATAATTAAGTTGAATTACGAAATATGATTATGTATCCGGATATTTAAAATTATTTATTTGGATATTTAAAAAGTTGGTTGCTACTTTAAGAAATTTGTGAATTTCAACTTTCAAGTATTTAACTATGAAGATTTATACAATTAGTGATGATAAAAACTTAGATGGAAATCAGTATTTAATGAGATCAGATAAGTTGAGGGGCTAAATGTGCCAAAAGTCGAAAGTTAACGAATAAAAGACTCTTTGTCTTTTATTTTGATTCATTTCATTTGAACTCTCAAGCTCTCTCTCTCTAAAAAAAATTTCTCTGAAAAATCCTTGCTGAAATTCGAATTTGTGGAACAAGATTCGTGGAATTTATCTGATTATAAACAAGATTTAAGTGGATTTGGAGGCAAGAACCTAGTCTTTAAGTTGAGGTTTTATTTTAAGAATAAATATGCTAAAAATTCGGAATTTAATTCTGGAAATTCATGATGCATGTATGTTATATTAGTTGGAAATCATCTCTTGAAGATTACTGAAGCATTAGAAACAAGTATCATTGGTTGAATCGATCCAGAAGGTAAGAAATCTCTATTTTTATGACTTTTTGTGTTCTTGAAGAAAAGATCATATTTTGATTGAATCTGGACGAATTAGTGTGTTATGAATAAGGAAAATGATGTAGAAACACCTCAAATATGTTTATAAAACAATTAGAATTGATTGCATGTTACTGTAAATTAATTATGGAAATTTTTAGTGAAAATCCGTAAGTTTTGAAGGCACACCTGCATGTCGATTCGGCGGGTGGCAGGGGGCGACTCGGCGAGTCGCCAAGAACATTTAAATACAATCTTCAAAAATGCATAACTGTGGTATCCGAATTCGGTTGGGACCCGAATTCGGATAAGACTCGAACTCGATTGAGACCCGAACTCCGATGGAACCGAACTCGGATGGGTCAAAGTAATTCGGATGGATCCGAAATCCGGCCGAGGATCCGTAATTCGGACCTCGACTCGGCGAGTCAGTTGGACCGACTCGGCGAGTCGGATGCAGTTCATGTGTAATTCGGATGGGGTTTTAAAGACCTGAATTTATGGTTAATTAAACACACTTTTGAGATACTTTTTGTAACATATTAAGGTAAATAAAGGAGGGTTAATTGGGAATAATAACACCTCGAATGATGGTTTTTAACGTGAGTTTCGGATGACGGTTCCGACTGTTGTAACACTTTAATATTTTTAAATCATAATGGAAATTGTTACCGAACATGTGAATGATATGTTTTACTTATGCAAAATGTAACAGGTCCCTTGTGGTGTTGTTTAACCCACAGTGGGGTACTTTGTGAGTCCGGTTGAAAGCCCGAGGAGAAATAATATTGATTAAAGTTTAAGAACGCACCCACTGTGAGTACATATGATTTCGCATGTTTATATCTGCTTTATGTTAGCTATTGCCTGCTGAGACATGTTGCTTCATTATCGTTTGGAATTCTACTAACTTGCGTAGATTTAGATGCACATTGATCTTGTTGCATGTCCGTTCTTTTGTTGTGCATCTATCGATGGACCGGCGGGTCGCATCTGTTATTCCGATGTTACTGCGCTATATGACCCGGAGCTGATCCCTCCGAGGTTCTTGTAGGCAGTAAGTCATCCCCGATGTTATGTCTGTCTCAGATGGTTGGTTTATATGCCGAGCTTTGGGCTCGTAGGAGCGACGGCTCATGTGTGTCGTACTTTGTGTACGTGGAGAGTGCACGACCTGTGTCGTCGATGTTACTCTTGTGGGCTTCATAAAGATTTATAAAATGCGTAAATCTGTGTCTTCACTAAGCATTCGCTTACCCCTCAGTTGTTGAATTTTTACAGGAAAATGAAAATCTGCTGCCGGACCTTCTAGTTAGGTCGTTTGCGAAGTCTTGGAAGATATCTACTACTCAATCGGTAAATGTACTACGGGACCAATGTTGTAATATATTCTGGATGTTGTAGTAATGAATTGAGTGTGTAGACTTAGTATTGGAACCTTGTAGCACCGTAGGGTGTTTGACAAAGTTGTATTATTTTATTTATGTACTTTTATGCTTCCGCACTGTAATTTAAGTATGCAGATCATTATGTAATTTAAGTTTGGTGATTAATCCTGGGTGTTATGTAATTGTGGTTAAAGTGGCAAGGGTGCCACAGATCAGTTAGCAAAATTTGAACCTAAAGCTGATGAAGGTGTATTTGTTGGATATTCTGCTATCTCTAAAGCCTACAAAGTATACAACAACAAGAGAAAGGTGATAGATGAATCTATCAATGTCACCTTTGAAGAGTCTAGGACTGCCTACACCAAAGTTGTTCCTGAATCAGTTTCAGGAGAGTTCAGCTTTGATGATCTTATGCATTTCATCAATGAAGAAAAGGACTCAAAAGCTTCCACTACATCTAGAGTGGAACCTGTTAATCATGATGGGCATGATGATGACTATGTTGATGCACCCTGTGTGAAAAAATGTACTGACATAATCACAACATCATGTCCTGAACCAATCAATCCTGATTTTCCTGTATCCTCTGCTAATATGTTCAACAATGGAGAGTCATGTTCAACAAGTGAACATGCTCAAGATAATAGTTAGTCTGAAAATCTTGAAAGCTGCTCAACAGGGCCTGTTGAAAATGCAAAGAACTCAGGAGAATCTTCATTGAAGCAAGATCCTAAGTGGATCAGGTGTCACCCAAATGATCAAATAATTGGTGACATCAACAAAGGGGTGCAAACAAGATGGGACAGCTTAGGAAACTATTGTATGTTTTCTAGCTTTGTGTCCCTGATGGAGCCTAAGAAAGTGGATGAAGCACTGAAAGATGCCAATTGGATCACTGCCATGCAAGAAGAGCTCAATCAGTTTGAGAGAAACAAAGTATGGAAGCTGGTCCCTGCTCCAAAAGGAAAAACAATAATTGGCACCAATTGGGTTTTCAGGAACAAGATGGATGAGCAAGGTCATGTTATTAGAAATAAGGCAAGACTGGTTGATCAAGGATACAGACAGGAAGAAGGTATTGACTATGATGAAACATTTGCTCCAGTGGCCAGGTTAGAGGCAATTCGTTTGTTTCTAGCCTATGCTGCTCACAAAAGCATGATGGTATTTCAAATGGATGTGAAGAGTGCATTTTTGAATGGAAAGCTGCAAGAAGAAGTGTATGTCAAGCAGCCTCCAGGTTATGAAAATGAACATCATCCAGGTTTTGTCTATAAGTTGGACAAAGCCCTCTATGGTCTAAAACAAGCCCCTAGAGCCTGGTATGACACTCTAACTAATTTCCTTATGAGCAATGGTTATTCCAGAGGTAAAGTGGATACCACACTGTTCATAAAGAAGGTGAAGTCTGATATTATGCTTGTTCAAATTTATGTGGATGACATAATATTTGGTTCTACTAATGAGTAGTTATGCAAGAATTTTTCACTACTCGTGAAATCAAAATATGAAATGAGTATGATGGGAGAACTTACTTTCTTTTTAGGATTGCAGGTTAAATAAACCTCAAATGGAATTTTCATAAATCAATGAAAGTATACTTTAGATCTTTTGAAAAAGTTTAAATTTGATCAAATTTATCCTATCAAAACCCCAATGGCAACAAATGTAAAGTTGGATGCAGATGCCAGTGGCAAAGCTGTTTCAGTAACAGCTTACAAAGGCATGATTGGGAGCTTGCTATATTTAACTACTAGTAGACCAGATATTATGTTTGCTACCTGTTTATGTGCTAGGTTTCAAGCTGATTCTAAAGAATCACATCTAGCTGCTGTAAAAAGAATCTTCAGATACCTTAAGGTACACCAGGTTTGGGTCTTTGGTATCCTAAAGACTCAAGTCTTGAGCTAACAGGTTATTCAGATTATGATTTTGCAGGCTGCAGGCTAGACAGAAAAAGCACAACAGGTGGATGTCAACTCCTTGGTGGTAAGTTGATAAGTTGGTGTAGCAAGAAGCAGAACTCAGTTTCTACTTCTACTGCTGAAGCTGAGTATATTGCTGCTGGAAGCTGCTGTGGGCAGATTCTGTGGATGCAGCATCAGTTTGAAGACTATGAACTTGTATATAGGAAGACTCCTATTCTGTGTGATAATACAAGTGCTATAGCCATTTCCAACAATCCAGTATTTCATTCCAGAACAAAGCATATAGAAGTCAGACATCACTTCATCAGGATCACATCCAGAAAGGTAATGTGGAGGTAAGTTTTATTTCCACAGATGAACAGCTTGCAGACATTTTCACCAAGCCTCTTGATGAAAACAGGTTTAATTAGCTTGTAAGCAAGCTGAGCATGTTAAATAAAAGTGACTAAGTGTCATAAATGTTCTAAGGCATTATATGTCTCACACTGCTCAAGTTTCTCAGAATAGCTTAGACAGAACAGCTATGCATGTTCTACACTTAGCCAAATTCTGAAAACTTGAACAACTTGAGTGTATAACAGGTTTGACACCATCAGTTTTCACTTCAAACCTGGTCTGTTGATCAAACCTCCAACCTGCTCACTCTCTCAGTCTGTCATACAAGACATTGTCTTGTAACCTGGTCAGCTATTGAACACAACCTGTTCTTGCATAGCTGCACAAGTTGAATGAACAGCTTGAGGAAAGAACAGTCTGTGATGAAACCTGTTCATCACAAGTTTGACCATCAGCTTAGACCATCAGTTTTAATTACCTTTCTTCACAATTAAGTTACTTAATTTCTGTATTTAATTAACTTAATTACTGCGGATAATGTGTGTTAACGTGTGTTAGTGATTAAAAATGGTTCAAGTGGTCTGACAATCGTTCTGACATGGATAACCGTTCCGTTTTCCGTTAAAGAATATTTCAAATCAACCGCCCAAACCTTTCTCTCTCATACCCACTCACATTCGAATTCTATAAATACCTCATCTACTGTTTCATCTTCTTCTTTCTCTACTTCTACCATAACTTCCAAAGAATCCTAAAATCGACTAAGTGTCCTGTGCTAATATCTCCACTACTTTAACCATGGCTCACCAAAACAACCTTTTCCTCCCAGTATTCGTTGGTAAGGACGTACAGAAACCTCCTTCTGTTACCATGATGCTAACACTGAAACCCATAAACTACATAGCAAACCTAACCATCCCCAAAAACTATGTGGGGAAAGGTTATGAAAATATGGTGGAGTTTCTTAAGGTTCACCCTCTGCACTACGCCATGACTGCTTCTCCTAGTGTCCTGTACCAGGAAATGGTGTATGAATTTTGGTACACCTGTGCCTATGACCCAACAACCAAAATCATAAGGGGAACCATTCTCAATGGGACTCAGACCGTTGAGATCACTACTGGTCTTATCAGGGAAGTTCTTCATCTCCCTGTGGCAGAAACTTATGACCAGTCACAGCCTGAAAATGATCAGATGGGAAACTTGCTACGCTTCTGTGGTGTAGCAGAACCCAAGATTGGTGCCACCCTGTTCTGGAAAAGATCTATCACCTACTTACAGCTTCCTATTTGCCTCTGTGGTGATGTGCTTCAGCAGCAAAGTTGGTTCCTTTGACCAGCTAAGCTGTGATGAGATCCCAATAGTCCTACAGCTCGTAGATGACACCTACTACGAACATGGCTCGGTGGATTTTTATAAATTTGAGGAGCCTGGTGCAGCAGGAAACACGTCCAGCTGCTGTTCGATATCCACAGTTTCTGAGCCTCATCTTTAAGCATGTCTGTGGTGAGCATTTATATAACTCTTAGCCTATGTTACATACTTCTGCTTTCCTAGTGATTGGGAATAGAGTTTTCTACACCCCTGTACTCCCAAATGAGCCTCCTCTATCTACACCAATGAGGAGGTTGCTTTGTATGGTGGAAGGACCCTCTACTGTGAGGGTGGATCCAGTGACTGCTCCCAGAGGAAAATCCAAATCCAGGCCCAAAGTTGTTAAAAGGGTTCTGGAATCGACTCAAGATGAGCCTGCCAGCAAGAAGGCAAAAACAGCTAAGTCCAAGTCTGCCCCATCAGCCTCTATGGCTAAGGGGGAGCAGGCTTCTCACCATGGTTCATATGTTGAACCTGAAGCCTTTATGGCTGGTGCCTCTGTGGCACCTGAGACCATGGAACAGGCTAACCCTCCTGTTTCTGACCCAGTCTCACCACCAGTCCAAACAGAACCCCTCATCGCCTCTCCACAACATCAATCCTCCACCTCACCCCTCAAATTCTACAACAGACGCAAATCCTTAGCCAAAAAGAAACCAACAGACCATACTAGCCCCTCCGACCCCTCCCAACAGGGGTCAGTTGACAAAGAAGCAACCCCTGCTGCTTCTTCTATTTTGGGAGAAGGTTCAACACACTTGGAGCAGGCTTCACTCCAACATGAGTCTACCCAGAGTCAGCCTAGACCCTATGGTTCCTCCCAACTGGAACCAGTTGTACATATGGAGACTACCACCTCAACTATCCCAGCCTCCCAACAGGCGGAGGGTATTGAAAGACAGGAGTTCACTCCACTCCACACTGAGTCCACACAGTCTCCACTCCATACTTCTCCTACACAACCTGAGTCTGCATGAGGTGCCAAACCTGCTGGACTAGACCATCCAGTAGATTAGCCTCCATCTTCTGCTCCTAGTGATATAGCTGTTGAACACCCAACAACTGCTGAAGGACCAACCTCCCAAGCTGATGAACCACAGGGAACAGACCATCCCTCTGGTGAAGCTGCACCTCAAATGCACATTCCATCAGCAGGCTTCACCAATGCTGACGTTGAAATGCACATCCAATCTCCCCATGATGAGGCACCTCTAAACCAAGGTGCTGCCGAGGGAACCGCCCCAGGCTTTGATGAGGGTGCTGCAACACAAGCAGCATCTGAAAGGCCACCATCTTCTACCCCTTCTGCTGATGAAGCAGCTATAGCCACTGCTGAAGGACCCATTGACCCTTCCAAGCTGGGCCATCTTACTTATGCCCAGGCTATGGAACTTCTGTCAAAAGTAACCCTTCCCTCTCCATCCCATCCTCAAACACCTGCCTCATCCTCATCCCATTCTCATTCCTCACCATCTACACAATCCAAACAGTCCACCCATACTCCTCCATCCCCCAAAGATCTTCCTTTGAAGGATTAGCTTTCTTTGCTGACCAACAAAGTTGGTTCTTCGGAAAATTCCATGACTTCCCTACCATCAATAATCTCAGACTTTGTGTCTGCACAGCTCAAAGGATTCTTTGATTTGTTCAAGAATTCCTTTCCAACCACTCCCAAGCTGATCAGTCCTCACAGCTGCTTGCACTCACCGCACAACTGCAAAATATCTCCACTACTCTCTCTTCTATCCTTTCAAATCAACAGGACTCTGTGTCCTCCATGACAGCTATCTCTCAACAGCTATCCACTCTCCTCACCACTTGCATTACTACCCTTCCTACTACATTGGCCAACTTAAACACTCTCATTGTCTCTCTGTCCAATTCTGTGTCAGCAAACCTTGATGATGTGCAAGATTCTCTTGAGTTACATCTTGCACAGCTTCAAAGTTTGTTGTTCATAGCTTCTGACAGAGAAAATGTGACGCCCTTGTCGAATTAATGATATAATTGTAATCTCCGGGATCGACAAACAACCCAATGAATAATCATGATAATTGAATTTGAATACTTAAATTAGAATTAAGCAAATCCACACTAAAGCAAAGTAAAGTACATAACTACAGTGATTAAATCTAGCTATTACATCATCAATAATGTTTTAATAGTAACAAATCCCAGCCCCAAAGCTACATTGTCCATATACCAATTAGCTTCTATGGTCACCGAGATAAGAAATGGATTGCTTAAGATGAAGGTCCCACAACACTCTTGCCTTTGCCTGAAAACAATGTGAGTCAACAGTAAGCTAAATGCTTAGTGAGAAAACAGATTATGCAAACAACAAATATTTCTTTACATGCAATGCTTAACCATGGGCAGTGTAAGCCCATGTATGTGTAAACGGCAGTGAAAGCCTCAATGTGTAAGTAAACCATGCAGTGCTAGCATGGGGTGGCAGTTCAATATGCTGATCGGGGATGTGCCGAACCTGATGGGATACGAGTGGGATGATCAGTCCCCGACAGTGGCCTGCTGTCAGCCCCAGTCCAGGTCGCATCAGATTATGAAGTAATGATCATGCAGTGCAAGCATGATGTATATAGATGCACTTTCAAATGAACGCTGGCTACATGTGTGTTACATGTCAAGTACGAGTGTGCATCATAACAACAAATCATTTCATGAGTGTCAAATGAAGTATATGAACAATGTGAACATGCCATTGAATGTATAAACATGAATGTAAAAACAATAAATGTTCGAATGATAATCTGCAACTCACAGTGATTGGTTTTGTGACTTGATCCTGAATCAATGTGTGTTTTGATAACACCACAATGATCTGTAATGTAAGTGTAATAGTGAATTAATGTCAGTAATTGCTTAAAAATTGTATTCTGTAATTTTAAATAAAACCCTAGTTGAATTCGGACCACATCCGAATTCGGATGGTCCGAAATCCGGATGGTCCGAATTGGGTCCTAGGTCCGAAATTGGTGGATCCGAAATGGGTGATCCGGATTAGTTGGGTCCGAAATGGGGGGGTAGTCCGAAGTAGGCTAGTGTCCGAAATAGGTTGAGGTCCGAAATTGTTAATGGTCCGGATTGGGGTGAATCCGAAATCACTGTATATCCGAACTGGGATGATGATCCGAATTTGGATGGATCATCAGTCCGAGTTCATACTTAGTAAAATTCTAACATTTTCCAGAATTATGTTTTTGACCATTTTTGCATGTTTGAGTATCTAAAATTGCAGATATGAACTTATATGCTATCATTTAACTTATATCATAACATTTGTATACCAAAACAACCCATTTGTGTCCATTTTTCTATGTGTCTCGATGAACACACACACTAAAACACACACAATTACAGATTTCATACTTAGGAGTGGATTTTGAATCTGAAATTTGGTATACTACTACATACATACTCGATTTACACATTGTAACAACAATATACAACATGCAATAACTTTTGACATCAAAATCCTATGATTCGGATTTCACAAAAACCGAACCAAAAATCATCAAAAATTGCAAGTTTGGATGAATGTTACCTCAAATCGTTTGTTGCAATGCTTATATTTCCTTATTTGCTATCTGAATCCAACTTTTTGCACTTGAAATTACTGATTCTTGTGTGTTCCTTAGATGAAGTCCGAGAGGTATAGAGAGTGAGAGGGAGAATCGGCTAGAGAGAGAGAGTAGAGAGAGAAGGAGTTTGTGGAAATGAAAGGGTTTTCCCCTTTTTATTTGTATTTTGACTTATTTGCACACTAAACCCCTCAACTTCGTATTTCTTTCTCAACTGATTATATGATCAAAATTTGCTTAAATTGACATAACATTTCATTAATACAAATAATTTAGTCTTTATAATTGTAAATTACACATAATTGAAAATTGGGATGTTACAGAAAACCTATTAAAGCTGTCCTCCATTGCTGATTCTCAGTCCTTCTCTCTCCAGACCTGCCTTACCCAGCTTGCAGATGTTAAGGACAATCTGGCTTTCTTAGTGCATAGCCTGGTTGGCCCCAAGTCTGCTGCAAAAATTGTTGTTAAGCCTGCTGAATTTGTTTCTCCAGGCAGACCAATTGTTGAAGGTTCTGAGCCATCTCCTTCAAAGGGGGAGAAGTTATCTACCTCAAAGACTAAGTCTAAGGTGGAGAAAACCTCCTCTCATTCTAAGGAGAAATCAACATCTGTTGGTCAAGCAGCAGGTTCATCACAAACAGGTCCCACTGAGGATGTCTCCCATCACACTGAAGCTGCTCAGCCTACTCAAGCTGGATCTCCAAACCCTGCACAAACTAAGGGGGAGGACCCATTCCTGGGGGCAGGCCAAGCAGAAGGAGAAATCTGATTCTGCAAGAAGAAGAAGAATAAGAGGAAGAGGCTCCTGAAGCTGTTTAAACTATAACAGCCAAAGGAAAGAAGAAAGCAGCTGTAGACCCTGACCACCTAAGAGCTGCACATCTAAAGTTTGACTAGGCAAGCGCTAAGGAAATGAGTGTTTCTATGGAGCAATACTATGAATACAGAGATGAACAGCTCCAAGCCCTTGAAAGACTTAAGAAGGAAGAAGCCTCTGCCAAAGCTGCTAGATCCTTTGCATTCAAAGAGGCAAGCAAAATTAAAATGCCCTCTTTGGATGTGCAAAGAAAATTGCTTGAAGCTGCTAAGGAGTCAGCAGTTGAAAAAGAAGGTGACAAGGAAAAGGGTGCTCAGGTCTCAGTGACCAAGTCCAAGCAAGCATCCTCTGCAAGAGCCCAAATTCACTTTGACAACTTGGCAAGGAAAAAGTTCTTTGATGTTGCTGACAGAAGACTTGCCAAGGAATCAATTGTCAAAGCTGTTCCCATCTCAAGAAAAGGCAAACAGTGGAAGCTACAGATAACCAGAATTGGTGCTACAGGCCCAGAACTGGAAGCATATGAATACACTGACGTTGTTCAAATGGGATACAGAGAATGGGTGGAGTTGGCAGTTGCCCTGAGCCAGTCCAAGTCTGAAACAACTAAGACTATCAGGGCATACGTCAAAAAGTTGATGGAGAGAGTGAGAGATCTTGGCCTGATCTCAGAAGAACAGATTAAGGGTATCTCAGTGGCTACCGCTAAAATAAATGCGAAGAGGAACAGAAAGGATACAAAGCTGGAGGAACTCCTAATAATGATTGAACAAGGTGATGTAGCCGTGGAAATCAAAGGAGTAGACCACAGCCTGCCTAAAGGAGTGTAATATGAGAAAGGTAAGCTGATTGAAGAACGTGAGCTGGGGGTATTTTTTGTAGATCCCCTTACAAAGAAGAAGTGCTTTCAAAGAGCATCAGACTTGCACAAGGTCGGTCTCAAACATCTTATTGCATTCAGACTTGCAAACTCCGTTAGGCAATCCATAAAGTGGAAAGCAGCCATCTGGGATCAGCTCAGAGGCTTTTATGAAAAAGGGGAACTTCAACATCCCAGTTTCATGTTCCTCAGAGTTGAAATGGAGGAATTGGATGAAACCAGGGAACAACTTGAAGAGACGTTTGAATAAGGAGTGCCACCACTGCCTTGAAGTCCATCTACTATCTGAGTAGATGAAGAATGGAAGCTGTCCATCAGTTGGACAGACTTGCCATTACTTGCTCCCATCATCAACAGTCCAAATTGTTGAATTTCTATGTACATTAGTTGTAACTTTTATTTTACATCAGTTGTAATATGCATTAGTACATCAGTTGTACTTTTGTAAAAACATGTGTTGTTTATGTAATCAAAAATCAATATATATATAAAATTGATCTTTTACTTTACTTTGATGTTGTAATTCCATTTCAGCAAAATGTATTGGAAAAATATATAGTGATTATTGATAAAATCAGCTTAGACCGATTATTGCAAATAGGGGGAGATTGTAAGGCACAAAAGGCCTCGGTCAAACCTGCTCTACATCTTAGGGGGAGATTTTTAATCAAACCTGCTTGATGCACTTGAATGTATAATTTAAGTCCTGTTTATGCCTTATTGAAACCTGAAAAGTGATTTGCAGTATGAGTCAAAGCTGTTTACCCTGTTGCATTCATTGCAACAAAGGAAGATTGTCCAAGTTGTTCTGTCTGCTGAACAGGCTGGACATAAACTGTCTACGCTGCTCTATTCTGTTGAGCAGCTTGGACAGATTCTAAGTGTTTTGTTCTTTGTGAACAGAACCTGTTCTTTGTGAACATGCTAAACACTTTATGGAATATGTTTCCAAGTCCTCATGTATTGTTTTTGGCTACAAGATCAGTTTACAAGTCGAAGACAAAGTGGAAAACAGAAACTGCAAAAGCCTGCCTACGCTGTTCTGTTACATGAAGACAAAAGGATATTTGAAATGGGTGACAGATCATTTCTTATATCAAAATGGCCTTAACAAAAGAAGAAAGATGCAAAGTTGACATTCCTCTTTTGGTTAAAGCCTTATGCAATAGAGACAAAAAGGAAAAGACAAAGATTCTGCCACATGAAGACAAGTCTGCTTTATCAGAATGTGCAGAAAAGTTGTTTTGTCTTTTTGGAAAGACATCCCACTATCTCATCGTCCAATGAAGAAGCTTCACTGAGATTCTCAGTGAGAGTATAAAAGGAAGCTTCTAAGGATTGTGAGATAACTAAGAGTGAGAAATTCATATCCTGCATTGAAGTGTGTTATTCCATGCATGCAAGTCTGCTTGAATAAAACAGTAACGTGTGTCTAAGTTGTTCTTATTTAAGCTGTCCATCTGTGTCTTGTAAAATCAGTGAGTTCATCTTAGTGGGTGTATTCATTGTATCTAGTCTGAGTGTGTGTCTTAGATTAGTTGAACATCTGTTGTATCTGTCATCTCAACTTGAACCTTTCCGTAGTCAAGCTTGTTTGTAATTAACACTTGTTAATAGTATACACAAACATTGAGAAAAGAGTGTTGAGTTTTAAATTGATGTATTCACCCCTCCTCTACAGCTTAGAACAATTCACTAGGAAAACCTTTTGGGACCTACACTTACGTTATAACTTCCGGTTTTATACTCTATATCATTCAATAATTTTTATACATCAATTGAATATTAATGCATTATATATGTATATTAAATATTGCCTCATTCAAATTATATATTTAAAAAGTATAATAAAGCATACCCATGTAATCAATAGCTTAGTACTTCACTTATACTTGTACTGTTGTACATCACATATATCACATTTTACAATACTACATACGTCAATCTCCTCTCAAAACCCTACACATACGCCGCCAACACCCAACGTCTCTCACCATCACCGTCTTTTACAATATTCCATACGCCGCTTATTCGCCATTGTTGCTCACCATCACCAGCTCTTATTTTTCTGCCACTTACGTCGCCTCACAAGCTCGTGTCAACATCACCACCACCGTCACCTCACCATCATGAGTCCCTGCATCCCTCCGCCTCCTCCTCCTGCATATTCTTTTCTTGGGGTTTTTAGGGTTGATATTAACTTTGTTCGATTTTATGGTTTATGTTCTTGGTTTTTATTTGGGTTTACGTTATATGATCTTATTCGATATCTCCTCATTTAGATCTCAGATTTTTTATATCCTTGTTTTTCTTAACTTTCATGAATTTTTTTAAGGGCTTTCTGGGTTTGTGTCATTTGATTTCTTCGCTTAACTCTCAAGCATGTCCTTCAAGGTGTCATCAAACGGGAAAATGCTATATGGTCTTGGTTTGGTTTTGTCAATTGTTTGCCTGATCATTAACATTCCATTCACCCTCCATCCTTCCTAATCTTTGCAATAAAACAGTAACATATGTGTTTATGTGCATAAGTGAGACCACAAGACTAAATAGTCTCGGGGTGTGCTGTGAAATTAAAAAGAAAGCAGCAACAGAGTCTTTGGGGATTTGATTATGGTTTATAGGATCCTTATATATGTATACATTGTGTATGTGTGTAATTTATAATTGTAGGTGTGTCTTCCATTCTGTTAAAAAGAAACAAGTCAGCAACAGTAGTATATGTAGGTAGATGTGTTTGATGTTGTGGTTGTGTAAGTTCTAGACCATGAGACTCAAAAGTCTAGTGGTGGAAGCAGCAGAAGTATTTAAAGTGTGTGTGTATTAGAAATGTTGAGTGAGTTGTGTTGTGTCTTTGACCCCGAGACCAAGTCTCAGGGTGTCCATATTGCTAAAACAGCAACAACAACAACACCAGTCGATCATCAAGCATAAATGTAAATGCATTGTGAATGTGTCCATATTCCTCGTTCTTAGCTTTGGTTTCTAGGAACCCCGAGACATAGTCTTGGGATAGTCCTCATTCAAATATAAAACATAAATACATGTTTAAGTGTTGTGTTTAAGGTTCAAAATGAAAGAATAAATTATATGTAAATGTATGTATTCAAGTCATATACCCGAAATTTAGTCTTGGGGATGATCTTCATCTTTAAATAAGCTTTCAAATATATATATATATATATATATATATATATATATATATATATATATATATATATATATATATATATATATATATATATATATATATAAGTTAGACATGTTTAAGGTCATTAAAGTTTAGTCATTTCATATGTTTAAGTCTAGAAACATGTTGTGAGGTAACATAATTTATGAGGTAACATTATTTATGGCTATAAAGAAGCAAGAGTTGTGATTACCTTAAAGTGAAGAACAAGAGAAGTGAAGCAGCAAAACGATAGCTGAACAAGCAACAATAGAACAACAGTGAGATAGCAGTTTTTTTTTTTTTTTTTTTTTTTTTTGCAAAGTGGATGAGTTCTTTTTTGAAGCAAAATGATAAAGAGTTTTGAAGTAGAAAGATAACAGATTTTTAAAGGAAAAAGATATCAGATTTTATAACAGCAGTATCAGCAGCAGATTGTGCTAAATTGGGGAGTGGAAAAGATGGTTTGAGGAAGTGTAAGAGATTGCAGCAGCAAAAAAAAGCAGATTGGAGCAGATTGCTGCAGCAGAAGCAACAGAGAGCATGTGATCTTGACAACTTTTTAATTTCTGTTTTTTAATTGTAAAATCTGTTTTTTTTTAATTTTGTTGCATTAAGGAGTTGTGTATCATGCATTAGAGAGTTGTATGTCTTAAGATTCAAGATTGTGTCATACTTGTTTGTACCTTATGTATTATAAATAGTAAAAATCTAAATGCTTTATTAGTAGTAGAGATACAGATAAGATGAAAAGTTGTTATTTGTGATAACTTTTAAAACATATGACTATTGTCTATAAATATATATAGATTTGTTGTTATTTCAGGTGATTGTCCCACTAGCTAGGGATGTAGCTTCTGTTTTTTTTTTTTTCATCTTATTACAAAAAGTACTAGTCAAAATGATTATAAAATCTTAATTTATAAAATATTTTTATTATATTCCTCTCCAAAATCTAGGAACCTATACACAAAAGATTCATAATCTCATCACAAATGCATAGGACACGAATATACATGAGGATAAATTAAAGGATTATATTATTTTTATGGAAATGGAAAGGGTGACTCAACGAGCCATGTAGACGGAACGGTCAAAATGATTTATAGTAAAAAATTAAGTTGGAATATAATTTAAAAAAATATTCTAAATAATATTAACGATATAACTAAAAAATTGTTTTTGAAGAAAATTTCAATATTATGTTAAATTTTTTAGAATTATTTGAATTTTTTTATCTTTGTTAGTCGACTCGTATAATTAGATGGATCAGAATGATTACGTTTACAATTAATGGTATATGGATATGTTTAAATTTAATTATTATGACATCAATTTTTATAACACTACTTGAATAAATAACATGCTATAATTATTCAAGTTAATTTGCAATTAATAAAATAATATTTTATAATTTATTTGACTATAAATTAAGTAGTTAAATGAAAAATATGTGATAATATACTAGTATTACTAACAATAATATTATTTCAAACACTAATGTTCATAATATCAACATTTTATATGGCAAATTTTTATTCATAGTAACACTAAATATATGTATATGAATAAAATTAATAACGTATAATAGACGAATTATCGAAAGTTGATTTTACTTAATAATACGAACAATTTAATGTTTTCTTCCTATAAAAATTGTTACTGTTTAGAATTAAAATTTAAATTAATTATAGTAAATATTAAAAGTTACAAGTTAGGAAGAAAAAAAGAAAGTAAATATGTCTTAACTTGTTACATTGATTTAAAAAAAGAAAGAAAGAAAGAAAGGGTGTGAGTGAATTTTAGTTGCACATAGCATACTTAGGCCTGGGTTCGTAATTGGCATATGATTATTAGCATTTATAATGGAAGTGTAGTGTATCATTCTCCCAATCTCTATCTCACCCTCAAGTTATTGTCTCTGCTCACACTTTTCTCTTCTCTCGATCTCGATTCTCCATAGAACAGGTTTTTACGATTTAGGCTTATGAAGGAATGATCTCCATAGTCCATTCTAAACAGTGGTTTTGCATTCATGTAGCATTTGAACTTTGAAGTATCCGAGCAAGGTAAATGGTGCTTAAAGAAACGATGTCCATAATGAACAAGGTTTATTAGATTTTGGTTTTCTTTAGAAGTATAGATTGTAGATTTGGTATAGATTACTCATTTGGTTTAGTAAAATGATTATGTTTTTTTTTTCAGGGATAAACCTAAAAACCGAACAATATGTAAAATCCGAAAGACCGATAAGACAAAACGAAAAATCCAAAAAGGGAACCCAAAACAAATAAAAAACCAAATAGTTCCTCTATTACAAAATCCGAAACTCTCGATTTAGATCCGGTTTGTGCCAAAAACCGAATCGAACCAATCCATGCTCAACCTTAGTATTATGAGATGATAATGCGGAATAAGTTAATATGTCTATGATACACTTGAAGTGTATTATGATTGTTGATGCTAAGGCCTAAGGCATGTTCGACTGTAGTCCCAAAAATATATATATCAGTATTTTAAGAATAACTGTAAAGGGGTGATGAATACTGTTTAAACAAAATCACACAGTATTTTCTCAATATTTGTATGTTTGTTAACAAGTATGTTAATTTACAAACTGGTTTTGTATTGCGGAATGATCCAAACTGAGATAACAAATGAACAACAGGTTTAACTAGTATAAGACACACTCAACCATTTCATTGTACTAACCATCAGGGCTTGCCCTGGTGGCCACCACCAAAGGTGGGGAGGCTTGCCTCTAGGAGAGGTCATGGGTTCAATCCCTGACATTGGTGAATCTAATCTAACTTTGGGTGTAATACTAACAACTAACTAGCCTTTCAAAAAAAAAAAAGAAAAAAAAAAAGACACACTCAAACTAATTACAATAGAGTAACTCACTAAGACCCACTCACTATTAACACACTAAGTGTTTTAATACAAGACACTCACTGACTAAGTTTGAAATTTTGATCAATGTTAATGACTAGCTCACATACAACAGCTTTGACACACAAGCTTTCAGTCAGTCAAGTTGAAGTAGGTTCTGTTGAAGGTTTACATGTATGCATGAACTTTGAAGTATCACTCTTCTATGCTTTCTCTTTCCTTGGAACTTTCTTTATTCAATGAAAGTTCAAGATCTAACTCAATCATAGACATTTGGATTAAATCTTGCATTGATTGAAAGTTTCTCTCAATTACACTTGAATTACACACACTTTAATTTTGAGAGTTCTAAAATTGATAAGGAAATTCAAATATACTACCTTTCTAACTTAATTACTAAATGCACCTAAATACATTGCACTTTTACAATTTTGTTTTTCATCTCTACTTTTTTTTATTCCTAACAATCTCCTCCTTAGAGATAAAAGACAATATTACAAATAAATTGCACAACAATGTCTTTACAGTTAGGAAAACAAAATGGAAAACTATAAATCTTCAACAATCTTTGTTACTTTATCAACCATCTTCAAAAACTTTATTAGTGTAAACTTCAGAATTTTAACCATATTCTTCTGATCTCTGGACTCTGAAATTTATCCTCCAATATCTCTTTGATCTTCAAATCCTTTCATCCTCTGATCTCTTTTCTGATAATAATACACTCCCTCTTGAAACATGAATTCTATTTATGCTCCCCCTTGATTTTGTAAATCAGCAATTCATCTACAGATTCTATCCCAGCAAACTCTTTAATATCTTTGATATGATTCCATTTGTTCTTCTCTGATCTTCTCTTCTATTGATTGAACAAACTAGTTGTCTTGAATCTCGTGTCTCTGAAAATAAACATTTCTCTCCCTCATGATGATCATATAGAAGAAGATCATGATGCATAAGAATTTCTTAGATAACAATACAACTTTCAGTAGAAAAAGTACAGTCAAACTCAAATGAACAAAAATCAGTCACCCTCAAACAAAAAATACATCAGAAGATTTACTCTCCCCTTACAAAGTGTATTTCTCTCCTCTAACAAATTGCAAGATTCTCCCCTACAAAAATACAATCTTACTGTAGAATCCTGTTTGCACAATAGATTAAAAAACTTATGTGACCTATTTTCAGCACTGTTTGATGTTGACACTAATAGGTTTTCCAAATAATTACTGTGAAATACTTATTAATAAATATCACTCATATTGTTCAGGTTATGTCACTTTAGACATGCCTTTTATAGTCTGTAGACTGTTGACTCAATGTATCCTATTATAACACTTGGTTCTAGATTCAGTGTGCATTGAATAAAGTCGGAGACCGAAGCTGATGTATTCCTTGATTCAATATCAATATTATCTAAAGGAAATATCGATAAAAATGTGCTATAATCTCCATGATATATGAAATAGAAGTCTTTTGTGAGGCAACTCAGTAGTTGGTGGGGTTAAATGCATGCGTCACTGGATGCATGACGTCTTTTTCAATATCAAGTCTCCTAGACCTTGATAGATTATTTGGTTTACCCAGCCGACACAGTGTAGGTAGGATTATTTTTTCTTCAAATCCTTTCTCAACTCTCAGCTTTCAGCATTTTTCAACATAGATCCCTCCAGCTCACTTTTTAGAATAAAATGGCCAATCAGATTTATAGTGAAATCGTGATCTGATGCACCACCATCTCCTGTCAAGATACCCTCTCAGTTACATTTTACCTCTGCTCGACCCTATCAGCATCCTGTGATAACTGACATTTCTAAACTAAAGATGGTTTGATCATTCGGTAGGTCTTCCGGCTCTTGTTAGACCATAGAAGCAACATATATGCCTAATCACTCAGTTTGGTGCATAATCGAAGTCAACAAACAATAAAAAAATATATCAATGAAGCTCAACTTTTATGCTCATGAGGTATTGCAGAAGATGATATATAATGAGCCTGAATCAGAATGATTTGAGAGAAGTAGGGTAAATCAGAATGAATCAGAATTTCATGAACAAATTAGCACATGGGGAAATGGGAGACTTCGTAATGAACGAATGAAATCAGAGAATCAGAAATGAATACAGAATTCATAATGGGATAATCAAGAATGATATGAATTATGAGAATCATAAATAGAAGAGGGATCAGAATATGAAGAGAATCTCAAAAGAATCAAGATTTGAAAATCACAAAGACTAGAACAATTAGCCGCAGTGATGTTATTCAGAGATCGGAAACTTATGAAAATTATTTCTTTTTAGCTCACCTCAAAAAATTCTTCAGTGTGTAAAAACACTAGTTTTGCTTAGAAAATCAATTTATGTGTGCATAAAAATATGTCATTTAGAAAATTGCACACATTTAAAAAAAATATCTTCATCAGAGTATAGATGAAATTCCACCTGCAAATGAGCAAAGAATCAGTCAACTGAAATTAAGAAGAATGAACTATTAAAATTTAAACTCCATGTGTGTCATCGCAAGCTCTGTGTTGAACTGATAAAGAAATTAGGTCTAGATTTTCATTGTCACAGAAGCTCGACATCTATACTTATGTGCATAGAAGCCATTATCATGAAGTGCGGGTCCTAATCTGATATGAGTAGAAACCATTTCTCTAAAGTGCGGGTTCCAAACTGATATATTTTAAAACCATTTCTTTGAAGAGGACGTGTATAAAAACTATTTCGAAAGAAGTTCGGGTCCTAGTCTGAATTAACTAGAAACAATTTCACCTGCAAAAATAAACTCAGGTGCCCTTTAGTATCCACTGCTTTTTGGATACTGGCGTATTCGGTGATTTAGGTACCCACTTCATTATAGGTTTAAGTACCCATTTGTAAACAATTTTTGTTCCATTAAAATCAGAAATTAAGTTCCTTTGTGTTTTAGTAATGTAGGTCCCAAAAGGTTTTCCTAGTATGTTGCTATAAGCTGTAGAGGGGGGGGGGGGGGTGAATACAGCAATTTAAAATATCAACCCACTTTCTCAATGTTTGTATATATAATCAACAAGTGTTAATTAAAAACAAGCTTGAACTGCGGAAAGGTTCAAGCTGAGATGACAGATACAATAGATGTTATACTAATCTAAGACACACTCAGACCAGTTACAATGAATACACTTACAAATATGGACTCACTGTTTACAAGATAGACAGACAGACAGCTTGAACAAGAACAACTTGGACTCTGCATGCATGAAAACAGAATTCTTTTGCACGTTCTGAACATCACACTATTGGTTTTCTCACATTCCTCAGAAGCTTCCTTTTATACTCTCACAGAGAATCCTAGTGAAGCTTCCTCATTGGATGCAGAGATAGTGGAGTGTCTTTACAAAAAGACAAAAATACTTTTCTGCACATTCTAACAAATCAGCATTTGTCTCTACATTGCAGAATCTTTGTCTTTTCCTTTTTGTCTTTGTTGCAGAAGGCTTTAACCAAAAGAGGAATGTCAACTTTAGACCTTTCATCTTCTTGTATAGCCATTTTGATATAAGAGATGGTCTGTCACCCATATCAAATATCCACTTTGTCTTCATGTATCAGAACAGCTTGGGCAGTGAAAGTAGATTCTGATTTTCCACTTTGTCTTCGACTTTGTAAACTAATCCTTTGGTCCAAGACAATATATAAAGACATGGAAACGTATTCCATAAAGTGTTTTGCCTGTTCACAAAGAACATGTTCTGTTCACATAGAACAGAACACTTAGAATTTGTCCAAGCTGCTCAACAGGTTAGAGCAACATAGACAGTTTATGTCCAGCCTGTTCAACAGAATAGAACAGCTTGGACAATCTGCTTTAGTTGCAACAAATGCAATAGGGTAAGCAGCTTTGACTTATATTGCAGATCACTTTTCAGGTTTCAATAAGGCATTAACAGGCCTTAAATTATACCTTCAAGTGCTTCAAACAGGTTTGATTAAAAAATCTCCCCCTAAGATGTGCAACAGGCTTGACTGAGGCCTTTTTGTGCCTAACAATCTCCTCCTATTTGCAATAATCAGTCAAAGCTGATTCTATCAATTATCACTACACATTTGCTGAAATGAAATTGCAACATTGAAGTACAGTAAAGGACCAGTTTATATATACACTGATATTGATTACAAACAACACATATTTTACAGAAGTACAACTGATGTACTAAAGTAAATTACAACTAATGTAAGAAGATGAATTACAATTGATTTAATAAAGTACAACATATGTACAAGGAAAATTTCAACAAATTGGACTGTTGATGGTGAGAGCAAGTAATGGTAAGTCTGTCCAACATATGGACAACTTCCATTCTTCATCTACTCAGCAGTAGATGGACCTTCAAGCTGTGGTCTTCCTTGAAACAATTGTTCAAGGTGCTCCATGGTCTCTTCAATTTGTTCTACTTCATGTCTGAGAAACATGAAGTCAGGATGGTGAAGTTCTCCTCTGTCATAGAAGTCTTTAAGCTGTTCCTAGATAGCTGCTCTCCATTTTGAAGATTGCTTAAAAGTATGGAGAGTGTAAAGGCTATGATCTACTTGAGACCAACCTTGTGCAGATCAGATGCTCTCTGGAAACACATTTTCTTTGTTAAGGGGTCTATAAAGAATACCCCAAACTCAGTCTCTTCTATGAGTTTTCCTTCTTCAGGCTCAACACCCCTGGGCAGGCTGTGATTTACTCCTTTGATTTCAACAGCTAGGATGCCTTGATCAATTATCATAAGGAGTTCTTCAAGCTCTGTATCCTTTCTCTTTCTCCTGGGCTTAATCTTGGGTTCCACCACTGAGGTACCTTTAATTTGTTCTTCAGAGATCAGGCCCAGGTTTTTGACTTTCTCCATCAGCGTTTTGACATACGCCCTAATAGATTTAGCAGTTTCAGACTTTGATTTACTCAGGGCAACTGCCAACTCAACCCATTCTCTGTACCCCATGCAAGCAACATCAGCATACTCATAAGCTTCCAATTCTGGACCCTCAGCACCTAGCCTGGTTATCTGAATCTTCCACTCCTTGTCTTTCTTTGAAACAAGGACAACTTTGACAATGGTTTCCTTGGCAAGTCTTCTGTTTGCCACATCAAAGAATTACTTCCTAGCGAAGCTGACAAAGTGTACTTGGGCTCTTGCTGAGGAGGATGCAGGCTTTGATTGGTCACTAAGACCTGTGCACCCTTTTCTTTCTCTCATTCTTTCTCAGTCACTGACTCTCTTACGGCCTCCAATAATTTTCTTTGAACATCCAAGGAGGGCATTTTGACTTTTCTTGCCTCCTTGAATGCAAAGGCCTTGGCAGCTTTGGCTGGGGCTTCTTCTTTCTTTTGTCTTTCCAAAATCTCAAGCTGCACTTCTTTGAATGTGTAATAAGTCTCTAGTGAAACGCCTATTTCTATGTCTTGAGACTTGTCAAATTTGTGCTGAGCAACTTTGAGATAGTCAGTGTCCACAGAGGCCTTTTCTTTACCCTTTGCTATTTTGGCTGTAACAGCTTCAGTTTCCTCTTCCTCCTCTTCTTCAGTTTGTTCTAAGATAAGATGTCTCCTCCTGCTTGGCTGTCCTCAGGAATGGATTCCTCCCCCTTAGATGGTTCAGGGCTTGGAGATCCAGCCTGAGTAGGCTGAGCAGTTTAAGAAATTTTGGAGACACCTGCAACAGGACCTGTTTGGGAAATACATGTTGCTTGCCCTATTGAAGCTGATTTCTCATTAGAGGGAGATGAAGATTTTCCCCCTTAGACTTGGTCTTCTAGGCAAATATCTTCTCCCCTTTTGAAGGAGATGGAACAGAGCCTTCAACAATAGGTCTGCCTGAAGGAACGGATCCAACAGGCTGAGTAGCAGCAGTTTTGGCAGCAGGTTTGGAACCAACAAGGCTATGCACTAAGAAAGCCAAATTGTCCTTAACCTCTGCAAGTTAGGTAATACAGGTTTGTAGAAAAGAAGAATGAGAAGTTGCAAGGGATGACAGCTGGGAGATAACTTCCCTGTCAGATGCTGTGAACACCAAACTTTGAAGCTATGCAAGAGTCAGTTCAAGAGAATCTTGCATATCATCAAAGTTTGTGGACACCAAATTTGATAGAGAGACCACTAAGGTATTTAGGCTGGCCAAATTTGAAGGGAGAGTGTTTGAGCAAGTATCAACAAGGGCTGACAGCTGTTGGGAAACAACTGATAGTGTGGACACAGAGTCCTGTTGATGAGAAAGAATGGATGAAAGGGAGAAGGACAGTTGTTGCAGCTGTGCAGTGAGTGCAAGCAGCTGAGAAGAATGATCAACTTGGGGAGAAAGGGTTGGGAAATAGGTCGAACCCCTGAAGCTGAGCAGACACAGAGTCTGAAATGATAGAAGGTAGGGAGGTCATAGAGGTTTCCAAAGAACCAACTTTGTTGGTCAGCACAGACAGCTGATCCTTCAAAGAGAGATCTTTGGGAGATGGAGGTGTATGGGTTGACTGTTTGGATTGGGTGGATGGTTAGGAATGTGATGTTGAGGGAGAGGATTAAGGAGTATGGGGATCAGTAGTTGAAGGTAGGCAGACTTTGGACAGTAATTCCATAGTCTAGGCATAAGTTAATTGGCCCAGCTTGGAGGGGTCAAGGGGACCTTCAGCAGTGGCTGTATCTGCATCATGAGGTGAAGGGATAAGAGTTTGTGGCCTTTCAGATGCTACTGGTATTGTAACACCTTCATGAAGACCAGGGGTGGTTCCCTCAGTAGTACCTTGGTTTATAGGCACCTCTTCATGGGGAGAAGGGATGTGCATGTCAACACGGGGTTACTTCTTTGTCAACTGACTCCTGTTGGGAGGGGTCAGAGGGGCTAGTTTGGGAGGATGGTTTCTTTTTGGCTAATGATTTGCATCTGTTATAGGATTTGATGATGAAGTGGAGGATGGATGTTGTGGGGAAGTGATGAGGGGTTTCGTTTGAACTGGAGGTGAGACTGGGTCAGGAACAGAAGGGTTAGCCTGTTCCATGGTCTCAAGTGCCACAGAGGCACCAGCCAGAAAGGCTTCAGGTTCAATTGATAAACCAGGGTGAGCAGTCTGCTCCCCCTCAGCCACTGAGGCTGATGGGGCAGACTTAGCTGGTTTAGCCTTCTTGCGGACAGGCTCAGCTTCACTAGATTGCAAGGCCCCGATCAGCTTGGGCCTTGATTTTGATTTTTCCTTGGAAGCAGTTACTGGATCCACCTTCTGGGTAGAAGGTCCTTTCACTAAACCAAGTAACCTCCTCACTGGTGTTGACAGAGGAGGTTCATTTTCAAGAACCAGGGCATAGAATACCCTATTTCCAATAACTAGAAATGTAGCAGTAGATAGGTAAGGTTGAGTGTTGTAAAGTTGCTCACCACATACATGTTTGAAAATGAGGCCGAGGAACCTTGGATATCTGACAGCAGCTGGTCGTTGTTGTTGCTCCACCAAATTCCTCAGGTTCAAGAAAATCCATCTTGCCATGTTCAGGGTTATCCCGTCCACAAACTGTAGGACAATGGGGATCTCATATCTGCTGAGTTTATCAAATGATCCAACCTTGCAGCTTAGGATCATCACCACTGAGGCAAATAGAAAGTTGTAGGTTGGAGATAGATCCCTCCTGAACAAGGTAGCACCCACTTTTGGTTCTGCTACACCACAGAAGCATAGCAGGTTGCCTATCTGTTCATCCTCAGGCTGTGCTTTGTCATATGTGTCAACAATGGGAAGATGAAGTACTTCCCTGAGAAGAGCAGTGGTGATCTCAATGGTTTGAGTGCCATTAAGAATAGTTCCCCTGATGGTTTTTGTAGATTGGTCATTTGAACAGGTATACCAGAACTCATAGACCATCTCCTGGTACAGGACACTAGGAAAGGCAGTCATTGCATAGTGTAGGGGATAGGCTTGCAGAAACTCCACCATTGGTTCATAGCCTTTTCCCACATAGTTTTTGGGAATGGTCAGATTGGCAATGTAGTTGGTGGGTTTGATTGTGAGCATTGTGGTGACAGATCGATGTTTTTCAACATCATCACCAACGAACACAGGTAGAAGGGGGTTGTTTTGGTGATCCATTTGGAAAGTAGTAGTGATGCACAATAAATGACACTTAGTCGTTTTAGGGTTTAGCAGGTCTGTTATGGAAGCAGTAGAGAGGAAGAAGAAGATGAAACAGTGGTTTAGGTATTTATAGGATTTGAATGTGAGTGAGTAGGAGAGAGAAAGGTTTGGGCGGTTGATTTGAAATGTTCTTTAATGGAAAACGGAACGGTTTGCCATGTCAGAACGGTTGTTAGACCACTTGACCTTTTTAAATACTAACACACGTTAACAAATATTATCCATAGGTAATTAAGTTAAATAAATACATAATTTAAGAAACTTAAATGTGAAGAAAGGTAATAAAAACTGATGATCTAAGCTGTTGTTTAAACCTGTGAGGAACATGTTTCATCTCATAGTGAGCACTCTTCAAGCGGATCATACAACCTGTGCAGTTATGTGAGAACATGTTTCCTTGTGAAACCTGTTCAATAGCTGAACAGGTTACAAGGCATTGCCTTGTATGACAGAGTTGGAGAGTGAGCAGGTTGAGAATTTTTACAACAGAAAAGGTTTGAGGTGAAAACTTATTTTGTCAAGCCTGTTATATGTCCAAGCTGTTCAAATTTTCAAAAACTGGCTAAGTATAGGACAAGAAAAACATGTCCTGTCCAAGTTGTTCTGAGAAATCTTGACAGATTAGAACAAGAAATCTTTAGATCATCAGTGACACTTAGTCACTTTTATTTAACATGCCCAGCTTGCTTACGAGGTAATTAAACATGTTTTCATCAAGAGGTTTGGTGAAATATCTGCAAGCTGTTCTATAGTGGAAAATAAACTTACTTCCACATTACCTTTCTGGATGTGATCCCTGATAAAATGATGTCTGACCTCGATATGATTTGTTTTTGAGTGGAAAACTAGATTGTTGGAGATAGCTATGACACTTGTATTATCACACAGAGTAGGAGTTTTCCTATATACAAGGCCATAGTCCTAAAGCTAATGCTGCATCCATAGGATCTGCCCACAACAGCTTCCAGCAGTAATGTACTCAGCTTCAGCAGTAGAAGTAGAAACTGATTCTGCTTCTTGCTACACCAACTGATCAACTTATCACCAAGGAGTTGACATCCACCTGTTGTGCTTTTCCTGTCTAGCCTGTAACTTGCAAAGTCAGAATCTGAATAACCAATTTGTTCAAGGCTGGAGTCTTTGGGATACCAAAGACCCAAGCCTGGTGTACCCTTTAGGTATCTGAAGATTCTTTTTACAGCAGCTAGATGTGATTCCTTAGGATCAGCTTGAAACCTATCACATAAACAGGTAGCATACATAGTATCTGTTCTACTAGCAGTTAAGTATAGCAAGCTCCCAATCATGCCTCTGTAAGCTGTTACGGAAACAACTTTACCACAGGCATCAGTATCCAACTTTACATTGGTTGCCATTAGGGTTTTGTTGGGAGAACTTTCTTTAGAAGATCTTAGGTATACTTTGTTTGATTAATGAAAATTCCATTTGAGGTTTGTTTAACCTATAATCCTAGAAAGAAAGTAAGTTCACCCATCATGCTCATTTCATATTCGTATTTCATGAGCAGTGAAAAGTTCTTGCATAACTGTTCATTAGTGGAACCAAATATTATGTCATCCACATATATTTGAACAAGCATAATATCAGTTTCACCTTCTTTATGAACAATGTGGTATCCGCTTTACCTCTGGAATAACCATTACTCATAAGGAAATCAGTAAGAGTGTCATACCAGGCTCTAGGGGCTTGTTTTAGACCATAGAGAGCTTTGTCCAACTTATAGACAAAACATGGATGTTGTTCACTTTCAAAACTTGGAGGCTACTTGACATATACCTCTTCCTGCAGCTTACCATTCAAAATTGCTCTCTTGACATCCATTTGAAATACCGTCATGCTCTTGTGGGCAGCATAGGCTAATAAACAAACGAGTTGCTTCTAACCTGGCCACTGGAGCAAATGTCTCATCATAGTCTATGTCTTCTTCTTGCCTATAGCCTTGATTAACCAGTCTTGCCTTATTTCTATTAACACGACCTTGCTCATCCACCTTGTTTCTGAAAACCCATTTGGTGCCAATTATAGTTTTACCTTTAGAAATAGGGACCAGCTTCCATACTGTGTTTCTCTAAAACTGAATGAGCTCTTCTTGTGTGGCAATGATCCATTTGGCATCTTTAAGTTCATCATCAACTTTCTTTGGCTCCATCAGGGACACAAAGCTAGAAAATGTACAAAAGTTTCCTAAGCTGTCCCATCTTGTTTGTACCCCTTTGTTGATGTCACCAATTATTTGATCATTGGGGTGACTCCTGATCCACTTAGGATCATGTTTCAATGAAGATTCTCCTGTATTATTTTCATTTTCATCAGGTCTTGCAGAACAGCTTTCAAGATTTTCAGACACACTGTTGTCTTGAGCCTGTTCACCCATTGAGAATGAATCATTATTGTTGAACACATCAGCAGAGGATTCAGGGAAATCAACATTAATTGGTTCTGGATATGGTGCATTAATTATATCAGTACACTTATTCACACAGGGTGTACTAACATAATCATCATCATGTCCATTGTGATTAACAGATTCCACTCTGGGTGAAGTGAAAGCTTTTGAGTCCTTTTCCACAACTTTTGAATGCATAAGGTCATCAAAGCTGAACTCTCCTGAAACTGATTCAGGAACAGCTTTGGTAGAGGCATTCCTAGACTCCTCAAAGGTGACATTGATAGATTCATCTATCACCTTTCTTTTGTAGTTGTGTACTCTGTAGGCTTTAGAAACGGCTGAGTACCCAACAAACACACCTTCATCAGCTTTGGGTTCAAATTTAGCCAGCTGATCCCTCTGATTCAGAATGAAGCATGGACATCCAAATAGATGGAAATAGCTTATGTTTGGCCTTCTTCCTTTGATTAACTCATAATGAGTCTTGTTGAATCTTTTCTCCACTAAGGATCTGTTTTGAGTGAAGCAGACATTGTTGACAGCTTCAGCCCAAAATGATGAAGGCAAACCTGATGCACACAACATGGTTCCAGCAGCTTCAATGAGGGTTCTGTTCCTCCTTTCAGCAACTCCATTTTGTTGTGGAGTTCTTACAGCTAAAAAGTTTTGTGAGATCCCTCTTTCTTCACAGAAGTCCTCAAGAGTACTGCATCTGAATTCAGTACCATGATCACTTCTAAGCCTCTCCTTTGGTCTTTAGGAAGATCACCCATGTAAACATGGAGAACTCATCAACCATTACTAGAGTGTATCTTCTACCTCCTAGACTTGGGACACTTACAGGTCCAAACAAGTCCATATGGATTAAGAAGAGAGGAGTATCAATAGAATAATTATGTTAGGATTTAAAAGATGTTTTTCTCTGCTTGCCTTTCTCACAAGCTGTGCAGAGTTTATCCTTAACAAAAGTTATAGAAGGCAAACCTGTTACCAACTCTTTCTTACAGAGTTTGTTGATATTCTTGAAGTTCAGGTGTGATAGCCTTTTGTGTCATAGCCAGTTCAGGTCTGCATTGCTCATTGAGATAAAGCAGGTTACAGTTGTGGGATCAACAGATTTCATGTCCACAACAAATACACCTTTCTTCCTTTGTGCACATAACACAACTTTGCCATGGGGATCTAGTATGTATCCCAGGTGCTCATCAAAGTTAACATTGTAGCCAGCATTGCATAGTTGGCTAATGCTAACAAGGTTATGTTTTAGCCCGGACACATAGGCTACTCTTTTGAATATTGCAGCACCAGCTTGAATGGTTCCATATCCTTCTGTGGATCCCTGAACATTGTCACCAACGGTGAATTTTGGCCCTTTTTTAGGCCTGAGATCACTCAGTAAATCTTTGCAACCTGTCATGTGGCCTGAGCAGCCGCTGTCCAAGTACCAAACCTGGGATGGTTGTTTAGCCTGCAGAGTGTCATGGGAAAATATTAGTTATTTTTAGGGGAACTCATCATAAGGATGAGTTCTCCTTCTTCATCAACATTTGTTGATGGAGCACTAAGATCTACAATAATATTTCCTATTTGGAATGTATCAGCTTGGATACTCTCCTCAATGACCATGTTACTTCCAACGCTGTTGTTGTTTGCAATGTTGGAACTAGCAGTGTCAGCAGGCATTGTGTCCTCCGTTTCAGGACATTCTTTGGCCATATGAGTCTTCTTCCCACATTTATAGCATTTTCTGTTTTTAGACTTTTTGGAAGAAGTAATATCTTTGTTGAACTTCAGCAGGTTTAGCATACTTATTACTATTCTTAGAAGAACCAACAGTTTGAGTAGAAGGTACAATAGCAACAGCTTTACCTGTGTCCTCTTTCCTCTTTTTAGGAGGGCAGAGATCAAATATAGGAGGTTTAATTGGCATTTGTCCTTCCACAGATTTGGGAAACTTATTCCCAGCTTTCTCGGGTTGAGCAATGGCTTTGACCTTGCCTTTACTGTGATGTGATGAATGTTGCCTATCAACATAATCACTACTTCTGGTTTTAAAAGATTTTCCTTCATTTATTACCTGTTTTCCACTATGATTTAAGAACTTATTTGAAATCATAGCAGATTTACTTTCAACATGCGACTTACCCCTGTTGAAAGCAGGTTGCTTTCCTTTTGAAAACTTTTTCTCAAAAGGGTTAATAGGTTTCTTCCCATTAGCTTTAGATCCAGAACCTATCTTGTTGACAGGTTTAGTGTCCAAAGCTGCAGTTTCAACTTGTTTTCCCTTCTTTTGTTTGTGTGAACCAGCTATGCACTTAGCAGACTGATTTGATGGAGAACACATACCATCATCAGTCTTTAAAGTTTTTTACATAAACTGTCAGTGTTTTGGGGCCTAACAAACCTGTTTGTTAAGACCAACTTTCCATTTACTCTTTGGATAAAAGTACTTGGAAGCTCACCAAGAGTGTATAAGTCTTTTTCCAGATTATTAATCTCAACAATTGAAGTTGCTGTATCAAGATCCCCACCAAGATACGCTTGGATTTGAGCAGGATCTGCTGACTGATATAGAGGTTGACTTTTTATGCTGATTGGCACCAAGAGTCAACAATATTTTGAAGCTTGGCATGCTTTGAGTCAGTCTCTCTCTTTTCTACTAATTAAATGGTGTTGATGTGTTTTACTTCATCAAGCTCAGTTTTCAACATATGAACACTGTCCAGTTCATTCGTTTTGGTTAAGATCTGTTTTTAACTTAGAGATCTCAGACCTCAAAGCATCATGCTTCTCAACAGCAGCTTTTAAATCAACAAGTAAATATGCAAACATTTTAACTTATTCATCAGAATTGTAATCCATAAAATTTTGTACCTTATACATCATAGTTGGGTTCCAGTTCTCCAAGCTGCTGAGAGCTTCAGCTTCAGCCAAGTCCTGTTTGAAGTTGCTTGTTGAGGGGACATCAGTGTTGGCCATCACATAATTGTTGTCCTCTTCATCAGATGATGAATTAGACTCCCCCCAGTCACAAGTCCCAACCATGAGTCCCTTCTGCTTGTTTGAAGCCACTAAGTCTTCCAACTTTCTCAGCTTAGCCATGGCCATTAGGTACTTAACCCTGTAGCCATCGTCTTTATTTGTCTTGTATGGTTTGGATGAGGAGCCAACAGCTTAAGACATACAGTCAGAAACTATATGGCCTGTTTTGCCACATTTAAAGCACTCAGCCTTAGTTTTGTCGAATGCCTTCTTTTTGATGGCACCTGACTTCTTTTGCAGCATCTTTCCACCAAACCTCTTCTTATTGAATTTTCTGACAAGCATAGCAATCATCTGCTCATCATCAAACTCAGTAAGGTCTTCACCGTCTTCTTCCTCTGACAATTCTTCCATTTCATCCTCAGCCTGTTGATAAGCTTGTGTGAACACATCACACATATGACCAGCAGGTTGTCTCAAGCTGGCCACTAAGGCAGCACCTCTTTTGGACATCTCTAAGGCATTTCTTTTTTATTGCCTTGACTGTTCATCATTCAACAAGGATCCATAAAGATTCACAAGATCCATTTCTCTGATGGTGCCTGAGTTTCTGAGGATAGTAGAGAAGTAATTCCATTTCTTAAGCAGAATATCCAAAAATTTCTTCACCAAAGTTAAACTGTCTTTAGTGGTCCCAACAGCTTTGAGATCATTTATCAAGGCAGTGAACCTGGTGTAGGTTTCAGTGAGTGACTCCTTTGGCTTTGCAAAGAAGAGCTCATACTGTCTAACAAGATTGTTGATCCTGTTATCCAGTGTGATAGTGGGACCATCATAGACGGTACACAAAGTATCCCACATCTCCTTTGTAGTCTTCATTTTCTCAACCTGTTTGAACACGTCATCAGGAAGAGAAATAACAAGGTTGTTCCTAGCCTTTGCATCAAGAGCAACTGGCCTTTTGTCTTCATCAGACCATTGAGCTTTTGCCTTCTCGATAGTCATGACTTCAGGAACAGCTCCTTCAGCAGCACGAGTTATAGTAGTAACAGAGGTTGGCACATAGGGACCTTCCATTACTATCTCTGGTAGATGTACATCCAGATTCTCTAAGTAGAGCATCCTTCTGCACTTCCATCCAGAGAAGTTCTGATGATTGAACTTGGGAGGTTTTGCCATTGAACCATTGTCATAATAAGAGGAAGAACTGGCAGCACTGTTGTCTATGATGGGAAATAGGGAGTAATGAGAGATCTAGAGTTAACAGATACTCTAAACTGCTTTGACACCAGTTGTAGGTCCCAGAAAGTTTCCCTAGTATGTTGCTATAAGCAGTAGAGGGGGGGGGGGGGGGGTTGAATACAACAAGTTAAAATTTCAACACACTTTCTCAATGTTTGTATATATTATCAACAAGTGTTAACTACAAACAAGCTTGAACTGCGAAAAGGTTCAAGCTGAGATGACAAATACAACAGTTGTTCTACTAATCTAAGACACACTCAGACCAGTTACAATGAATACACTCACAAATATGGACTCACTTCTTACAAGACAGACAGATAGACAGACAGGTTAAAAAAGAACAGCTTGGACACACTCAACTGTGTTATTCAAGCCGACTTTGCATGCATGAAAACACAATTCTTTTGCACGTTCTGAACATCACCCTCTTGGTTTTCTCACATTCCTTAGAAGCTTCCTTTTATACTCTCAAAGAGAATCCCAGTGAAGCTTCGTCATTGGATGCAGAGATAGTGGAGTGTCTTTCCAAAAAGACAAAAATACTTTTCTGCACGCTCTGACAAAGCAGCATTTGTCTCTACATTGCAGAATCTTTGTCGTTTCCTTTTTGTCTCTGTTGCAGAAGGATTTAACCAAAAGAGGAATGTCTTAGACCTTTCATCTTCTTGTATAGCCATTTTGATATAAGAGATGGTCTGTCACCCATTTCAAATATCCACTTTGTCTACATGTATCAGAATAGCTTGGGCAGTGAAAGCAGATTTTGATTTTCCATTTTGTCTTCGACTTTGTAAACTGATCCTTTCGTCCAAGACAATACATAAAGACATGGAAACGTATTCCATAAAGTGTTTAGCCTGTTCACAAAGAATAGCATCTGTTCACAAAGAACAGAACACTTAGAATTTGTCCAAGCAACTCAACAGGTTAGTGCGACGTAGACAGTTTATGTCCAGCCTGTTCAACTGAATTAAACAGCTTGGACAATCTGCCTTAGTTGCAACAAATGCAACAGGGTAAGCAGCTTTGACTTATATTGCAAATCACTTTTCAGGTTTCAATAAGGCATTAACAGGCCTTAAATTATACCTTCAAGTGCTTCAAACAAGTTTGATTAAAAAATCTCCCCCTAATATGTGCAACAGGTTTGACTGAGACCTTTTTGTGCCTAACAGTGAAATTATCTGATTTCACCAAGAAACGAGAATCAGAAGGAACAAAATTTTCTAAATGTTTCTTTCCAAAAATCTGTCTAGTATTGGCTTGTTTTTTACAATACTTCTTAGACTTATGAGAAAAACACTTCTAGGAAGAATAGGTAGTATTAGCATAAACACCAAATTTTGATGATTCACCAACATAAACCTTAACCGAAAGTTTTTCTTTCATTTTATCTTAACCTTTATTTATCATCTGAATATATTTGAGTATTTGTTTAGTCTCTTGATTATGTAAAGATTTTGAATCAGAAGAAATTGTTTTTACATATTAAGTGTCATTCTTAAGATCAAGCTCAATTTCTTCTTCATCTTAAGTGATAGATTTTCTAACTTTTGAAAATGGATTGTTTTTATTTTCAGAAAGAAAGAACAAATCACGGGACACAACACACTCGTTTTTACTTTTAGCAGGCAGAACAGAATGCACAACTTTATTATTTAAAGAAATTTCAGGATTTTCATCATCCTTTAAACCATTTAAGACAGAACTTTTAAGAGTTTGTCAATGTCCTCATGTAACAATTCAATATTGTTTTTGAAAATTAATGCTAAAGTTTGTTCAGTGTCAACTGTTTTAAGTGATAATTTCAACTCTTCTTCAAGATCAGAAATTTTCTTATGAAGAGTTGTAAATTCCTCAGATTTCTTTAATAAAGAATTTTGATCATTTTGAATTGTCTGAGAAATTTTAACCTTAAGCTCACTTATTTTCTTAGATAAACAAGAATTATTTGACAAAAGATGTTTTCAACATTCAAATAATTCTCTCGTTTAGAATATGTTAGAACATGATCTAGGTGAATCATAAACATTTGAAATGAATCTTGCATTGAATTGATATTTCTCACAATTTACACCTTTGAATACACACACTTGAATTTTCAAGATTTAGGAAAATTCCAGGGAATTTCCCTTATATACTAAAATCCGAATTTTCACATATTTGCACTATTAGTCCTTGAACTTCTATTTCTTGTTGTTTTCACCTCTATAATTAATACCTAAAAATTTCCCCCTTAGAGGTGAAAAACAACTTACAGACATAAGACAAAAACAAGAAATCTACAATTGCGAAAATTACAAGTCAAAACTAGACATCAAAATATCTTTAGCTTTGAAAATGTGATCTTCAATGATGTTGTCTTTTCTTCTCTCTGAGCATTATATGTATCTCTCTAGTATATATATCTCATCTTATTCGATCTTCTATTCTCTGTTAAAATCACTCTCCCCCTTGAATCATGAACTTTATTAAATTCTTTTTATCTTATGATCTTATCTTCTCTTGTAACACCCTCGAACTAATCCCAATTGCCACGTAAATAACACATCATGATCATCAACAATGTAATATAATAGTCCCTAACTATTCCCAATGCACATATGCGGAAACCCGATAATTTTAAAACTTTAATTTACAGAAGTAAGTCACGGAAATCCCTGGTTATATTACAAACTATCCGAAGTATACACAACAACCCCCAAAGTATAACTACCTCTAAAACAGGTAGCTAACTCCTCGAAAGATGCAACGGTAAACCTACTTGGGTCCAGCAGGCCTACTAGAACTCCGATCACCTGAGATACACACATTAAAACACACAGGTCAGCTAAAGCTGGTGAGAATGCAAGTGTTAGTGTACGATTATAAAAGCTCAATAAAAGAAGTAAACTCAATAATAAGATGTTCAGCGTTCTCTACTGAACAGACATATGAGATCCCAAAAAATAGCTCAGATAGGTACTCAACCCATGTGGATGAATCCACGTACCCAAATCCTTAGACTGCATAAAGCTGTCGTCAGGACTTAAAAGGGAATCGGGAGCGACCCGACCCCTGCCTAGCTGTACGGTTTAGTAACTTGATAGCTCGTGTGTTCTAAAAATTCATATAAGTAAACACAGTTCACAATAAAGCTCAATAACACATGCATGATAATATCTGGGTAAAAGCTCGTAATAAAACTAGTAATATCTCATAAAACTCAGTAAATGATCATGTAAGTATCGATAAAATAATCGTACAAGTATCTCAGAAAAACATGCAAACTCACTTGCCCTGAAGTCACACTACTCAAGTCTCGGTTCCCTGCCCGTCCCCAACCCTATCAACTCGAGACCCTGGAATCACAACACAATAACTCAATATCTCGATCACAACCCGATACTCTATACACAACTCTCTGATAACTCACACAACCCCAAATACCCCTACTTAAGACTTACAAAGCCCCAAAATCTTAACCCTAACCCTAGCCGAATCACGACCGCGTTTGCTCCATCGCGGTCGCGCCCGACCTATTGTGGTCGCGGTCGCGCTGGCTGATTCTGACCGCGCTCATCCAAACCGCCCGCGACCCATCGCACTAAAAAGCAACGCGGCCCGGGCTCATCTCAAGAACATCGCGGCGCGCGATCATGGGATCGCGGCCGCACTCACGGTCAAACAGAACCATAAACGCTTTGTTTCTTACACAGCCCAGGGAATTCTTCCCCAAACATTCTCAAATAGATATATTTCAATAACACTACCCCGAATTCACTTATTTAAAATAAATAACTCAATTTAATTGATTGGAAACCCTTAGCAACTTGTAATCCAGAATTTAGAACCCAAATTTACCTTAACTTGATGAAACAAGTTGATGAAGATGATGCTCCAATCTTGAAGTCTGAATCCCTCCTCTTTTACTGGGTTGCTGCTGTTGAAAATGGGTTACACACACAAACACACTTTCACTTTCTGTTTTAGGGAAGGAAAAATGGAAGTGAGAAGGCACGTAGGTGTCATTTATGAACGTTTTGGTTATAACTCGGTCTGACACCTAATATCCGATCCCGTTATCACAAAATACAAATTTATATCGCCGGGTCCCAAATTAATTAATTATTACCAATAAAATAATTCCACGTACCTTTCCCAAAATTGGGATGTTACATCTCTGATCAGAATACACTCCCCCTTGAAACACGAACTTTATGTATTATCCCCTTGATATTTATAAATCAGAAAATCAGCTACAAATACAATCTGAGCAAACTCTTTAGTACCTTGATATGATTCTATTTCTTCTTCTCTGATCTTCTCTTCAAGTGATTGAACAAACTAGCTGTCTTGAATCTCGTGTCTCTGAAAATAATCATTTCTCCCGCTCATGATGATCATATAGATGAAGATCATCATGCATAAGAATTTCAGAGACAACAATACAACTTTCAGTAGAATATAAATACAGTCAAACTCAAAAGAAGAAAAATATTACATTCAACTTCAAAACAAAAATCACTCCCCCTCAAACAAAAAAAAGTTACATAAAAAATTCACTCTCACCCTACAAATTGTATTTCTCTCCCCCTACAACAAACACTGTAGACATTTCTCTCCCCCTACAAAAGGCAATACATTCTTGCCAGAATAAAATGAAACATCAAATAAGTAACCACCCAAGTTCCTTTGAATCCTATTTCCACGATATATTAAATATCTATGTGACCAAATTTCAGCGCTATTTGATGTTAACATTGACAGGTTTTCTAAATAATCACTGTGAAATACTTATCAGTAAGTATCACTCCTATTTGTCCTGGCTATGTCCCTTTGGACATGCTTTTTATAGTCTGTGGACTGTTGACTCGATGTGTCTTATTATGACATCTTGGCTCTAGACTCAATGTGCATTGAATAAAGTCGGAGACCAGAGTTGTTGTCTTCCTAGTTTCAATATCCAAACGATATATCGACATAAATGTGCAATAATCTCCGTGATATATGAAACAGAAGTCTTTTGTAAGACTAATGAGTTGTTATTGGGGTTAAGTGCATGCGTCACTGGGTCCAGGACGTTTTTTTCATAATCAAGTCGCCTACGGCTCGATAAGTTATGTAGTTTACCTAGCCGACACAGTGTAGGTAGAATTATCTTTTCTTCAAATCCTTTCTCAATGCTCAGCTCTCAAAAATTTTCAACTTAGCTCCCTCCGGCTCACTTAACAAAAAATAATGTCCAGTCAGCTTTATAATGTGTAACAACCGTCATTAAACCAGGTTAGCAACTACGATCTAATTAGTATTTAATAGCTAATTATAACCTAATCAGTGGTCATTAGAAGTTAATCAAAGTGATTAAAAAAGTTCATTAGAAAATTCAACTCAAATAGAATCAAATTCATCGGTGCGATGAATCGGGAAATCAATTAATCCAATCGATTTAAGATATGAGGGATTAATTCAACTAAGTACATAATTAAATTATGATTAGTAACACTAATCATACACTAATACAATTACTTAACATTAATTATGCAAGACTAAAACAATTCATTAAAATAATGCATCGAAAAGTATTTATGAATTTACAAAAAAAGGGAAATACAAGAATACATTTCTAAATACTTTTATACAAAAAAATAAATGAAAATACACCAAAAATACCTCCCTTAGGCCAGCCAATAGGCAGGACAAAAGGACCTTGAATCCTCTTTATTTCAATTCATCCAAGATTTGCACTATTCTTCATCAATTCACTATCTTTTCAAGATCCAATTTTCCCTATAAATAGAGAACATTTCGATTCATTTTAAACACACCAAAACCCCTCTTTTCTTTCTTCAAAAACCGGCCATAAGCCCTCCCAAAGCCAAAAACCTTCAATTTTTGGTGTTCTTGAAGTATTTCAAGTGTTCTTCATATTTTGAAGTGTTGTTGGTGCAACTTTTGCAAGAGTTTCAACTTCTTCTCATTTGCATTCTTATAAAACATCAAAGTAAGTAAATACTAACTTATTTCATCTTATATTTATGTTTATATAAGTCTTTCATAATATATATAGTCACCAACAACAACAAGTTTCATAAAAACTCAAGTTTATAAATCACTAGTTTTGTTTTTAAGTCGTTTTCTTCAAATGTGTTTATAAATATATAAACACATTATGTAAGTGAAATATTATGAAAGCAAGTGATATATATGTGTTTTATAAGTTTTATACAAGTAGTCTTTGAATAAACAACAAGAATCACTAGTTACTTCAAGTTTATGAACTACGGAATTTCGGCACAAAAGTTGCATCGACTTTGAAAATCATAACTAATTCATAACTTAACAAAATGAGTTGATTCTTATCTCAAAAGTTAGATCTATGTCTTAACTATAAATCTGGAAGTTTTCATAATTTATTTTGGAGTTTAAGACCTCCAGAAATTATTTGGGAAACCGAAAGTTTGACAACTCAAAAATGGCCAACATAGGGTTTTCAACAAGCTTTTTCCCCAACCTAAACATCTCGAAAAATGGTCGTTCTTGACTTTAAAAATTCTTTGTATATAGTAGTTTAATGCCCAAGAAAACCAAAGCCTAAAACGTTTTGGAGCTTGGTCAAAAACAGCCTCAAAGTAGGCCGAAAAACCTTCGAAAATGCTGGAAAAATTATATATATAAACTTGACGTTTTAAGTGGGTTTTATTTATAAACTTGTAATGTTGGGTGATTTAAGACATAAAAATCTATAAATATACATATTATCATATATTAGAGATATTAAGTCCCTATTATCATTTAGGACTCGATTAAGCACATCCGGCTTCATCACCCATCAATCTACGCGAATTTGCATTTTACGCTTATATTTGACATCGCACTCACGGTGAGTCCTCATAGCCCCTATTTTCACACTGTTATGTTTTGGGGTTGAAATATATGCTACGTTTTCATATGGACACGAAAACAACTTAATTTCTATTACGTATTACACATGTTGTTCCATCAGCCCTTATATCATGAACCGTTAATTGCATTTATTTGTAAGCGCAAATATATTGTGGATAGATCTATCGGGAGTCATGTCCCCCATTCGGGTTAGTTCATCTCGGCTAACAGCAAGTGCATATATATTTAACACACGGTGTTACGTATGATAATACTGCACAGGACAAACTCATTTAATCAAGATTCGGTTGCATGATGGTTTATATGTAATACATAACATGGAAATTTATGATTTTATAAATTCAAACTCAACTGTTGTTGTCCATACAAGTCAGATTTATGTGTAAACCTATGAACTCACCAACAATTTTGTTGACGTATTTTAGCGTGTATTTTAAGGAAATTAAGGCAAGTGTGCCACATCAGACGTATTTTTCAAGCTTCCGCATCTAAGGAGTCGCATGCATTTTCAAAACTACTGGAGATTCAGTTGCATTATTTTGATTATTTTAATTATGTATTTAAATCTCTGTACCATGCGAACTACTCTCCTTCATATCAGACTATGTAAAAAATTTCCATATTTTAAAGTTTTATTGATGTATTTTTGAAAACGTCCATATAGTGGTCGTTCGTTATGATTATGGTTATGCTTCCGCGACGTCACGTTTCGTTGCCAACCGGTGTAACGGGGTGTGACAGATTGGTATCAGAGCCATAGTTATAGTGAACTAGGTTGCATTAGTAACCTAGACTATAACTGCACTTAAGTTTTACTGATTTTGAAAATATTTTGTAACTAACTAATAGACTATGAATGGACGTTGATAGCAGAAAACATGTCAAACAACACCATCAACATCTTGTCCGATTTAGTGGATGAGTACACCCCCATGAGCCCCGAAGTCACTGAGGTTTTCACCGAAGGAGAACCGTCTGAAGAAGAAGACCCATCCGAATAACCGATGGAGGAGTCAGAAGAGGAACCTATGGAAGAAGATGATGACGGAGAGGATCCACCGCCCCCAGTGATTCCCCCCTACACACCATATCACCCCGAGGTTCCGTCATTCAAGCCGTACCGTCCCCACCCTAACGGCCCAAATATGATGTTTACACCCCGAAAGAGGGTAATCATACCGAGGCGGGAGTCTATTCCCATCCCGACTCCTCAACAAAGTCCACCACCACAGCAGCGACAGGCAAACGCCCGGCTGGATGCCCGAGACCCTCCAAGAATGGAGGCGGGAGGAGGGAATCCCCTCCCACTTTGAGATTGGAGGACCATCCTCCACACCTACCCCATCACTCACCCAAGAACCAGCCGAACAGACCATACCACTCTTGGTAGCACGGTCTACAAGGCACGATCTCCAACTTCGGTTACTTAACCAAGATATCGGAGAGATGGCCGCTCGTTTAGAGTGGGAGGAGTTACAGAACTCCAACTTGTACTAGGCTAACCAGCACGCCCTTGCCATCCAGCAGCACGAACTAAATGAGCTTCGGCAACGATTAGCCGAAAGCGAGGCTCGTAATGAGGAGCTGACTCAGCACCTCAACGCTTTGGAGAAGGGAGAGACCCCCGATCACTCCCACACCTAGTACCCTTTATCTATCTCTGTAATGTTAGGAAATTATTATACAGTGTAGGACAAAAATTTTCGGGTAATAACCCGCCCCAATGTAAGAAAGTTATGAATGATTAATGAATATTGCAAGTTATTTATGAATTTGTGTTTGATGATTATAGCACTACGCCTTAAGAAAAATTTAAATCTTTAAGACTCAACTTCTTACACTATGCTCTTTTCTTTAAACTTTAAGATAATGCCGCCAAGAAGAGCCATGAACGCAACAGAAATCGAGCAATTAGTCGCACAAAGAGTGGCCGCCGCTATAGCCACTTATGAGACCAACCGAAATAGTTCTGCCAACGGAGATGGTGGTGCTAGCCGCACCACGGGAGGTACTGAAACCAACCCAAAAGGTTGCGGGATTAAGGGGTTCTTGAGTTGCAAGCCTTGATACTTTAACAGGACTGAGGGAGCCGTCGGATTGGTACGATGGTTTGAGAAATTGGAATCTGTATACCGTGTTAGCGGATGTGTTGAAGGAGACAAGGTGAAATTCGCTACCCACACACTACAGGATAGCGCACTGACATGGTGGAATTCTTACGTCCAGTCTGTGGGAATCGATGACGCCTATCAACTCGCCTGGTCCGTGTTGAATCAAATGATGACGGATGAGTACTGTCCGAGAAACGAACTCCAGAAAATGGAATCGGAGTTCTGGAATCTAGCAATGAAGGGGACGGACGTCACAAGGTATACTAACCGATTTCACGAGCTGAGCATCCTGTGTCCACAGATAGTGACCCCCCGAGTACAAGAACATTGAGCGCTACATCTAGGGACTCGCCCCTCAAATTCAGGGCAATGTCACTGCCTCCAACCCAACCACCATTCAGGATGCCATCAGAATGGCCAACAACCTTATGGATCAAGTGTCCCGGAGAAACGAGGCCAAAGCCGGGGAAAACAAGAGAAAATGGGAGGACAAGTCTGTGAAGAATTCAGGCTCACAACCCAAGAAGCCCGAAACCATCAAGGCTCACGTAGCAGGAGTCGAGACAAGGAAAGGCTACACAAGTACAAATCCTTTCTGCACCCAATGCACCTACCATCACAACAAAGGTCCCTGCGTAACCCCTTGTGGAAAGTGCAAGCGTCTTGGTCATTTGACCAAGGACTGTAAATTTGGTACCCTGGGTAACAACGACAGCAAGCAGAGGAGCTGCTATGAGTATGGAGCTGCCGGGCACTTCAAGAGTGAGTGCCCGAGGTTGAAAAATGGTGGAGGAGCTCAGGGGAGAGATTTTGTATTAAGAGCAGGTGACGCTCGTCAGGATCCCCATATGGTATCAGGTACGTTTCTTTTAAATGACATTTACGCTTACATACTCTTTGATACTGGGGCTGATAGGAGCTTTATATCTGATAAGTTTAGTAAGCAATTAAGTGCCACTCCTTTTCCCTTAGACAACTCTTATACTATAGAGCTAGCTGACGGTAAATTAATAAAGGCAAATAATATTATTAAGGAATGCACACTGAAGCTGGCATATCATCCCTTTAAGATAGACTTGATGCCAATAGAACTCGAAAGGTTTGATGTGGTAGTTGGTATGGATTGGTTGTCACACAACCATGCCGAGATTTTGTGCGGTAAGAAAGTGGTACGGATACCACTCCACAAGAAGAAGGTCCTAACAGTCCAAGGGGAAAGAAAGAACCGTCAGCCGAATGTCATATCCGGCCTAAGGACATTAAAGTGCCTTAGAAAAGGTTGCCATGCAGTATTAGTCCAGATTGCAGAAAAAGAGTCGAAGGAAAAACAACTCAATGATATTCCAGTGGTTTGTGACTATCCGAAGGTCTTCCCGGAAGATTTGCCTGGGCTTCTGCCAGCTAGGCAAGTGGAGTTCCAAATCAAATTGGTGTCGGGAGCTGCACCGGTCGCAAGAGCCCAATACAGACTCGCTCCTTCTGAAATGCAAGAGCTATCCAACCAACTACAAGAGTTAATGGATAAGGGATTCATTCGACCAAGTTCCTCACCTTGGGGAGCTCCAATCTTATTTGTGAAAAAGAAAGACGGATCCTTCAGAATGTGCATAGACTACCGAGAGCTAAATAAATTAACGGTAAAGAACCGCTACCCCCTTCCTAGAATTGACGACCTATTTGAGCAACTACAGGGATCTAGCTTCTACTCTGAGATTGATCTGTGATCCGGTTATCATCAAGTAAAGGTTCGGGAAGAAGACATTCCCAAGACAGCGTTCAGAACTCGTTATGAACACTACGAGTATCAGGTGATGCCATTCGATTTGACCAACGCACCAGCCGTATTCATGGACCTCATGAATCGAGTGTGTAAACCGTATTTGGAAAAATTTGTAATAGTATTCATAGACGATATCCTTATCTATTCCAGAAATAAGGAGGAGCACGAACAACATCTCAAGCTGATCTTGGAGTTGTTAGAGAAGGAACTGTTATACGCCAACTTTTCAAAGTGAATTTTGGTTGCGAGAAGTTAAATTCCTTAGGCATGTGATCAACAGCCAAGGAATCCATGTTGACCCATCAAAAATCGAGGCCATAAAGAACTGGGCAACTCCTAGAACTCCCACGGAAATCCGCCAATTTCTAGGACTTGCCGGTTATTATAGGCGATTTATTGAAAACTTCTCAAAGATAGCAGGTTCCCTAATAGTGCTGACTCGGAAAGATGTGAAGTATAGATGGGGTGAAGAACAGGAAAAGGCGTTTCAACAGTTAAAACAAAGATTGTGTAGTGCACCAATTCTGTCCTTACCTGAAGGGACAGAATATTTTGTGGTCTACTGTGATGCCTCACACAATGGATTAGGTTGTGTGCTCATGCAAAAGGATAAAGTCATTGCTTACGCATCACGGTAACTCAAAATCCACGAGGTGAACTATACGACTCATGACTTGGAGCTCGGAGCAGTGGTGTTTGCTCTTAAAATATGGAGGCAGTACAAGTATGGTACGAAGTGCACGGTGTTTACAGACCATAAAAGCCTTCGGCATATTCTGAATCAGAAAGAGTTAAATATGAGACAACGTCGCTGGGTTGAGCTGCTTAGAGATTACGACTGCGAGATTCGTTATCATCCGGGTAAGGCGAATGTTTGTTAGGAAATATTCTAAGTATATGTCAAGCTGTTAGTTAGATTTCTCAGACTGTTAGTATAATTTCTGTGTAATTACAAAGTTCAAGCTGTTAGTTGAAAAGGTTCGAGCTGCTAGTTCAAAAGTTCAAGCTGCCAGTGTTAAAGCTCAAGCTGCTCAACAGATAGACTTCAAGCTGATATTCAGGAAAAGATATATTTTGAAGATTCAAGCATATCTACTATCAGAGAAATCAAAGTTTATCAAGGAAACAAATCAGAAAACATATACATAGAATAGGTTTTTCTATTGTAACTCTGCACGTACAAGTTTATTCAGTTGTAATTGTCTTTCTGATTAAGTTTTCATAAGCCTCTAAGGTTGTAAAACCCTAAGAACAATCTGTGTTCTTCGTCTAATCAAACAGATTAGAGGTGATTGTAATCCTTGAGTTTGGCAATACAAATGACTTTTGATTATTGATTGTGTTTATGTGATTATTTGTTTTGAAAGCTTTTCTTAATACAGTTAAGTGTTATTCCGCAAACTTCTTAATTGGACTTTGATTCAATACAAGGTTATTGGTTTATACTCTGATTAATTCATACCAGTTAATCTTAGATAGTGATTTTGATCTTGACAAGTGGTATCAGAGCCACAGGTTTTTCTTTGTTTTCAAAGTCAGAAGCTTTGCTTTAAAATTTTTAATTTTCTACAATGGAATTTGATAATAGCAGTAGTGGATCTGGGCAAGGACTCAAAGTGCCTATTCTCAAACCCACTGAGTTTGAGATGTGGAAACTCAGGATTCAACAACACATTCAATTTATTGATTATGCGATATGGGAAGCTGTTGAATTTCCTCCTGTAGTTGATCCTGAACTTGATGCTGAGGGCAAACCCATAAAAACTCCTCCAATAACTGAACTTGAAAGAAAGGCTAGAATGAATGAAGTGAAAGCTCTTACACTTCTACAGATAGCCATTCCTAATGCTTATCAACACCAGTTTAAAAAGTTTTACACTGCTCATTCTCTTTGGATTGCTTTAGAGAAAAGATTTGCTGGCAATGCTAGCACCAAGAGAAATCAAAAAGATCTTTTGAAACAGCAGTATGAGAACTTTTCTGGTGGCAAGAATGAAAACCTTACTCAAATATTTGACAGGTTTAACAAACTGATAGGTGAATTGGAGAGTGCCAAAGTCAGCTTGGATCAAGATGAAGTAAACAGAAAACTTCTTGGATCTCTTGGTGAAGAGTGGACGGTCTATGCTGCACAATGGAGAACCAAAGATACTCTTGATGAAATAGAGTTGGATGATCTTTACAACAGTCTGAGAGTGTTTGAAACTGAGATTGAAACTAAAAAGAAATCTGTTCCTTATAATCATAACACTGCTCTACTGTCATCTGAAAAATCTAAATGTTGTGATTCCTTTTCAGGTGCAGATGCTACCTCTACTGAAGTTCATCATGATGCTTTTGTTGCCAGTGATGGACTGTTTGCTCTAAATGCTGAAGATTTAGAACAGATCAATCCAGATGATCTATAGGAGATGGACTTGAAATGGCAGCATGCAATGTTGACCATGAGGGCTAAAAGGTTTCTGAAGAGAACTGGCAGATCCAACTTTCAAGCCAGACCTGAAGGGAAACCAGCATTTGATAAATCCAAAGTTGAATGCTTTAAATGTCACAAGCTTGGTCACTTTGCCAGAGAATGCAGATCCCAAGGTCAACAGCCACCAAGATCCCAGCAAACCAATCAAGCTTCATCATCACAAGCACTTGTCTCTCAAGAAGACAATGTGTTTGACTGGAGTGATCAGACAGAGGAAGAGTTTCGAAATCAAGCTCTAATGGCGAAAACATCAAATGTCACCTCCACTGAACTTCCATCTGAGGTAAATACTAAACTCTTCTCTCAAACATGCACAAATATGGTTAAAAAGTACAGAGATCATAATGAGAGCATGTGCAAAACTCTAGCTAAGATGGAAGAAAGGAGATATGAGTATATGCAATCCATAGAAGATCTTGAAAAACAGATCAATGACTATAAGGATAATGAGATTCAAATGGGACATGATAGAACATATCATGAGTGGGAGAAAAAGGAGCTGAATAAGAAAATAGAGTCCCTAAATAAGAAATTAGATGAGGCTGATTAGAAGGTGTTAGAAGCTAATAAGAAACTAGAATCTGTCAATATAGATCTAGGGAACTTCAAATTGGCAAATCAAAAGTTGGAACACCTAATGGAAGTACAATTTAAAGATAGGGTAAAATCTCAGCTCAATTCCAATAAAGGTTTAGGATACAGAGCCACTCCACCTCCATACAACAACAAATACATTCATCCAATGAGTTGCTGATAGGCTTGTTAATGAACCATTAGATGAGTCTATGACCACTGTAGATCCTGTCCTTGAAACCAGTCCTGCATCTAAAGAAGATCTCACTAAAAATGAAGATTGTGAGTGCAAAGAAGCTGAGAAAGGACACATAACAATGAGTGTACCTATAGTAGCCCCAAACCCCAGTAAGAAAGGAAAAGAGAAGATGAGTGTATGCCATGCTGCTCCCCAGGTTTCTGTACCTTCTAATTGTAACACTGCATCTTCCTCAAAAGGTAATAAAAGGGGTAAGACTGTTTCAATCTGCACATGCCAAAAGCATGGTGTCCAAAAGTTTCCCAAACAACAGCAAGTAAGGGGAAATCAAAGGAACAAGAATCAGTTATGGTCTGATAAAACTGGTTCTCAAATCAAAACAGTCAAAAGATGTTTCCATTGTGGCAGGAAAATCCATTTGGCCAGACATTGCTTGTACAAACCATCTGTTGCAAAACAGACTGTGGTTCAGCAACAGGCATTTTGTTAAAAACACTAAAAATCTTAAGGTCAAAACTCCTATTGCACCAGTTCCAAAGAAAACAGTTGATCACAGGTTCTCAAAAGTCAATAAAAAACAGTCCACACACCAAAAACAAGTTTTAGCAAAACCAAAATCAAATTTTAAACAGATATGGTGTGTTAAAGGCAAAAACTCAGGTGAAACTGTAGATACAAATGTTGAAACTGCCAAGTCTAAAGTTGAAGCTGCTAGTGCAAATTCTGAAGCTGTTAGCACTACAGACTCAGTTCAGACTGCTAGGCTCAAAACTGGAACTGATGATGGATCATCTGAGACTGTTACTGCAAAGAATGGACAAAACACCTGGATACCTCATGTCATAACTAAATACTCTCCACAGAATCCATCAGTGGATCTCACTAAGTATAAGAAGTCAAAGACAGTGTTTAGTTATGTCAATGCACAAGGACAACCCAAAACCAACTTGGTTTGGGTTTACTCCACTACTAACTAAGCTTTTATTTGTGCAGGGCAACCACAGGTCACAACACAAAACAATATGGCATTTGGACAGTGGATGCTCTAGGCACATGACAGGCAATTCTGAATGCTTGTCAAACTTCAAAGGCTTTGAAGGAGGTTTTGTTGCTTTTGTAGGAAATTCCAAGGGAGGTAAGGTCACAGGTAAAGGTACTGTCAAAGCAGGCAATATGCTTTTCAATGATGTCTTGTATGTTGAACAGCAGAAGTACAATTTATTAAGTGTGTCTTAAATCTGTGATAAACAAAATATTGTTGTCTTCACAGCTTCTGAGTGCATTGTTCTTTCAAAGGATTTTAAATTACCTGAAAATCTTGTTTTACTTAGAACACCAAGAAAGGACAATGTCTACTGTTTGGACATAGATCTTTTATCCAAATCAAGTACTTTAAGCTGTTTGATATCCAAAGCATCATCTAATGAGTCTGCTTTTTGGCACAGAAGAATGTGTCACATGAACTTCAAATCCATGAATGTGCTGGTCAAAAAGAATTTGGTAAGAGGTTTACCACAAAAGGAGTTCATTTGTGATGATCATTGTGTAGCATGTCTTAAAGGCAAGCAACACAAATCTTCTCATAAGGTCAAAGAAGTAAATTCAATCTCATCTGCTCTTCATCTTATTCATATGGATCTCTTTGGTCCAACATCTGTTTTGAGTTTGAATAAAAGGGCTTAGTGTTTAGTCATTGTTGATGATTTCACCAGATTCACATGGGTATACTTTCTTAGAACTAAAGATGAAACTGCTGAGCTAGTTAAATCTTTTATTCTTAAGATAGAAAACCAATCCAACTTAAAAGTTAAGGTGATTAGATCAGACAATGGGACTGAGTTTAAAAACCATATCCTAAACAGTTTCTGTGAGTCTAAAGGTATTGCTAGGCAATATAGTGCACCAAGAACACCACAGCAAAATGGTGTAGCTGAAAGAAAGAACAGAACTTTAATTGAGGCTGCTAGAACCATGCTAGCTGATTCCAAACTGCCAATGACCTTTTGGGCAGAAGTAGTTAATACAGCTTGTTATGTTCTGAATAGGGTTCAGGTTGTTCAATCACAAGGGAAAAGTCCATATGAGTTATTCCATCATAGAGTCCCCTTAATAGCCTTTCTAAAGTCTTTTGGCTATTCCTGTACCATTCTTCACACTAAGACTCACTTAGGAAAGTTTGAAAGCAAGGCTGAAGAAGGTTTCTTTGTAGGATACTCCAACAAAGCAAAGCCTATAGAGTATATAACAATGTGTCTAAAACCATTGAAGAAAGTGCCAATGTTGAATTTAATGAAAACACTGCAAATGTCAAAGGCACTGGTCCTGATTGGTTGTTTGATTTAGATTCACTAACTAATTCTCTGAGCTTTGTTGAGTATAATGCAGAAACTGGTGAAAACAGGGTTGAAGCTGCCAATACAAATTCTCATGCTGGTAGCACAAATGATCAAGCTGTTGGTAAAAAAATTCAGACTGTTGCAGATTCTGGTCAATGGGATGAGTATACGGTCATACCACTTCTATCTTGTGACCCACCAGGGGTACTGGATGCACAACATGATTCAAATCCAAACTATGAAGTGCCAATTCCAAGTCCTGAGGGAACAACACCATACGGTCATACCACTTCTATCGGGAGCCATGTCCCCCATTCGGGTTAGTTCAGCTCGGCTAACAGCGAGTGCATATATATTTAACACACGGTATTACGTATGGAAATACTACACAGGGCAAACTCATTTAATTAAGCTTCGGTTGCATGATGGTTTATATGTAATACATAACATGGAATTTATGATTTTATAAATTCAAACTCAACTGTTGTTTTTCATACAAGTCAGATTTATGTGTAAACCTATGACGTATTTTAGCGTGTATTTTCAGGAAATTAAGGCAAATGTGCCACATCAGACGTATTTTTCAAGCTTCCGCATCTAAGGAGTCGCATGCATTTTCAAAACTACCAGAGATTTAGTTGCATTATTTTGATTATTTTAATTATGGATTTAAATCTCTGTACCATGCGAACTACTCTCCTTCATATCAGACTATGTAAAACATTTCCATATTTTAAAGTTTTATTGATGTATTTTTTAAAACGTCCATATAGTGGTCGTTCGTTATGGTTATGGTTATGCTTCCGCGACGTCACGTTTCGTTGCCAACCGGGGTAACGGGGTGTGACATAATGAAAGCATGATCTGATGCACCACCATCTCCTGTCAAAATATCAATCTCAGTTACATTTTACCTCTACTCGACCCTGTCAGCATCCATTGATAACTGACATTCTCAACTATTGTGTTAATATGAAATCCCGTATATGATCAGCACCTTAATGTTTTTCTCATCAAACACATGAAGAAAACTAGCTCAATAAATGTGTTTAATAAGAAAGAAGACAATATGAATGTTATAATATTGATGAACAGTGGCGGCTGAGTAAGAATTCAATTGTCAACCGTGTTGTCTCATAAAGTAAACCCTAGGAGCCTTTATAGGCTCATTTAATTAACTTTCAAGACTTGGCAACAATGGCCCCTATACTATTACATAAACATGAAATACATAGAAATAAATACAAGACAAATTACAATGATAATAAATATTACAAAATAACTCCTAGGATCGAAATAATTAATCTAACAATCTCCCCCTTTTCGATCACTTAGGAGGTCCTGGAACGCGGGCATGATCTGTAGATTCTCGAAGACCAAGTATGACGTCGAAGCGTCGGGTTACTTGTCTTGTATGTAGCCGCTCGTTCAGGTAGTCTATGCCGCTGAGTGTATTCTTTATCTCCGTAGGTGAGCATCTCTGATCAGGATCTGGTTGAGCATCATAATCTTGTACTTTCTTTGTGAGAGCAGCTCGAACCAGTCGAAGTGTACCATCGGAATAGCAAGGTAGATCCTCAAAGCGCATATACCTTTTGTAGCCCTTGTAGTTCACAAAAATAACACCCGGATCTCCTTTAAGTATAACTCTGTAGGCCGGGTGGTGGGCTAGGAGAAAGCTGTCTTGTTCCGGTGCACGTAGCCCTACCTTAACCATAGCACTTTCGATCGCCATCTGAAAATCTCTTAGGCACATTATTATCGATCGGCGATTCATGCTTCGTACTAGGGCTCCTACTGCGGTCATGTGCGATAGACGTTTCTTGATGCGATTTTTCAGACTATTGTGAAGGAATTCAACGTCATCCGCACTTATGAAGTCAAGATCATACTCGAAGATGTCATCTCCCGTCCCATCTTCTCTTTCCACTTGGTAGGAGGGATAGAAGACTCTGGCTCTTTTGCACATCGTGATTGTTTTGAGCTTTTTGATCTTTGACTTTGACACCTTAGACCTTTGTTCCCGGAGCATCAATTGGTAGTATTCAGCCTGTTCAGCTTTGGAGACATTTGTAAGTTCCATGAGAAGGCGTCTGCTGAAGGCTCCAGGCTTCTTTCTGAAAACCATCTTGAACCTTTCTTCAAGATATGGATTTTGAAACTTCTCCGGGGGAAAGTTCTGCAGAAATTCTTTCAGGCCTTGAACGGGGGGTTCTTCGAATTCAGATCTTTTGGCTTCAAGAAGCTTTATAATTGTCCCCCGCCGTTCTTGACGCATTTGGTCTTTTTCTTCCTGCGGCAGTGTACGAACTTTTCCTTTGGTGTAGTGGTCTACCCAGAATAAATCGTCTTTTCTGTACACTCCAGGACCCTCCGGAGTCTCATCAAAGCAGTCGACCCTTTTTGTTGGGGAGGGACCTGAGCGTTGGGTTTGTTGGACTGGTGGAGGGCTTGTGCATCTTGGTGGGCTGACTGTAATGTGGGATTCTTTTAGTGATGGGGGAGCTTGGATGGATGAGAGTATGTCTTCCTGTTGGGCTCTGGGTGGTGAATTCAGGAAATCGAAGGAAGAGGATGAGGATTTTTTGGTTGGAGAATCAGGTTCAGGCTTAGGAGTTAAAAGTGGTTGGGTGTCCTCGGTATCAGAATCTGAATCAGAAACTAATATGATTTCAACCTTCTCGTGTGGCTCCTCAAATTCTACCATGGCTGTCATTGGATCCAGTGGAGCTGGACCCTCGACCATCGGCTCGTCTTCTATTAGCATGTACTCCTGAGCCTCCTGTGACTTTTCCCCCGACCCCTGAAATTCAGACCCCTCGGCGGTCTCTGCTCCCCCTATACCCAGCATGGGCTCCTCAAATTGTACTTTTCTGCGCTTCTCCCCCTCATGACGATCAGGGTCGTCCTGGTCGTCATGTTTTCTTTTGGGGGCTTCGGCCTGAGTGCGGCACTGAAGATCTATAACCGCCGACTCAAGGCGATCCATCCTTGAATTTAGCTGCTCTTGGACTTGAAGGATTAGGCGATTAAGTGCGTCCAGTTTGTCAGAGAGCTCCGCCATTTGAAGTTGGACTGAATGGGATCCTGGTGAGGGGCCGGCTTCGGAGGCGACACCCTTACCCTTTATAAGAGAAAGAAGGGCGGTATGTCGTTCCTCGGCTGCCTCCCTTTGGGCGTCCAGGTCAGCCCGGGTGATAACTCCGGTAGCACGTAATGCTGCCGTTAACATCTCCAAATTGATGGGGAGATGGCCGGAAGTGGACGGCGTAGATTGAGCCAATCCCGGTCTTCCTTCCGTCATCTCTGGCTCCACTACGGGATGCTCAGATCTGGAAGTTTCGGGAGCTGCCACGGAGGCAGCTCTTGGGGATGCCACAAAGGCATCGTGCACGGTGTCTATTTGTGGGGATGGAATCGTGGGCGAAGGAAGGTCGGTCACGTGGGGAGGAGTGTGACCTCTTTCAACACCGCCACTCTCCGAATGAGAGGGCGATGGCGTGTGTGGAAGATCCCCGTGGAATGAAGTGGTTTCCCTTTGAGGGGAAACCAAGTGGATGGTTGGGGTTGTTGCGACCGCTGGACTAACGGTCTTTTGAGTAGGAGTCCGGCTAATGGGGCTTGGTTCTCCCTCAGATTGCATATCCCTCGGCCTTACGACAGAGACGGTTCGTTCAGAATCCGCCGTCTCTGCCGTCTCACCTACGGCTCCCTCCCTTACACTCTCAGCCTCCCTCTCACCATAACCCAGTGATTGTTGTACATCCATCCTTTCTCCCTCGTTCTCACTATCTTGCTGCTCACCTTCGGACTAGTTAGTCTCAGTCGATTCAGACTGAGACTCATCCGGATAATTTTCTCTCATATATTCCCTTACCCGATCTGTACCCCTCGACCTTGTCAGAGTCGATAATGGAATTTTCATCACCTGTACTGTCGGGGCCCCCATTGGCAAAGTCAGTTTCTGGATAGCCACGGTTGGGTAGACATCAGCTTCTGGACGCTCTTGAATGTCTTCGTCCTGATCCATGGCGTATTGTATGATGAGTTGAAGGAACCGCTGATAGGGGTCATACTTGCGACCTTTCTTTGTGCTCCTTTCCACGTGGACTCTTCTTAATTCTTCAAAGATGAAAGCCGCATAGTCCACGTGTCGGTCGTAGGCAAAGCCAGTGAACATGGCTAAAACCTGGGCCGATGCTGAGTCATGACCAGAATGTTTGGCTGTTAGGCACTTGTTGAGCACATCGAAGAGAATCCTCCAGTGGGACTGAAGGTTTTTGGTGCGAAAGTCGGATGGTTTGGTATGGGGTCCGTCATACCCTAGGGTTTGAATTTCAGATAGGGCTTCTGAGACGGATGGGTTTGGATCGAACGAGTCAATGGAGGGAATATAGTCTTGGATGGGAAGACGAAGGATGTGACGGATGGCTGCGGTTGTGACTTTGACTGGAACGCAGTCAATGGTGGAGGTGAAGTGAGGTTCAGGGTCGGTTATGAATTGAAGCCTGTTCCAGAATTGTTGTAGGTAAATTTGGGGAACGACTATGGCTGTTGAAAGGGCATAGTATGTGGGATGGCGGGTGAGAATGTCAAATGCAAGGGTTTGGGATTCTTTCGGGAGGATAGAGACGTCGAGTTGCCAGTTATGGGGGATAAACTCGACAAACTCGGCGCTCGGCAGAATGGCTTCCTCAGGTAGCTGAGCGTTATTATTAGGGATAGGAGGATGGGGAATGGTAAGAACGATTACGGGGTCCATTTTCCTGCAAAGTGCAACAAAGTTAGAATCATAAGACTTGATATGATAAAGCATTGATGTGAAGTCTAGATGAGTGTGAAATAGAAATTGTCTGATCAGTTTAACATCGGGTCTTTATTAGTAGAATAAAATTCTACTAACAAAGTCCAAAGTCAATCGTTAAGAGACCGATGTTAGATGAGACCGTTTCACTCAAACACTGATCCTAACTCTAATCAATGATGCACTTGGATGGAACTATTTTTGTAATTTCTGATTATTATGAAAATGCAGAAGTGAAAAACATGAAAAATTTTTAAAAAAATCCTAAGTGTTGGAATTCGAATGGTCCGAATTCGGATGAACAGTGTCACCGAATTCGGATCAGTCCGAAAAGGAATGATGCATGAATGATATGAGTTGGACCGAATTCGGATGTTGTGATACATGTGGACCGAATTCGGATGGTGGTCCGAAGTGTAGTTCATGATATGATGGGATGGTGGTCCGAATTCGGATGTGGTGTGAACATGGTCCGAATTCGGATTTTGACTTTGTGAAAATGCATGCAATGAAATGAAAGTTTTCCAATTTCGGATGGTACCTGGAATTCGGATGAGGACCGAATCCGGGTATCATCCGAATTCGGATACATAGAGGTGAACATACTTAGACAATTTTTTTCAATTTTGAAAATTTTGACCCTGATGTGATGGTCCGAATTCGGATCAACAGTGAACCGAATTCGGATCAACAGTGGTCCGAAATGTGATTTTGTACTTTGAAAAATTTTGAAATTATTCTAAGTCGGACATCCGAATTCGGGTGGTGGTCCGAATTCGGACATCAGAAACTGCATGAGTGCAGTTAATGTTCATGCAAGATATAAACGTGAACAGTTAAAATGTTACTGAAAATGCATGAAATTACAGATCCTAAACTGAAATAACCTAAGGAACATTTTATCTAACTACAACTAAGAAGAAATAACACATTAAACTACCTAAAACTATCAAAAACCGAGAATAAAAAGGAGGAAAAAATATAGAATCAAACACATAAAAGAAGACATTAAAAGCTAAAAGAAAGTGAAAAAGAAGTTACCTCGAAGTGCCGAAGATGAATGAAGCAAGAAAAATCAATGAAAAAGGAAGTCCAAAAGCTTCAAATCGGTAACAATGGTGAAATGTGGGCGGTGGTCGTCGGTGATGAGAGAAAGAAGAAGAAGAAGGAAGCTTAAAGTGGAAGTAAATGAAGTGTTGACCGATTGACCCCCATATATAATCGCGCGGGTTGCGGGTCGGGTCAAAATGGATCCGCGCTCCATAGTGAATGGGCCGATGGGTTTGGACTCAACACACACACAACACTTGATGACTTTGGGCTTATAAAAAAAATTGAAACAAGATAAAAAATGGGCCAAACAATATGCCATCTTTTTGTGATTTTCTTTGAAACAAAAATGAGCAAAAGCAAAGTAAAAAATATTTTTGATATTTTTCTGAAATAAAAATAAAATAAGATAAAATAAAGTAAACTAAAATATTTTTGGCTTTTGATAATTTTGAAAATTAAAATCTTTTTGTGATTTTCTGATATATTAAATTAACACTTAAAGATTAAATTAAAATTAAGACTATCCTAAAGATTAAAAAAAATTTAACTATAAAAGAGAGAAAAAGAAACACAGAATTATAAAATTAAAAAATCCTAACTCTACTCCCCCTCAACTAAATACCGGTCCTTTTTCCTTTTCCTTTTCAGATTTTAAACGCGACAACCCTTCTTTAAGCCTTACAAATACCGACAAACCTGGATATTGTTTGCATCCCACTCCATGATGAACAATTCACACAGCAATTTATCAGGATGATTAATTATTAAAAATATACGCAGATAAGGAAAGATTGGGTTTCAATCTTGTGACATAATCCTTAAATTTAAATAACAGTTATTTTCTAAAATAAAGGAATTTCAATCATGATAGATTGAAATAGAATTATTTAAGACAATATCTGTTATTTAATTGGAAGGTGGATTCAACATGCCGATATGAGATACTAAAAACCGAAAACGAGGTTCGTCTAGAGCTTTAGTAAATATATCCGCTAGTTGGTATTCCGTGCCAACAAAATACAACTCAATTGTTCCCTTTTCAACGTGATCTTTAATAAAATGATACCTGATATCTATATGTTTTGTTCGAGAGTGCTGCACGGGATTGCAGGAGATGGCAATTGCACTTCGAGAATCACAGTAAATAGGGATATTGGTGAGTGAAAACCCATAATCACGTAATTGTGTTCTCATCCACAGCACTTGACAGCAACAGCTTGCAGCTGCTACATACTCAGCCTCAGCTGTGGATGTGGATACACAATTCTGTTTTTTGGAAGACCAACTCACCGGTCTATCGCCTAAGAACTGTATTCCTCCCGATGTGCTTTTTCTGTCCACTCTACAACCTGCAAAATCAGCATCTGAAAACGCGGTAAGATCGAAATCGGTTCCCTTTGGATACCATAGACCAAGTTCGGGTGTACCCTTAAGATAACGAAAAATGCGTTTTACCGCAGTTAGGTGTGATTCTTTTGGGTCGGCCTGAAATCTAGCACAAAGACATGTTGAAAACACTATATCTGGTCTACTGGCAGTCAAGTACAGTAAGGATCCTATCATTCCTCTGTAAGTTGTATTATCGACACTTTTCCCGGAAGGATCGGTGTCTAACTTACAGTTGGAGGCCATGGGAGTTGCGATACTCGTGCACGAGTCTAACTTATACTTCTTGAGAATGTCAAGAGTATATTTTGACTGGTTCACAAAAATCCCATCCTCAAGTTGTTTGACTTGTAATCCGAGGAAAAAGTTCATTTCTCCCATCATACTCATCTCAAACCGAGACTCCATTAGGGCTGAAAAATCCTTACAAAAATTACTGTCAGTAGATCCAAATATAATATCGTCAACATAAATCTGTACTAGCATTATATGTGGGCCTTCCCTTTTAGTGAACAGAGTTGTGTCCACCACACCTTTATAGAAACCGGCAGAAATAAGGAAATTCGAAAGACTATCATACCATGCTCGAGGTGCTTGTTTTAAACCATAGAGGGCCTTATCTAGCACATAAACATGGTCAGGTTTATGTGCATCAACAAAGCCTTGTGGTTGTTCAACATACACTTCCTCGTTAAGTTCACCGTTTAGAAAGGCAGTCTTGACGTCCATTTGGTACACTTTGAAGTCTTTGTGTGCCGCATACGCCAAGAAGATTCTGATTGCTTCGATCCGTGCAACTGGAGCGAAGGTCTCGTCATAATCTATCCCTTCTTGTTGTCGGTAGCCTTTGGCAACAAGTCTTGCTTTGTTCCTTATCACAATGCCGTTTTCATCTCGTTTGTTCTTAAAGATCCACTTTGTTCCGATGACTGTACGGTCTTTTGGCTTGGGAACTAACCGCCATACTCTTAGCTGTTCAAACTGGTTGAGTTCCTCTTGCATTGCAACTATCCAATCCGGATCTGTCAGGGCTTCATCCACACGAGCGGGCTCTATCATACTCAAGAACGATGCATAGAGACATTCATTAGCAGATGCCCTACGAGTTTGGACTCCTGTTGTTACGTCACCAATGATTTGCTCTGTTGGGTGACTGCGGGTCCATTTGATCTCGTGTGGAAGGGGTGCTCGGGATGGAACCTCTGTGGTTAATATGGGAATGGATGAGGATTCATGGTCAATGGTTTCAAATGATGGTACCACAGGTTCTGGTTCAATTTCCGAGTGATCAGGTGAAGGAAGAATCGTTGGTATTATATGTGAGGGTATTATAGGAGTAGATTCAACTGCGGATGTGTCGGTGGATGATGTGGATGGATGAGGATATGTTAATGAAGATGGAGTGGAGAAACTTCGCGGCGCAGTTGAACTGGAAGGATTGCCTACATTATTAACAACATTAGACACACTAGCGTTAGGACCGCAAAATTCAACATAAAAAGGATCAAATAAATTAACCAAATCAGAAGAAGAAAAATAAGTGGGATTATTCGAAGAGTCTCCAGGCATTTGAGTAATGCGTGGTCCTGATTGATCAACTTCGGGTGCCAGTTCAGCCAACTCATCAAATGTGACATGCACACTTTCATTGACTGTTCTGGTTCGGGTATTGAATGCGCGATACGCCTTCGAGTTGGATGAGTATCCAATGAAGATCGCTTCATCCGCCTTTTCGTTAAATTTCCCGAGGTTGTCTCTGTCATTCAGCACATAGCACCTGCAACCAAATACACGTAAGTACTTGATAAATGGTACTTTATTCAAAAAGAGTTGGTAAGGAGTTTTGTTAAAGCGCTTATGAATGATGGAGCGATTTTGTGTATAGCATGCTGTTGATACGGCTTCGGCCCACAAGAACGGAGGTAGCTTTGAGTATGTGAGCATTGTACGAGCGGCTTCTACTAGCGTACGGTTACGCCTTTCCACGATCTCATTTTGTTGAGGTGTTCGAGCAGCAGAGTATTGATGCTGAATCCCCTTGGATCGAAGGAAGCCCTCCACTACCGAGTTCTTGAACTCCGTGCCGTTATCTGATCTGATTGATTGTACTGACAGCTGCTGTTGGGTCTCGACACTCTTGATAAAATCAATGATTTCTTGAGCTGTCTCGTCCTTGGAACGCAAGAACCTGACCCAGGTATATCGAGAATAATCATCAACGATAACCAACACATATCGTTTTCCATTTATGCTTTGTGTTCTCATCGGTCCGCATAAATCCATATGAAGTAACTCCAAAACTCTTTTTGTTGATGGTTCGGGCTTTGGTTTGTGAGATGATCGTTTCATTTTTCCTTTCTCACATGCTCCGCACAGATGGTCCTTTTCGTAGCGCAACTCAGGAAGTCCTTTGACCAATTGCTTCGCAGCCAGCTTGTTGATGTTATCAAAATTCAAATGGGATAATCTTCGATGCCACAACCAAGAGTCTTTTGAAGAGGCTTTTGATAGTAGACAAATGTTATCCTTCACTACAAGCTTAGATACGTCAATGGTGTAAAGGTTAGATTTTCGGGAACCAGTCAAGATTTCTTTTCCATCCATGTTCTTAACACTGCAGTTCTTAGCCCTAAATGTTACTTCTAGTCCTTTGTCGCAGAGCTGTCCTATACTAAAAAGATTATGAGATAACCCCTCAACATAGTCAACGTCCTTGATGACCAGATTATTTAGAACTAAGTCCCCGTATCCTTTTATTTGAGCCTGATGGTTGTTCCCGAATTTCACAGTTCCGCAATACTGTTCAACAACGTTGGACAGCAATTCTCTTCTTCCTGTCATGTGCTTGGAGCAACCCGAATCCATATACCAAATGGACTTTGCCTGAAAAACATATAAATTCATATAATGAAAAACTATATGCATTCAAACGCATCCATTTTTAATTCACAATCAAACCGTGTTCTGAACCGAGATGTTCAGAAAACATGATGAGTTAAGACCGGGTCCTGGGCTGTGTGCACAGAAGCCAAACGTGTCGGTTTAAGCACAACCGACAAGCAAAAGAACGGGTCCTAGTCTAAGGTAACTAGAAGCCATTTCTTTGAAGCACGGGTCTTGATCAGAAGTAACCAAGAACCATCTGCATTAAGATCACACAACCTTGGGTACCCACCTCAATATGGGTCCCTTTTTGTTAGGATTTCCAGATTTATATGGCACGTGTACAGATTTAGAAACCCAACTAGCATTTGTGTGTGGTCCAGATGCACAACCCTTTGGAATCCATTGAAGATTGGATTTATTGGGTTTTGGAACCTTAGGCGCTGAAATTGCCTTCGGTTTTTGTCTTGTTGAGACCTTCTTGACCGTTGCTTTGGTTTTGGGCCTTGGCAACGGACATGTCTCAACTTTGTTTGTGGCCGATGATGCACTATTTTTAGTTTTCTTTTTCCGAATTCGTTTAACAGGATAAGGCACAAAGGCATTCATTTCAGGAACCTGTCGTCTATATTTAGTTGGACATAGGTTAAACAAATCCTTGAAAGAGTACTTTAACGGAATAGTAGAATTCGGTACATCATTACAAACATTGTCACACGCTTTGTTACACAAATTGTCTTTAGAGATTACAGACATCCTATCTCTAGTAACAAATTCACTTGGCATTAAAGCCTTCTTCACAAAAAAACTTGTAAAATCCTGCATGGTGGTTTTTGGGACTCTCCTTATATGATCTGTAGGAACAAAACGATTAGAGTCAGTAAGCATGGAAGATTTAGACTTGACAGACTTTTCTTTTTGGTGGTGAGTGGGTTTCTTAAAAGACTTGGATTTTATCTGAGTCTTTTTAGAAACCTCATTCTTGAAAGCATTTGAGCACTCACCTTTGACAAAGATAGAAGAAGTTTCAGCTGTAGCCTTACCTTTATCTGATGACATACATGAAATTTTTAGGGAATGAGAAAGTGTTTGTTGTTTTGAAAGATCTTTCAATTTTTGTGAAACTATTTCAAAATTTTCTCTGTAGACAGTGACTTCCACAGTTTGTTGAAAAGATTGATTTATCAATTCTTCTTCTCTCTTAAGAAGAGCATCTTGAAGATCAAGTGCTTTCTCTTGAGACGACTTCAATTCCTTTTCTAGAACAATGATTTGTTGTTGAAGAACTTTTGCAGGAATATAAAGTTGAGGAGTTGATTTTTCAGTTTCAGTGTTCAATTCAGTTTCTGAATAAGTTGACGAGAGATCTTCCTCTAAAGTGGGTACTCTAGAAGAATAACTCTCGTTAAGTTCTTCATAATGAAAAGAAATTTCTTTATCTTTACGCGTAACACGTTTCTCATTTTCTTGGTTTAAAACTTCTTTTGATGACTCAAAAAAGAAAGATTTAATACCGGCTCCCATATAATTCATGTCATAAAATACAGGTAAGACATTTTGTGCTTTTTCCAAATATTTAGGATTTTTAAAACCAATTCCCTGTTTAGAATGGTAAAACCTAGTTTCTTTGGGCTGATTTAAATGGATAGTTTGTTCTGTTTGACCCCTTTTCAAAAATGCATCGTCAAGGGTCTTTATTCTTGCGTACAAACTTATCCTTTCTTCTTCAATCATTTTGTATTTTTCTAAACTGTCTATATTTTCCATATTTACCACATCTAATTGTTTTGTAAGAACATAAATTTCTTCTTTTAAAGAGAGTTTTTCTTTTGAAAGCGTTTCCATGCAAGATTCAAGGTATATATTCCTATCCTGAACATCTACTTTTTCTATCAACATCTGTTTTATAACATTATGATTAGTTAACCATTTTGCATGATATAATTCAGATGATTCTTTCAGAATATGAGCTTGATGTTCAGCCTGAACACACTTTGCAGTTTCAGCTTTTAATCTATCTTGTAGATCAAATATTTGTGTGTGTAATGTACATTCATTATCTACAAATAATTTATTTACATGTGCAGGAATGTAATAGGAATATACCTCACTGGACTCGGAACCGGATGTGGAACATTCGGGATCGTCGGTTGTGGTCATCAGACATGCTGGTGGATGTTTCATTGTCTCCCCCTCAGCAGCAATGTCTGAATTTGCAGCAGTGACATCAGTACAAGTCTCCAACCCCTGACGATCAACCATATAGCAATTCTTGCCCTTTTCATCCTCGTCTTCAGAATCTTCAGCATCCCAGTAGTCCTCCTGGGCGACGAGGGCCAACGCATCCGATTTCTTCTTTGCAGCCTCGAGCTTTCTTTCGTAATAAGCAACGTCTCTCTCAAAGTTATTCTTGCATTCCCTAGCAAAGTGGCCCGGTTTGCCACATTTGTAGCAGAGACGTTCATCAGTGGCCTTTGGCTCGTCTGCTCTTGGCTTCTCCTCTCTTCTTTCCGCCGGCCTTTTGTCGGCCCGACGGTGCTCGCGGCTATCATCACGCCTTCGGTCCCGGCGGTCATCCCGACGATCATCCCTTCGATCGTCCCGCCTGTCATCTCTCCTGTCATCTCGCCTTTCGTCACGCCTTTCATAACGGCGATCATCGCGATAGTCGCGTCTGTCATCATACCGGCGATCATCCCTGTCATCCCTGCGGTAGTCATCGCGGCGGTCATCCCTCCTATCATCTGAGTACCTCCGAGGACCAGTGTCATATCGGAGTTGGTTGTTGGTCTTGTTGGAGAACCGTCGTTGTTGGAGACGGTTGGTCCACAAGGCAATCTGTTCTTGGATCGTAGCTTCCTCCTCATCATAGACCTCACGCGGAGGGGAAGCATACCTGTACTGAGACGATGAAGAACCAGGAGCAAAAGATGGTGTCGGAATCTGTGTGTTGGTGATCAAGGCTAGGGAATCATTTGGTTTCAACCCTGTGTTGGCTGATAGCAGTAGAGAGGTCAATTGATTTGCCATCAGTTTCTGTTGATCCACATCCCCTTGATATTTCTTAAGCTCCTTAAAGACGACATTTATGGATACCTCGGGAATGTTCAGAACTCTTTTTGTTGCCCTACATGCAAGCTGCCACTCGGGGGCTAAGGCGGCAAAGAATTGGATGTTTATGTCATCCCGATCCTTCTTGATGTGCAGTTTATTCAATTCGTTAAGGACTGCACAAAACCTGGTGAACGTGGATTGCAGAGATTCCCCGTCTTTGGCGCGGAATTCTGAAAACTTTGCCTTCGCCTCCTCAATTTTGGCACGATCATCAAGATCTGCCCCCAGCATTTGGATTTCCAGCTCGTCCCACATTTCTTTTGCAGACATTTTACTGTCTACACCTACCAAAATATCAGTGGGGAGGGCTTGATAAATCAGATATTCTGCCCTCTTATCAGCGTGCTGGCGATCCCTCTCGGCGTCATTTGCCGGCTCTCTTTCAACTTTTGAGGCTAGGACAGGAGGGTCAGCCTCGGGTCTGGCAGCTATCTCTCTGTAGTAGATGACGGGTCCTTCGGATATTGATTGAAGCATCAGATTCCCGAGAGGTTGCATTCCAACGAATTTCAGGAACCGGGCTTTCCATTGTTCGTACTCATCAGGATAGAGAACTGGTGGTCTGTTCTCAGATCCGAGTACAAGAGCTTCACGAGACATTATGAGTATGGGTGCTGATTAAGAAAATGGAGATCTTAGAGGCGGAAACTGAACACGGATGGGTTGGGCTGAAATCAGAATGTTCTGAATTCGGATGCTTGATTTCGGATGAACAGTGTTTCGGATGTGGTAACCGAATTCGGATGGAGTGATTTCGGATGAATAGTGGATCGGATGGGTTGATGATGGATGGCTAGACTTCGAATGGGTCGATTTCGGATAAATAGTGATTCGGATGAAGGTCAAATTCGGATGAGTGTCCTAATTCGGATGAACAGTTGTACTTGGGGGAACCAAAGTCGGATGTCCTAAGTTCGGATGGACCTATGGACCGAATTCGGATGAGCCGAATTCGGATGAACAGAAAAGTGGCCGAAATATGATGGTTCCGAAATAGGGACAGAGGACCGAATTCGAATGGTCCGAAATGGTGTGGTCCGAATTTGAAAAAAAATTTTAGAACAAGTCCCAAGAAGTGAAAAATTAATAGCCTTTCCTGAACTTCAGATGGTCCGAAGTTCGGATTGGACCGAATTAAGGTCCGAAATTGGCTTATGGGGGTCCGAAATTCACCTAAGTGTGGTCCGAATTAGGATGATTGTGAGGTCCGAATTTGGTGCCTATGTGGTCCGAAATGCTACAGTATGTAATCCGAAATACAGCAGGTTTTTACGTTTTTCTAAGGCAGAAAAGACAGAATTCGATTTTTATCAGTTTTAATGCCTAAAACAGTTCTAAATGATTTATAAACTATTTTAAACACTTTTGGTGATTTAAAACAACCTAGAAAATACTTAAAACTAGCATGAACACATGAAAAACCCACTTAAAAAACCCATATTTTCAAGCTTCAAATGGTCGATTCTTGATGATTTTAACAAAGATCTGGAAGTAAATGAGTTTAAAATCAGTAGATAATGATAATGTGATGTTTATAGAACCATTATAACACAAGAAACTCGAAAAACCATGGAAAATGAAGATCTAACCGGTTGAATATTGAAGAACTCGAAGAACATGAACAAACCCAGCAGAATCCGAAAGAAATCAGTTGAAATCCACCCCTCTGAGCTCTGATACCAATTGTTAATATGAAATCCCGTATATGATCAGCACCTTAATGTTTTTCTCATCAAACACATGAAGAAAACTAGCTCAATAAATGTGTTTAATAAAAAAGAAGACAATATGAATGTTATAATATTGATGAACAGTGGCGGCTGAGTAAGAATTCAAATGTCAACCGTGTTGTCTCATAAAGTAAACCCTAGGAGCCTTTATAGGCTCATTTAATTAACTTACAAGACTTGGCAACAATGGCCCCTATACTATTACATAAACATGAAATACATAGAAATAAATACAAGACAAATTACAATGATAATTAATATTACAAAATAACTCCTAGGATCGAAATAATTAATCTAACATATTGACCTAAAGACCCCTCACCCACACAAACAAAAGATGGTTTGCTCAATGGGTAGGTCTTCTGGTTCTGGATACACCATGGAAGATATATAAACCTAATCACTCAGTTTGGTGCATAGTCGAAGTCAGCAGACTATCAAGAAAATTATATCAATGAAGCTCAAATTTTTTGCTCATGAGGTATATCAGAAGATGATTAATAAGTATTGAGAAATGGGGAGTCATGAGAATTCAGATAATCAAGTAGAATTAGGGGACTGGAGAGTCGGGAGAATTCAGAATGAAATGTAAAATCTGATATAGAATATGAAATGAATCAGATTTTTATGAAGGAATGTGTATGTGGGGACTCTATAATGAGTGAATGAAGTAGGAGAATCAGAAATGAATAGCATAATCAAGAATGATATGAATTATGCGAATCAAAAATACATGGGGAATTAGAATATGAAGAGAATCTCAAAAGAATTGAGATTTGAAAATGACAAAGACTAGATCAATTAGCCTCAGTGATATGTCTCAGAGAAATGTATAATTTTAGCTCACAAATAAGATCAAATATATTTGATAACAAAATTTTTGTTTATGTGTGCACAAAATTATTTCTTTTGAAAATGGCACACAACATTCAAAACTTTCTTCATCAGAGTATAGATGAAATTCTACCTGCAAATAAGCAAATAATTAGTCAACTGATTCAGAAGAATGAACTAATAAAATTCAAACTCCTTGTGTGTTATCGCATGCTCTGAGTTGAACTGATAAAGAAACCAGGTATGGAATTTCATTATCGCGGAAGCTTGGGTTCTATACTTTGGTGTATAGAAGTTGTTATCATGAAGTGCGGGTTCCAAATTGATATGTTTGATAACCATTTCGTTGAAGATCGGGTTTCGCACTCAAGTGTACAGAAACCATTTCATTAAGCACGGGTTCCAGTCTGAAGTGATCTGGAAACCATTTCACCTACAAAAAGAAAATTAAGTACCCTTTGGTAGTTATTGTTTTTTTTTTTTTTGGATCTTGCATGGTTAGGTGATTTAGGTACCCACTTCATTACATATTTAGGTTCCCACTTCAACATGGATTTAGGTACCCATTTTATTTTAGGTTTAGGTACCCACTTTTGAACAACTTTCGTTTGTTCACAAATAAAATCAGATTTTAAGTTCCTTTTTGTCTCAATGAAATTTGTATCTGATTTAACAAAGATATGAGGATCAGAACGAACAGAATTATGTGAATGTTTCTTTCTGAATTTATTGTCCAATTTTTTCCTATTTCTGATATATTATTATTATTATTTGAAGATAACTTTAGAGAAGAATAATTAGTATTATCATAAACTTTTGAAAATCTTAATTATGAAGTTTCACCATAGTGAATGAAACACCCATACAACAAGAATACATAATTAAGTGTAATTAACAATAATTAATACGTTTCATACTCGACATTAGTTATTACTTACTAGCAATAAAGTCCATCACTTCTACAACGTCGGAGTGCTATCATCACCGATTGACTAGACCTCACATCTATTATCACACAATTTATATCATACCATCATAGGAATAAGATTGGCTTCCTAATTAAGCCAACTCATTAAACATGCATTCATTCCATATCAATTACAATTTGTCAGGAAAAATTCAGATGGAATGCAATAAAACATAACAATGTCTCAAGGAAGCCTACCTGGAATCATAACTAGAAGACGATGCTTCCACTATGGGGGCTCATAATACTCGGTTGTAGCTTCACCCTCGTCAAAAGTAATCTTCCATTGAGGGCAATTGCGAATCGTGTGACACACATGACCACATTTGACAAACTAAACTTCGCATTGGACATCTAGTTCGAATATGTCTAGTCCCTCCACATTCATGACACACTAAGGCGTCATTCATACACTCGACCCTATGAAACTTCATACACTTCAAACATCGATGTCAAGATTTAGCCCTCGAAGATTAGGGCAGAAAATGATGTCTTGACGATGAGTGAGTCCGAGACCGCGAATAGGGATAAACTTCCCTTGGGTATACCACATGTAACGGTCAAACTAATTCATTGGAAACTTTAATCATGGTTCCCCTTGAGGATTGAACCTCACGAGACAATTCATACTCGCCGAGTCGCGCGCACTCCACGCCTTTCTCAAATGTCGGGATCTCACACATTCTAACAAATTCCCGAATCTCCCTTCATAATCCTTCCACAAAGAACGTGATCTTCTGAGCTTCATCCATCACAAGTTGCCCCATGAACAATGCCTTTGAATTAAACTTCGATATATAGTCGTCCACATTCATTTCACTTTGGGAGAGGTGAATGTACTCGCGCCTAGTTCTTAGCAAGGATGTCGATGGACTAAAATGTCGGTTAAATCGGTCCTTAAATTGCTCCCAAGTCAAGGAAGCTATAAACTCTTGCCCCAAAATGGAAATCTCAACATCCCACCATACTAATGCAGGACCTGTCAGCAAAGCGGCTCTGTACTCCACCTTGTCAGATTCGCTACATTCGCATACCCGAAAGTTCTTTTTAACCTCTTTAATCCAATACAAAGATTGAAGGGGTTCAACCCCTCCTACAAATTCAGGTGGTCTACATTTAATAAAGTCTTGGAAAGAGCATCCTTTCTTTAACGACTTAGAAGAGGAACCTGTTTGCCTCTTACCTTTCCTTTCAGTTAAATCATCATTATTTCTGACCACGCCTTGCAAAACTTTCAAGTTTGCTTCCATCATCATCATCTCATTCCTCATTCAACCCTGCTCTTCTGCCATCTTGCAAAGTAACTGAGCTTCTTTCGGCTCCATCTCATCATTTCCCATAATACAGCTACGCTCATCGTCGGCCAAATCTAAAATATATCATTCACCTTTTTTTATATATATATTACCACTCATTATTAACTTATGTCTACCCACATATCCCCATTCTAGGCGAAAGTTAAACCTAAATTTGATGTTATAAGATTTGCCTACTTGGATCAATATAAGCATCATCCAAGGGTTCAAGGGTGAGTATCGTGCATTATACTCAGTCGATTAACCACGTCTCTGATACCAAATTGAAACACCCATACAACAATAATACATATTTAAGTGTAATTAATAATAATTAATACATTAATACTTGCGGAATTAGGGTCGAATTAAAACTTTTACAACAAATGCATCATAAGAGATGCACCCAAATAATGACTATTAAAGTCTACAAGGTTACACGTCATGATCCTGCAAACAATTAGTTAAGGCCGGGAAGTCGGCTACCCAAACCCAACACAATAACCGAGGCATACCGTTAGTCTCGAGTCTACAATCTTCAATAATAAGAAGACTAGATGCTTTTCGTCCGATAGATCAAAACGTGAAAAAAGGTTAACATTTAAAGGGTAAACAACAAAAGTTGTTTAGTGAATTCCAAAATTAATATAAATAACTATTACATAATAATTATGTCAATCCAACACATTTTTCCTACCAACCAAAATGTAAAGGCCAATGATGGCTAAAGCCAAGTTAGAGTGGGATCACCTCATCCTCATTGAGGACTATTGGTGTCCCACATCGAATATACGATCTATAAGATGTTTCACAAATATGTGTCCCCGCCCGAGGGTTGTAGACTTTCCAACATTAATCAATCACACAAATTCCACTTTTACCGCCCCGCCCCGCCCAGCCGAGTCAAGCTGGGGAGTAATCACAATAATTGGTATCCATTTCACCCATCCGGGCTAATCCGATCAAGGTAAGGAAATATCTCAATAATTTGGAATTCACCTCACCCATCCGGGCTAAATAGGCTAAGGTAGGGGTTCCATATGGTCATAGTAGCATGTTGTAATGTTTAGTCATCATCACCCCCAGGTGGCCCATTACATCACCAATTACAGACTACTAATGACACTACAACACAAGTGTTGCCAAGACATGCTTGCAGCCTAACGTGTAGATCATCATCGTCTGTCACACATAGATGGCCCGTTGCTGTCCTCTCATTGTGCAACACATATCGGGGCTTCCAATCCGACCATGCTTGCAGCCCAACATGGTAGATCATCATCTGCTGTCACACATAGGCGTCCCATTGCCGTCCTTACATGACGGATTCCCACACAAACACTATGTAAATGTATATGTAATTGGCCATGTCTAACCTGTTTGATCACGAAAGTGATCTCCAACATGTTACATACACACATACATACACAACCACATCTACCCCGAATTAGAATGGGAGTGGTTTTCCAACAATAAATCAAGTACACTAGGCACAACCTACATCATGTACACTAGGCCTTCCATAATCACAATAGACTAAGAATAAGCCTTGGGCATTCATATAAGTCCAACAAAATCCACAACCAAAACTGAGGTCCAAAGAGCCTCATTAGAATTTATAGTGGGTCATATAAGCCTTTAAGAGTAGTCACCAATGTGACCTAACTAACCTATAAGAGTGACCACCTACATGATCCAACTAACCATTCACCATTAATGGTTCCAATAAATAATTATGCTGTTTAATAATCTCTAATAAGCCTACTATAATAGTCTTTATCAACAGTTTATGACCAAGTAAATTGTCACGATGAGTGACCCAATTTACAATTCAGAATTATCATGCATTCATCTCAATGATGAACCATTACCACATAAAGGACTTGTTTGGCCAATGAGATCATCAGTTATGTATCATCATATTTCACTTCATATTATTCATGCCTATAAACATTTAGGCATACCATATCAAATGCATGACGTTAATTAGCATGTTATTTTGCATGGTCACATATCATGTTATCCACAAAGGCATAAACAACAATTAACATGTAATCATTCTTTTACATTAGTCTTAGAAATCACTATGATCGGCTAATTATAGCCTCAACGTCAATTCGTCCCATAAATGCCAAAATCAGAAAAAATCTTCTTCGAATAGCCTTCAAAGATCCATTTTACCTACTTGATGTTTACATAACAAATATATAAGCCGCCAAAGGTTATTAAGACCATAAAGTTCTTGGAGTGTGAGTTTGGATAATAACGCGAGAGTTTCAGGTCATTCCGGTACCCAACAAACTCGGATTCATGTTCCAACTTTAGGAACACCTAAACTCTTACAAAAGGAGTTGTAAACAAGTGTTGGATCCCAACATATTGGTTCAATGCTCTCAACAACTCTTAAAAGCTTTCAAAATACATTTTAGGTTCCAAACCGAAAACCTTGATCCATTTTGGGACTCTATGAGACCCAAATGTGGAATTAAACTTTAGAACTCTTTAAACACTTAATTTAGAGTATTTTAGAAGTATTAGATGTTAGTGGAGGATCCCGTAGCTCAAAATGAAATTTTTGGACAGAGAGTTTTGACTCTTCAAGTCGTAGGGGCGACTCGGCGAGTCGACCTCAGATCTGCACTTCCTCTCCCTACGGATTTTACACCCAAAATTTCAAAACTCAACCAAACTCAAAATCAACACTTGGGATCAATCAAACAACATATTTTAACACTTTTGAGCTCATTTTGAGCTTCCAAAACATCTCAAATGCAACTATTTGATCTATGGCTCAATTTGAGCCCTAACCGAGTTTCTAACTCAATCCAACAAAATCAACATATGTAGTTACATATTACGGCTCCATATCAACCCAATAACAACCTATTAAAACATTTATTAATATTTAGGTTGATTTATTAACAAATTCCATGAACACATTTGAGTTCTTCATCAACCATGGAGCCAAAATGAAAAGAAAAGGAAGAAGGATAAGGGGAGGAGGCTGTACCTTCAATGTCCAACAAGATGAGCAAGATTTGAGCTCCAAAACACTTTAATCTTCAACCTCTACCCAAACTCTCTACCCTTTCTTTCTCTCTTTTATAATGTTAGAGCAAAATACACACACACACATCATGTGTGTGTGTGTTGGACGGTTTATAAAAAAGCAAGGGGAGGGGTTTGGCCTTTGGCCACCCCTCATCCTCTAACTATCCCACCATTACACAATACACCCTCCACTACCCATTTTAAATTTTTCATTTCATAATTACAAAGTACATTACCTATTTTATTAATATTAATATTATTTCCAATTTATTTTCCCTTATTCCAATAATTATATTAACCCAACATTATTAAGGATATAATTACCTCTAAATTATTTAGGTGTGTTACAGTGAAACTTGACTGGAATGTCATGTTTAACTTTTTCTTTGTCGTTGTTTATCTTTAAAAGATACTTGAGCTTTAGATTGGATCTTTTTTAAATTAACTGTTTCTCAAGATTGAATTTTTTCTTGAAGAGTTTTAATTTTCTCAGAGTTCTTCAACAAAGAAGTGTCATTCTCTGATTTATGTTCTAAATATCCATCTTTAGCTCATTTATCTTCTTAGATAAACAAAAATTATTTGATAAAAGAAATTTGACTTTTTCAGCATTCAAACAATTCTCACGTTCAGAATCCTCCAATTTCTTTATCAAGTCAGATATTTGATATTTAAGCTCTTCTGTTTCAGAATTCAAGATTTTTTCTTTCACCTCAAATTTATCAATCTTTAATTTCAAAAGATTAACTTCAGATACAACTTGAGTCTTTTCGGAAATCGCTTCTGTCTGAAGAAAATTAGACTAAGTAAGTTTAGTGGTTAATTCAGCTTTATTTCTAGTTAACTCTGAAATTTGATAAGAATGAGATGAAATGCTTTGAAAATTTTGCAGTTGTTGTAACATTTCAACATTTTTCGGGGTCAATTATTTAACATTATTGTTCGCACGAGATTTTTCTTCATTCAACTGAATCAAAAGTGCAAAGTTATTCTTGTACTTCTTCTCAGCATCTTTAGCTCTTGCAGTTAAAGATTGATATTCAGCTAGGGTCACATTTGAAGTCATACTATCTGCATAAGAAATTTGACGTGTGAAGATCAAATGATTAAGCTCTAAATGAAATTCAAAATTTTAAACTGAGCTCTAAACGTCAAGAATTGACCTGCACAAGCAAAATTCACAGTTAGAATGATATATCGATAAAATAGTAAACTCTAAATTAAAAGAACAGTGAGAATTGACCTTAGAAAACGAAAGCCAAACCTAAAAATCAAAGTCAATCTTAGTCAAAGTCAACTAAAGTCAAGCTTTGTCAAAATTTTCAAACATGGTCAAATTAAATCAAACCAGGTCAAACTCAATGAAACAGAGTCAATTTAGATCAAACTTTAACTCGAATTCGAATGGATATAATTAGATGAAGTTGAACTCGTATCAACTAAGCTCAAAAAGAAAGGTAATGAACTTGAGATGAACTTTATACTCGAGATGAGAAATGACTCGAAGTGGTTTGACAATGGACGTATGAGACTCGAGATTCAAGAGTAGTGTCCACGATTTTGAGTGTACTCGAGCTCGAGTATGGACGACGAGAAAACAAGCTTTTACCACTAAACTCAAAGTGGTTTGTGCTTTGTAATTAACTCGAAATGGACTAGCAGTAGGACTCGAAATACTTTCTTATTGACTCGAGAGTGCCTAAGATATGAACAAACTTGTGACTAGGACCCGAAGTACGTGGCTACGAATTCAAAGGAACTCAAGATTATACCCTAAGTAAAACACGAAGTGGACTCGAGATTTCCTATGAACTCGAGATGTTGCTGCTATAAACTCCAGAAATTCCTTGTGAGACTCGAAATGAAATAGCCGAAGACTAGTTGTCAATCGTCGAACTCGAATTATTCTTCAATTGACTCCAGGACGGTGGAACTTTGGAGTCGAGTTCGATTACTATGGATGCGAATTCTACTCGAAATGAGTGTGTTATGTACTCGAGATCATGTCCTTAGGACTTGATATGAAAGTCAGACTCGAGATTGTTACTAATTGTACTCGAAGTTCGACTCTTGTGAACTCGAACTCGTGTATGAAGGACATGAGAATTGAAGAGAATACAAAATTGAACATGAGATGATGTTGAAACTTGAACGCAATAAACCCTTTGAACTTGTGATGATGAACTCGAGAAGGGACTGCAAGGTTTCGAGATATGGTTTTGAATTTTAGCTATTGACGCGAAGTTATTGACAAAAGAACTCGAGATGGACTCGAATTGAAGGACTCGAGAAGTGTATTGTATGGACTCGAGAAAAGTAAATAGGGTACTCGAGATTGTGATATGAAAGACTCGGAAGTAATTCTCAATGGAATCGAAATTATACTGCAATAGACTCGAAATGTGTGCTACGTGTTGCACGGGACACGAAAAGTGTTCTCCATGGGACTTCAAAGGTTTTTCATGTGATTGATAGTCACCATCTTTGACCACCGACTACATTAAATGTATGCTACGTGTTGGTGTATGCTTGAAATTGATTTCAGGTGGACTCAAGTTCTGTTGGAATCGAGATTGAGATGTAATATATGAACTGAAGTTGCTGCTGAACTCGAGGTCTGCTGTTGTATACTAGAAGGGGAAGTTCTGTAGACTCGGAAACTTTTTCAATTAACTCAAAGTCGACTGATATATACACCTTGATATCCTTTTGATCTTTGAAACATGAAATCAAATGAAACAAACAGTTTGTAACAACCAGCAGTTACAAATATGGATTAAACAATGAAGAACAACCAAGAACATAAAATTCAATAAAATTAAATTGAACATTAAAATGACTGAATTAACATACAAACCATACACAAACGAATTCTAAATAAAAAATCGAAGCTAACATGATAAGATTCACAAAAATGCATCAGAAAATGATCAAGAACAAGATCACGAACACGAACGAACACTCGAACAACAACACATTCAGACCAGCACTGTAAATCGCGAATTTCTCCCTCAATTTTGTGAAATAAAATCTGAAAATTTAGGTGTCGATGAACTTTATATACACGAACAACATACAGATCAAACGGATAAGTACAGATTTTTTAAAAAATTCTTGAAGTTTCTGCTCTGTTTTCGGTTCGAAAATGAGACCAAAACTTCAAAATCAAATTACTCAAAATCTAGAATGATTTAGAGCATTGAATCGTCAGGATATTTTTGTTATATTGATCACAATACTTGACCAAAAAATTATGATCCAATTCCACTCCAAAAAAAATTCAAAAATTCAAGCACTTATGAACGTAAAAACCGAAATAAGAATTTCAATATGCAATTACTCCATGAATATGATGAATTTAAACTTGAAATGTTTACAACATCTTCGTGATGATCATCTTAATAACATATCCAAAAATAAGCTCAATCCGACATTATATGAATTTCTTGCAAGATTTCTTGTTAGATTCACCCCTTAGGTTTTGATACCACTTAATAGAATATGATCTAGGTGAATCATAACATTTGAAGTAAATCTTGCATTGAATTGATATCTCTCAAAATTTACATCTTTGAATACACACACTTGAAATTGCAAGACTTAGAAAAATTCCCTTGTAATTTTCTTTCTATACTAAAATCCTAATTTTCACATATCTGCACTATTAGTCCTTGAACTTCTATTTCTTGTTATTTTCACTTCTATAACTAATACCTAACAGAATCCTTTAATTTCTTTGTCAATTCCGATATTTGACATTGAAGCTCATCTTTGTTAACAAATGAAAATTTCTTTTTCTCTTCAATTCATTAATCTTTAATTACAATACATTAACTTTAGATAAAACTTGAGTCTTTTCAGAACCACTGTTGTATCAAACTAGTGTGGATATATGGAAGTTCCCATTGTATGGCTTTAGCCCATCCTAGCCTCTCAAAACACTCCAAAATTTCAAAATTATCAAAATCACTCTCTTCTATGCTACGCTCTATGAGAAACCTAGGGGGTTTACCATTGTTAGTGCTTGGTGGAATTTCAGGGAATTCCACGTTAAGTGGTTTTTCAAAACGGACATCCCTAGGGTCATGGGTTCTCATTCTAGGTTTTTGGGAGGTTCCAGGACGGTTACCGTTTGCGTGATATTGGGTTGACATCTAAAAATAATGCAAAAACAAAGAATTAAAAATGTGGTGTTTTAATATAAATAATGCATGATAATTTTAACACCCTTTTTCAATAATAATTAACTAATCCTAAGTCTAACCAACAATGTGAGCCCAATCTAACCCTATCAAATGCATGAACTTTGAATAATCCATAAAAGTATCACCTTGTACGACAAAAACGTTTATTGATAAAAAAACGTAAAAATGCATAATTTTTACAAAAGTTTTGCAAAATAATTTGGGAAAATGACATCAAATAGCTTTGAACTTTCGACTTTGTACACATTTATGTAGTGAACTTTTTTTTGTGCACATTTGGTAGTCAAAGTTTTAAAATTGTTCCAATTTGGTAGTTGGCATACCTTTTAACTGGTTGCTTCCGGTTTCGATGCCTACATGGACATTTTTTAATGATGTGGCTTCCCGTGTTTATATTATACCCGTTTTTATCTACGTGGCAACCCGTTTTTTAAAATCACATGGGTTTATAACGTCGTATGAAATTAAGAAGTCACCCGGGTTTATAACGTCGTTTTTTAAAAAATCCGGTTATAAACCCGGGTGATTTTAAAAAACGGGTTGTCACGTAGATAAAACCGAGTATAATATAAAAACGGGTAGCTACGTCACTACAAAATTGTCCACGTAGACATCGAAACCGGAAGCAACCGGTTAAAAGGCACGCCAACTACCAAATTGGAACAATTTTGAAACTTTGACTACCAAATGTGCACAAAAAAAAGTTCACTACATAAATGTGTACAAAGTCGAAAGTTCAGAGCTATTTGATGTCATTTTCCCAAATAATTTTATATTAATTAAATAAACATTTGAAAATTATTAATAACCCTTTTTCTAAAAAAACCATATAATTCCCAAAAACTCATCATGCATGCGTGATAAAATGTAATGAAACTTATGTAGAATGAAGTTTAAGGGATTCTAATGAGTATACCTTGATAATCTTAGCGATAAACAAGCGTCGGAACAAAGAATTGACGTAGAAAAGACGATGTTTTGATGTTTTTAGGCTTAGAAAATCGAATTAGCCGTCTTCTGGAACTGGAATTAGGGTTTTGGACTTATGGGAGTGATCACTGCCATTTTATAAGTTTTTGAGCGCGTCGGGCCGCAGGGCTAGCGCAGGCCTACGCCCCCCCTGCGCCCGGGCCTCTGGATTTGCGGTCTGGGCCGTGCACTGGTCTTGGAACCCTAATTCTTTAATTTTTTAATTTTTACGGGTATTCTCCTCAACTTACGCTTGTATTATCGGGTTAAAATAATTATGTGACGTGCTTAAAAATTTTAGTTTCTGATGCGGGAATTTATTATTTAATTTAAATCCTAATTTCTAAACACAACCAAAGTTCAGGAGGATGAATCCTCCCCAACTTAATTGGGTACACACAAGTAACACAAATAAGCAAATAAACACACTTAAAAACAATTAAATTCAAATAATCAAAATACTCTAGGTTGCCTCCCAGAAAGCGCTAAGTTTTACGTCTTCAGCCAGACATACTGCTCCTAAACTAATTAATTAACCTTAGGATCTTGTAGTCTGATGATCTCAGATACTAACATGTCATTGGTGGCCCATTGAACATATAATTTAAGTCTATGTCCGTTTACTTTAAATGGCTCACCACCTTTCAGATCCTGTATTTCTACCGCACCGTGTGGGTAGATATTCGTTACAATAAATGGACCTGTCCATTTACTTTTTAATTTACCAGGAAATAATCTAAGTCTTGCGTTAAATAACCAAACTTTATTTCCTTTGGTAAATATTTTATTTTTGATCATTCTATCATGGAAACCTTAGTTTTCTCTTTATAAATTCTAGCGCTTTCGTAGGCTTCTCTACGAACTTCTTCCAGTTCATTTGATTGGAATTTCCTATCAACACCGGCATCATGTAAATTAAAATTAGTGTTTTTGATTGCCCAGAGAGCTCGGTGTTCTAATTCCACTGGGAGATGGCAAAGCTTACCATACACAAGTCTATATGGGGACATACCGATTGGTGTTTTAAATGCGGTTCTGTATGCCCATAGAGCATCCTATAATTTTTGTGACCAATCTTTAGGATCAGGTCTGACAGTCTTTTCAAGGATTCTCTTGATCTCTCTATTAGAGATCTCGACTTGTCCGCTTGTTTGCGGATGATAAGGCGTTGCTATTCTATTATTAACTCCATACTGTTTAAGGAGTTTAGAAAACTGCTGATTATTAAAATGTGACCCTCCGTCACTGATAATAGCCCTTGGAATACTGTGTCGTGCTAAAATATTTCTTTTAACAAATTTACATACAACCCAGTTATCATTAGTACATGTAGCTTCTGCTTCCACTCATTTGGATTCATAATCTACTGCCACTAATATGTACTCATATCCAAATGATTTAGGGAATGGTCCCATAAAATCAATACCCCATACACCAAATATTTCGACAATTAATATCGGGGTCATAGGCATTTCATTTCTTTTCGCGATGCCACCAGTTTGCTGGCATCTTGTGCATCCCTTAACAAACTCGTCCTTAAATATCGTGGGCCAGAAAAACCACACTGCGATATCCGGTGGCCAGTTTTCTTTGCGCTAAAATGGCCACCGCATGCATATGCATGGCAGTATTTAAGAATATCTTCGTGTTCCGAGTTCGGGACACATCGTCTTATAATTTGATCTGTTCCTATTTTAAATAAATCAGGCTCATCCCAAATGTATTGCCTTGCTTGAGCATAGAAATAATTTCTCTGTTGTGAGTTCCAGTGCTCTGGCAATCTTCATGGTTACGAAATAATTAACTAAATTCGCAAAGCAGGGAATTTTAGATACAGATAATAATTGTTCATCAGGGAAGGAGTCCCTGATTTGATCAGTTGAGTTCGTTAGGATTAATTGAAGCCTTAATAAATGATCAGCAACAACATTTTCTATGCCTTTCTTATCTTTAATTTCTAAATCAAACTCTTGAAAAAGAAGGATCCACCGAATCAATCTAGGCTTGGCATCCTTCTTTGCCAATAAATGTCTTAAAGCGCTGTGGTCAGAGTACATAGTTACTTTTGCCCCCCAAATATAGGATCTGAAATTATCTAGGGCAAACACTACATCTAATAGCTCTTTTTTCGTAGTGATGTAATTGATCTGAGCTTCATTAAATGTTTTACTTGCATAGTAGATCACCACTGGCTTTTTCTCAAATCTTTGTCCTAAAACTGCACCAACTGCATAATCACTTGCATCGCACATGATCTCAAATGGTTGAGACCAATCCGGAGATTGCAGAATTGACGCTTCGGTTAATTTTGATTTAAGCTTCTCAAATGCTTTCATACAAGCATCATCAAAATTAAACTCGATGTCTTTTGAAAGAAGATTGCATAACGGCCTTGAGATCTCACTGAAATCTTTAATGAATCGCCGATAAAAACCAGCGTGGCCTAAGAATGATCTTATTCCTTTAACATTGGTTGGGGTGGAAGTGAGGAAATTAATTGAACTTTTGCTTTATCTACCTCCATTCCTCTGTCGGACACAATGTGACCTAAGACTACCCCTTCCTTTACCATAAAATGGTTTTTCTCCCAACTTAATACTAAGTTGCTTTCAGTGCATCTCTTTAGGACTTTTTCTAAATGTCCCAGACAATCTTCAAATGTTTTATCAAATATGGAGAAATCATCCATAAATATTTAAAGAGAACCACCCACCATATCTGAAAAGATAGCCATCATACATCGTTGAAATGTGGCAGGTGCATTACATAGTCCAAACGGCATCCTTCGGTAGGCAAAGGTGCCATAGGGACAAGTAAATGTGGTTTTCTCTTGATCCTCTGGATGGATTGGGATTTGATTGTAACCAGAATATCCATCCACGAAACAGTAAAACTTTTGTCCTGCTAAATTTTCCACTATTTGATCTATAAATGGTAGCGGAAAATGATCTTTTGAAGTAGCAGCATTATATTTTTTGTAATCTATACAAACTCTCCACCCAGTTACAGGGCGAGTAGTTATCTTCTCTCCTTCTTCAGTATTAATAACTGTAATTCCCGATTTCTTGAGCACAATTTGGGTTGGACTTACCCACTTACTATCAGATATAGGGTATATAATTCCAGCGTCTAACCATTTTAATACTTCCTTCTTAACTACCTCTCTCAAATTAGGATTCAACCTCCTTTGTGCATCCCGAGCTGGTTTAGCTTCTGGATCAGTAATGATTTGGTGCATACACAAAGTGGGACTGACTCCTTTTAAATCAGCTATCGTCCACCCTACTGCTTCTTTATATTTGACTAACACATTCAGTAGAGCTTTCTCTTGCTCTTCAGTCAGATCTTATGAAATTATGACAGGCAACGTGTCATTCTGACCTAGAAAAACATATTTCAAATGCGATGGCAGCTCCTTCAATTCTAGAACAGGTGGTTGTTCTATTGAAGGTTTGGCTGACTTAGGTAAATCGGTCGGTAATTTTTCAGTCCTATGGGTCTACGGTGGTTATTTTGACTCTAATGTGGATTCCATGACTACTTCTAACTCATCACACTCGGTATGATTTAACTTGGCTAATTCGTTCTCAACAAAGAATAACTCAGTAGCATCTTTGGTGTTGATTAACGAACTATGCTGCTGCGCAAGTTCATCCACCATGTCTATAAGATAACATTCTGAATCAATAGCAGAGACACTTGAAGCATTAAATACATTCAGTCTTAATTTCCTATTACCAAAGGCAATATCCACTGCTCCTGTCCTACAATTAATTTGTGCATTAATTGTGGCTATGAAAGGTCTGCCTAGGATAATAGCCGGTTGATTATCTCCCATTGAACTTTCGGTGTCCAACACTAGGAAGTCAACTGGATAGTAAAAATCTTCAACTTTTACTATAACATCTGATAAAATACCTCTTGGGCACTTGATTGATCGATCTGCCAGTTGTAAGATAATATCAGTTGTCTGTAACTGACCTAGATCATGTTTATCAAACAAGTTTCCAGGTAAAATATTAACACTAGCTCCAAGATCAAGCAATGCCTTCTTAATCTGCACATTGCCTATTGTCACTGGAATCAATGGTGATCCAGGATCTTTCAGCTTAGGAGGTAGAAAACTAGAAACTACTGCACTCAGCTGTTCAGTTAGATTGATCTGCTTTGGGAGAGAGACCTTATACTTTCTTTTTAGAGTACAGAGATCTTTTAAAAATTTGGCATAAGATGGAACCTGTTGAATGGCCTTTATCATAGGAGTATTGATCTTTACTTGATTAAATAAGTCCCAAAGATCCTCTGGTTGTGGGCCTCTTTTGCCGTATGGAGAAGATTTTGGATTTTCTAAAGCAGCTGGATAATGAGGAGGAATTGAAGTATCCTGACTCTTATCCGCCTCCCCAACTTTGGGCGTTGGAATATCTGCTTTAATTAGCTCTTTAAAAGAAACCTTCTTAGGAACCTCTTTCTTCTTTGGATCCTCTTTCTCCTCATACACGACTTCAGTGTCGGTATCTTCTTATGCCTCTTTCTCTTTAGGCATCTCTATTTTATTATCTACCTCTCTTCCACTCCTTAATGTGGTTATATTAGCTATTTCATTCACTTCGTTAATCTCATGTTTCTTATCTTTGTTATGATGATGGGCATGTGAAGGATTGATAACAGTATTGCTAGGAAGCTTCCCCTCCTCACGCCTAATAAGCGACTCAGCTATCTGACCCATTCGGCGAGCTAACATCTCCATGATCTTAATACTGATAACTGATTGCTGTTTCATAAATTCAGCAAATTCTGAAATTGCGCAGAAGTCATATTTGATTCTACTTGAAATTGTGGTTGATCACGATGATTTGACTTATAATATCGCTCATCCTTAGCTGCTGAAGTTGAACCATATTGATATTCTCTCTTGGGTGGTTCATATCTTGGTTTGGATTGATGATCGGTTGGTTGATCGTTTTTCCATCAAAAGTTTGGATGGTTTCTCCATCCCGGATTGTATGTTTCCGAAAATGGATTATCCCTCTCTCGATGAGCTCTAAATCCGTAAACTTCATTAGCAAATTCCTCAGTGGATTGCACTTGAGGGCATGCTTCGGAATGATGCGATGGATCTCCACATGTAACACAATTAATTGATACACTAGGGTTTGAAAACCCTTCATTAATTGGTCCATTTTCATTCCTAATTCTGAAATTTTAGTTTTAACCTCACGTTTCCAGGCATTATCTATGCCCATAACATGATTTCCTATACTATTTTCAGAACCAGCTTGGACTTTAAGACCTTTGCCGAGTTGATTAAGCAAATCCCAAGCTTCATCGTCTTCTTTACCTAAAAATGTGCCTCCTGTGGCAGCTATGATCATATTACGACTCTCTTGACTCACACCATCAAAGAATGTTTTGATAAGCATCCATTTGGGTACCTCGTGGTGTGGACAAGCTCTCAGTAATTCGTTCATACGATCGAATGCTTCGTAGAATTGTTCGCCCGGTTTTCGTTTAAATCCGTTAATTTCCTTTCTTTTCTCAGTTGTCTTACTAATGGGGTAATATTCATTAAGGAATTCACGTTTCATTTGATCCCATGTTGTAATGCTATTGGTTGGTAAGGATACAAACTAATTCTTTGTTTTCTCTTTTAACGAGAAAGGAAATAATCGAAGTTTTAAACCATCGGTGGTTATACCTTGAACATGGTTTGCTTTACAAATAGCTGTGAACACAGCTAGATGTTCATCGGGTTCCTCAGTAGGCATCCCTCGAAAGATCGGAAGAATTTGAAATAATTGAGGACGAACTTCGGGTTCGTTCTCGTTTTCGGGATAACGAATTGGAGACGGGTCGGGCACATCACCTGGACGGTAATGCGACTCAACCGTACGTCTCGGTTAATCACGCATTCTATCAACTATGCGCTCGGGTTCTTCTTGAGCACGATTTCGTGGCGAAATCGGATGGCTTTCTAAATTAGGAATCTCTGAATCGGGAATTTCTAAATCAGGAATTTCTTCCTCTTGTACGTTTAAATTCTCCGTGATTAATTGTTGATTTTGAATCCTGACAGTCTTTCGGTTCGATCTCCCTACTTTTTCGATCTCAGGTTCGAATTGTAGCGACAATCCTTTAGCCGATCGACGTGTGCGCATACACAAAATAAAATATTACTAAAGATTAAAGACTTAATTAAACTAATATTTTTGGTGGTAAAGTAGAGGACTACAATTACCTTTTTGAATTTTTAAAATTTTTTTATTTGATTTTTAATAATTATAAAATGAAATAAATTAAAGACTAAAAATAACCAATGAAAGGAACTTAAACTAATTACTTAAAACTAAGGCAACAAACTAACTTTAAACCTAAACTACCGTTACACTCCCCGACAACGGCGCCAAAATTCTGACGGGCCGTCGTTGTGACCCGTCAATTTAATCCTTAAATCAACTAATTAGCTAGAGAAGTAAGGGTCGAATCCACAGGGAGTGTGGTCGTAATTAGGATTAGGTTATTAGCCTTATAGGAATAGATTTATTGAAAGCATTTAAATTGTGAAATTGTGGATTTGAATGAGTTGTTTAGAATAATGATTTGCTATTGCTTGTAACTAAAATTAAGAACGAAGTAACCAACGAAGAAGATAAACAATCAAGATACGAATAACCATTCATGGAATCACCGCGACATAAGTATTACTCACTATAATTTCATACAATGATCACATAGACATAATCAATTGTGCGACTAAATTAATCAAATGTGTTTTAACCAATAACTCTCGGCATAGCGTATGCAACATTAATACTCGTCTTAATCCCTAAACTAATGGACTCGTCACGAATAATAACACTACTATAAACTATCTTGCTTTTACCAATCGCAACACATAATCATAATCATAGCCAAATGTTTATCATTTGCATACACATTATAGATCTAACTCAATACGAACACATCAAAACATATGAAATTAAAGCAAAGTAAACTTAGCCGTAGATTCTCCGCAAACGGATAATGGGATTAGCCGCTCATCGTATGCTCGTCACAATCAAGCATCTGAGCCATTGGATAGCTTGCGAACCACCGTCTTCGTTCTCGTATCGTAGATCTACACAGGCTGAGCTTCGGCACACTTGCACACACGTCCGGACTCCTCTCCAAACCTGCCCCTCCTCTACTATTTATAGAGAATCGAAATTAGGGTTTCTAGGGTTGAAAAACGCGTATTGGCGCCGCACCAGCGCAGACCAGGCGCAGGGCTGCGCCCCCCTGCTCCCGGATGCGGCTAGGGTTTAGCTGGCGTGTGCTGGAACGTATCTGGACAGGTTGGGCGCTCTGTGGAGAGCAGGGTAGCGCAGGCCTGCGCCCCCCTCAGTCCAATTTGCTCTGAATTCTCTTGGATTCCTTGTTTTTATCATCTTGGCCCTGAAATACAAACTTGGAGTAATAATATGAATTTTACAAAGTATCGGTGTTTAAAATGATCATAATATGACTCAGAAACCATATAAATTAGAGACTTATCAATAGTATGTCATACATACACACAAACTTACATATCAGGATCATTAGCTTTATGTACTTTCATGAACATGTGTGTCATATAATTGGTTTTATTTGACTTAAATTGCAATTATTACGTGTGAATGAATACAATAATCTTTAAGGCACTATATGATTAAACAAGCTATTTAACTCATACTTATATGATTCATATGAATGCATTAAGACATAGACCTTGGCCAATATGGCAAGGCTTATAACATGCATACAAAGCACACAATATGTCTGTTTTTCAGTTCTATGCAGCACAATCAAAAAGAATAAGGGGCGAATTAGATGTTAATTGAAAGAAAAATCAGCAAGTTAAGGGCTGCTGTTGGAATCCTTCTATATTCTGTTTAATACAGCATCACTCCGAGACTTATATGTCTCAGAGTCGACTACCGACATACAAACACATCTATTAATTATTTTGTGCAGCAAAATAGGAAAAGGATCAATGGAGTATAAAGATTCAACTGATCAATGAATCGCTAATTTTATAGCCATATGCCACACCGAGACTCAACAAAATTCTACAAGTCTTGGACTGCACATCACATATTCACATTTTTGTTTTATCTATTTTGTTACACAATTCACAGGATTAAATGGAAAAGTTTCATTGTAAATGATCAATTAGGCCACTCTCAATCAAACTAGGACGAAGGCCAAAGGCCATTCTTAGCCTGAGTCTCGGACTCAACTACGGACAGAAATAGGGACCATTTTAGTTTCTGAGTTTTATTTCAAACCTCAAATTAATCCTCAAAAATGCAATAATCAACAATTAAACTCTTTAGGAAGACACACATGTGATTTAATATTGATTTCAACAAGTATTGATGATCAATTTGGAGACTTAAAACTCAATTTTTTTCCCAGGAATTGTGGTTTCTTATCAACATAAATAATGAATTTCAAGTTGAAATTACCTTATAATCTTAATGTATTCTTGTTGTTGATGCTTGATTAACAATTTCAAGCCTTTAATATAGATTTTGTTGGTGAATTGATGAAGAACACAAGTGAGAGAGGAAGAGGAAGGCGTATGATTTTTAGTGAGAGAAACTCTCTATATTCTTTGATTCAATAAAATGAGCAGACCATGAAATTTTATTTGATCAATTTTGGGTATTTGTCAATCTACACCCCTTAACTTGTCTTTCTTGTATTTCATCTCAAAATAACTTTGCTAATTATATATGTCTGTCACATAACTTTATAATGGGTTTAATTAATCTTAATAAACATACATTGCTAATTTGTAATTAAAATTACATTTAGCACACTAATTACAGCTAATTAAGTTCAGGTTGTTAAAGAATGGGCTCCACCATGCATAACTGAGTCCTCGAAGTTAGCTATATCCAAACAGACATGGCGTTAGGAATAACATGTCATTATGAATTCCCAAATCTGTTTTGATACACACTAGTGTTTACTCAAAATGAGCACATCTGTAATTAACATTATCAGTAATTAGTACTTTTATTAAGACAATTACATTCTTATTGATGATACAGTAATCATCAATCTATTATTAGTATCTAGAAATGTATTGACATAGGCCAATAGCTGAAACAGAAAGGTTGTTACTCTAGAGTTGATATATAACTCATCTGATACACGAAGTCTACATACTAACAGAACTGAAGGAGTATGAATTAAATCCTTGGATATCTCACGTGTCACGGGGCGACAAATAAGATTCCAACTCTTTCATTCACATAAGAGTGTATTTGATACCCCTCTGATCATATATTGATGGCTTGATAAAACATAAGAATTTCACTCAGGCAGGTGATATTCTCAACTGTCATCTTGTAGGCTTTATTTCTTTACATATTTCATGAGATGACACTCTTTTAGATTATTGTTTGACTCTAGATTTATGTCTTTGTATTCTTTGATTTTTGTTCATTTTGACATTTGGTGCTTGACAATTTGGTTTAAAGAATGTATTCTTACTTGATTTCATTGAATTATCAATTTCTACCTCTGCATCATTAAGAGACACACTGTAATCATTCAAATTACAAGGATGTATGAAGAAGATTATCTTTTTATATTCACTTTAGTCTGTCTGAGTTGCATCTCTTTAAGTCTTCAGAATAACAGTTTAATTGAGAGAGAATCATAGCTTAAGGATTTACTAACGAGACAAACGATGTTCATACATAATTCCTTTTTTTAATCAAATCATTGATCAAAGGAAGACATATTTTTTATGAACACAAAGTAAAATTTCAAGTTGAATATGTGGACATAACAATTGAGATACTCATGATAGTAATGTAGTTATACCTGTCTGAGTAGGTTTTCAAATTAGAGACTTTAACATTGAGTCATTTGTTGTATAATAATCTTAGGAAATTCAGCAAAATCACCTATGAGTTCAACAATAGAGTGTTAGATCATTGATGAGTTAGTCTGATTATATGGAAATATCATAGAATTATAATAGCCATAACTTAAGCAGGATAGTATCTTTATTAATTTCAGACATTGGATTTGATAGTTCAAACACATGAAGAGATTTTTATGTATATTATCTCTGACTAAGATTGATTTATGAACATGAGCTTTGAATTAAGCTCACACTTAAAAAAATTTCATTGACTTAATATTTCTGCACTTTTGCAGTTGTAAGTCTAAACAAACTTTAACAATAGTAATGGAATTGAAATTTAGCTGACAATGGAATCAAACATAACATTTATTATATAAGAAACTTTATATTAGTTACCAGTGTGATCTTTGGCGTTTCTTGTGTTTCCTTGGCATCCTCAGCAGTTATATGGAAAGCTCGTGACTTTGCTGTCGGTGTCATCGTATTACTCTGTTAGATTGCATTACCAACTAATTGTTCAGGATTGGTAAGCATGTGTGCATTTGGACAATGTTTGGCATAATGTCCATGTTCACCATAGTTGTAGTACACATCGTTTCTTTCTGGGCATTCATCACTTCCATGTCCACTCTGTTTATAGGTGTAACAGATCACATCTCCATGGTTTCAACGTCCACTATGAAAGTTCTTACAACATTTACACTATCATGTTTCTGACTGTATGGAATAGGCTCTAGTCTTCTAAGGCGTAGAAGATGCTCGTGACTATTGCTGATTAGACTTTGATGAACTGAATAATTTATTGAATTGTTATTTCTTTAGTGGATATGGACAAGTAGGACTTACAGCCATCATAATGTGTTCACAACTAATATATGTGAATTCTCGCTCCACCATTCTTGTTGCTTCCACTATACTAAGATACTTCTTGAACTTTATGCTACTCAGTTGTTTTCTATATGTTGGATTCAAACCCAATTCAAATCTGCTTATCTTATGTTCTTCTGTCACTACTTGATATGACGAGTAGCCGCAAAGTCTCGAAAACTCATGCTCATATTCATCAACAATCTTAGTTCCTTGCTTCAACTGCATCAACAACATCTCAAGTTCGTCTTGTTTGTCAGCTGGGCAGTATTTTTTGTTGAAAATTTCTAGGAACTGCTCCCAGTCCAGTGCCTTAATTGCTTGTTCACCATAGATGCTCTTTTGTGTCTTCCACCAGGCTCTAGCAGCTCCAACAAACAATGTCGTAGCGAACTTAACTCTATTGTTGTCCAGACATTCTGAGATACTGAAGATTTCTTCAATATGTCTTACCTAGTGTAAGGCTTGTATTGGGTTTACTGTGCCTTCAAATATTATGGCACCACTCGCTTTGAAGTCTTTGATCTACAAATGTTCAATTTGTTGATTGACAAGCACATTCTCATAATCAGATTCACTTGATTGTTCAATTTGCTTCTTTTTATGTTTGATTCTCTTTTCAATTTTCTTTATTGCTTCAATTTGGTCTAACATAAACTTGTTTTGTTGTTCATTATTTTGGCCTATTAGTTGTTGCATCATTTCCAGGATTTTCTCTGGGGTAATACCACCTGATGGTCCACCTTCTCCTGACATAGCTCTAAAATACAAATCACTAAACATTTAGCTCCTTAGTCTAGCATATTATACCCTTTCATGCCCCGTCCTGCTAGTCTCTGAAAACCTATCTTAGTTCAAGTTGTCCTATCATGATTGATACTATAGCATTGCACAAGTTTGAGATCATGTATTACACATAATACAATGATTCACTCAAACTAATCTCTCTGATACCATACAGTAAGACCCAGATATCTCAAAGGTCTTAAGACTAGGCCCCAGTGGCAATGCAATATCAATCAAGAAACTAAGATAATAACCAACAGTGCGAAATTAAAGTTAATTACAAACATAGACAAATTTTAAGTAGTATGGTACAGACTTCTAGAATATTACATCAAAGCACAAAATATAAACTAGCCCAATATCACAGAGCTCAATCATTAGTCAAATACCAAGGTGTTGAAAAAGATTCTAAGCCACTTCAAGCTCTTTCCTAGTTCTGGCCTATGAACTAGGTCCAACCAATCCTTTCCCTTACCTGAAAAATAATGCTATAACGGGGTAAGCTTATTGCTTAGTGAGTATTTAGAAATTCACAGTTAACATACATTAATGACCGCGAGCTAAAAAGCTCATTCACTGCACTCGGCTCATGCACGACCCATGCACTGCACTAGGCTCAGGCACAGCTCATATCTCGAAGGGACATTGGCCAATATAATTTTTCTAATGCACGTCTTTGCTCAGCTCCCAGTTATAAAACTATGTTCGCTTTTGAGACTTTTAGACAAGTTCATAAAGAAGCTCTAGATAATAACAACACCATACACACGCATCAATATGTGGGGATCAGCCACGTACTGGGCTAGCTACCAGTAATTGTTGTATGGGTATCATCAGAATGTTCAACTCTAACTACCCTCTATGCTTTCATCATGTAAATCAGCCCATCATAAGCTTAACAGTAACCCAACACTGAGCAATAGTTTTGGTGTTAAGCTTAATAATCGAATGACTGGCAAAGAATGAAAGCTAGAAGAAAGAATGCTTGGCTCAACAAATCATAATAAACATGTTATGACAATATATTAATATCCTCAATAAGATCTGAATGTCAATAAAGTGAGGATAATGAAACAAAAGTCTCAATTCACATAATTTATAGTTAAAATAAAATTTGAAACTCACTGTTACTGGTTAATGTGCTTTCTGACTCTGGCTCTCTTGCTCACAATCTGTACTGGGATAGAACCACTATCTGACTCATATCAGACTTACAGACAGCTTGCCACTTTGCTACAACCTTCACCGATGCCCTTTAATATGTATTTTAGCTTCTTGTATTGCTCAATCTAGTTTTCATATAATTTCTGATATTTATTAGTCATTATATCATTTGAATAGTATATTCAGTGTCATGTTGTTTATCTTTAATCTCAAAGTCTCATATTTTTGTTATATGAGATGAACATGGCCAACTATTTTTATATACTTCTAACACTATCTCATGCAAATGCCTTTATACTTTGGCTTTCTTGACTTCAATTTTCTGAGGCTTATGTGTGTGACATATTCATTAATTAGACTATATTGTCATTATATGGCTTATTTATGACTTACTTATTAACTGGACATAGTATGTCATACATACACACAAACTTACATATCAGGATCATTAGCTTTATGTACTTTCATGAACATGTGTGTCATATAATGGGTTTTATTTGACTCATATTGCAATTGTTACATGTGAATGAATACAATAATCTTAAAGGCATTATATGATTAAACAAGCTATTTAACTCATACTTATATGATTCATATGAATGCATTAAGACATAGACCTTTAGCCAATATGGCTAGTCTTATAACATGCATACAAAACACACAATCTTTCTGTTTTTAGTTCTATGCAGCTCAATCAAAAAGAATAAGGGGCGAATTTGATGTTAATTGAAAGAAAAATCAACAAGTTAAAGGTTGTTGTAGGAATCCTTCTGTTTTCTGTTTAGTACAGCATCATTCTGAGACTTATATGTCTTAGAGTCTACTACCCACATACAAACACATTCTGTCACTTATTTTGTGTAGCAAAATAGGAAAAGGATCAATGGAGTATATAGATTCAACTATCAATGAAATCACTAATTTTATGGCCATATGCCACACCGAGACTCAACAAAATTCTACAAGTCTTGGACTGCAAATCACATATTCACATTTCTGTTTTATTTGTTTTGTTACACAATTGAAAGGATAAAATGGCGAACTTTCATTGTAAATATTCAATTAGACCACTCTCAATCGAACCAGGAACAAGGCCGAAGGCCAAAGGTCATTCTTGGCCTGAGTCTCGAACTCAACTACGGACAGATTCATGGACCATTTTAGTTTCTGAGTTTTATTTCAAACTTCAAATTAATCCTCTAAAATGCAATAATCAACAATTAAACTCTTTAGGAAGACATTCATGTGATTTAATTTTGATTTCAACAAGTATTGATGATTATGGAGACTTAAAACTCAATATTTTTCCCAAGATTCGTGGTTTCTTATAAACATAAAGAATGAATTACATGTAAAAATTACCTTATAATCTTAATGTATTCTTGTTGTTGATGCTTGATTAACAATTTCCAGCCGTTAATCTTGATTTTGTTGGTAAATTGATGAAGAACACAAGTGACAGAGGAAGAGGAAGGCGTATGATTTTTAGTGAGAGAAACTCTCTATTTTCTTTGATTCAATAAAATGAGCAGACCATGAAATTTTATTTGATCAATTTTGGGTATTTGTCAATGTATACCCCTTAATTTATCTTTCTTGTATTCCATATCAAAATAACTTTGCTAATTATATATGTCCATCACATAACTTTATAATGGCTTTTAATAATGTTAATAAAATTACTTTGCTAATTTGTAATTTAAATTACATTTAGCACACTAATTATAGCTAATTAAGTTCGGGTTGTTTAAAAATTACATTTAGCACACCAATTATAGCTAATAAAGTTCAGGTTGTAATAATTTCCTATCGAAACTAATATGCGAGGACGAGTACTTGTTACAAAAAGGGTTTAAAGATCCAGATAATTCTAACCAAATGTGTTAGCTTCAAAGTATTGAAGCATTCATCTCAATTCAAATATCTTCATCCGGACATGAATTGGCAATAAGCATGTTGATTCATAGTGAAGACATAATATATTGCAATAAAGCTAGTGGGAACACAGTAGCAACTCCAATTGTGTATGAAGGAGACATACTTGTTATTGAAATAAAAATTCATCATAACAAAATTATATATTGCTTAAGAAATTTTTTTCAATAAGGATAACTGGAAGAAACAACTTATGACGTCTGTAGAGATAGATGTAAATGAATTTAAGTTAAGTGACATAAGTTGACAAAATCTTGATAATTGATCAAGATACAAGGACCATAAATATTTTCTTAGTAACGTCCAATGACATAAATTGAGTATGTTTAAATGTTCTAGCATATCCAATTTTCTAGAAAGAATGCAAATCCATTTGGATATTGTTGTGTCATAATGTGCACTAAACGTATATATAAAAAACCAGTCAAACCCGGTAAACATTACTGAGTTGTATTCAAAACATATGAGGTTCTTCAAGAAGAACAAGGAGAATTTTTGAGATATTGGACTACCAGATAAACATACATGAGTAAAGGTGTTACACATAAATGTGTTTAAGTCCGATAAAAAACAATATAAAGTTTGATAAACGAAATGACCATTATCTTCAAATTCATATGTGTTATGATCACAATCGCTTAAAACTAACTAGACTTTAGGACCAACTGAAAGTCGATACTTTGTTAAAGTGAGACGAATGACTGAATATTGCAGATTAAAACCTCGCTAGGGTTATGCATGCTTGCATGCGATTATGAATACGATTCATAACTATATAATATTGATGTTCATTAAATGAATGTCTTGGTATAATCAAATATATTCTGCAGTTATAGTATTTTGGGGAACAGTAAAGAATATATACAATATGAACTTGATGATATTCAAAGAGTTGAATATACATATGATGGTCAAGTTTCATTTGTTTGTATTGTGTTTTATCTTAACATGTTTAAATCCTTATATATTCTAAATGTTCTAGATATCCACAATTTATCAATGTTTGGGAATGATAGTGAATTAAGATTGACGTGCCTTGAATGATTGATATTCGAAGGAGTTGAATATAGGCATACGATGCACCATACTCACATGTGTCAAGTTAGAGAACTGACATTGGATAGACCCACCTCCGAGATTACTTCATGGATTGTTCTCAAAAGTAATCTCGAAGTGACCTTGTCTTTGTATCCTTAGACCTGATATGCTTGTTGGTTCCTAATGTGGGAATCAGATGTCTTAACAAGATTAAACGTCATCTTTAACACAAGTGATTATCAAGATTAACGTTGGGCACCTCGTGAACAAAAATCAGGATGTAGTTAGACATAATTTTTTCCTCTCACTTAGTGGGAGAGATGTCTATGGGCCCTTGATGATCTAAACTGAAAAGGAATGCATGGTCATGCTCAAATGTATTGATGTGTTCAATGAAACGTTTGCTTCAATTTACATCTAGATCAATTGAATTGGTGAGGTTGAAAAGATCCATGCATCTGCCTCAACATAAAGACCTCAAGCAAACAAAAGGATAATTGACACTGATTCATATGACATTGATCGAATCAGTGTTGCTACTGACAGTAAGCAGTACATTTATTAAAGGCTAGTGGCGGTGGTGTGTTACTAAATGCTAATCATAGCTTTTATCATATTCTGACATCATGCAAAAAGCAAGTGGGAGTTTGTTGGTCCTATAGTGCCCTAGGGATTATGCACTGATTATACAAATACTCTGAGATAGTCCTAAAGGGTCGCACAAAAAGGATAATAAGCTTACAAAGACATTCCGTATGTGACATCCAAAATTTCATAAGCCAATGTTAATAATAAATTAAGGTACTTAGCTTGTAATCTATGGATATTTATGAAATAACTCATATTTAATAATAATTAGTTGGTAAATATTTCTAAGCCATTTAAATTTATTTAGAAATGAATTAAAATTGTTAAGTGCAAATGGTCATGAAATTGAAGAGAAATTTGGAGTTTTTAGGACCAAAACCTTAGAAATAAAACTTATGTGCTACCAAAGGTTATTTAGTAAAGGTTTTGTGGTTAATATGTTAAAAATTAAAGTTAAAAATATTAAATTTTAGGGGGTAGAGCCAAATTTTTGGTTCAATTGCAACTCAAGCACAAACAAACTCTCTCATTCTCTCTCTAGAAACACATATAACCTTATTACCTTTTCTCTAGATTTTCTCTCCATCTACGAAGAGTTAAAAATTGAAATTGCTACCATTGGAAAGTTAATTCAGAGACGAACAAGATAGTTTTGTTGCATGTTCATTTTCATTAAATAAATCAAGGTAAAAAGGGGCTTAACTTTTGGTTACTGTGTGTAGCTTGTGAAAAGAGTATGATCAAGAAAGCCTCACACAAACCGAAGCCAGTCCCCAACACTACACAACCTCTGGAGCTAATTCATTTTGGACAACAATATTTAAGAGTAAATTCTGTCTTCTTGGTTGATATTTCAGTGGTGAGAAGCCAAAATTGATCAAGAAACCATGAAAACAACCTAGATGATCATTTGGATTCCAATTTAAGGTTACTTTCTTGACTTTTTAATGGTTTGGTATTAAGAAAAGCTGAAAAATTGAACAGCTTGCATATTGGTCCGTAATTAGGTAAATTGTGTTTTATGTATTTAGAATGTTCGGTATACATGAAGGATTGATGGATCAAGTTATATGCATATGTTGTAAATATATTTTAGATAAAATTCTGGTGATAAAACGAATTTATGGATGATTCATGGTTGATAAATTGATTCAATCTAAATATCTTAAGTTTTTGAGGTGTTGGCTTAAAAGTGATAAACTTATTATAACTGGTCCTAGAAATGACTCTACACATGCTATAAAATGTTTACCAGGTATTTTAATTGGTTAATGGTGAACATGAGTGTACAGAATCTTAATATGGGTATAAGAATGTTATAAGATTTGGACAAATTATTAATCAAGTTTAGGAAAGGAAAATATGATCAAAATGAAGTTTAATATATTGCTTAATGTTACTATGTGATTTACTAAACATGGACATGCACATAGAATTTAAATGAACGAATAAAAGTTAATAAAATCAAAGTCTATAAGAGAAGTGCAAAAATATGCAACTGGTACTGCAAGTTTGGACTTCAAACTTTTGAACTCATAGGGATCCGAACTTCAAACTCTATTGAGATCTGAACTTCAGGCTATTGATTCATACTAAACATCTTCAAAATTCAAAACATCCAGGTTAAATCAAGGATTGATCCGAACATCGGATGGCAATCATAATTATGTTGAAAAATCTACTAAGTCATCATGGTCAGAATGGGATCCGAACTTCTGATCTAAAAGGAATCTGAATTTCGGGTTAATCAGACAGGTTTTGGGATTTGTCATTAACTCCGAATGATGGAACTTCGGACCCAATAAAAATCCAAACTTCAGATATAATGCAAACCTCGAATGCAAATAAAGTACAAAACCATTAATATATGAACTTCGGGCTTCACATGCAAACTTCGGATGAGGTCCGAACTTCAGACTCAATGGGGGGGGGGGGGGGGGGGAATCCGAAGTTGGACACTTGGTTATGGAAGTTTAACAGAAAATCAATTAAATGAACAAAAACTAATATTTGTATTATATACTGATATAACAGGTTCATTGTGGTGTTAATTAACACGCATTGATGAAGAGTTACACTGTTAAAGTAAAGTAAAGAAATAAAAAGATTAGTATTGTGTAAGACCCTAAGCCTATTCCGGAGCATCCTAGCTAAACAAATCACGGTGAGTAATAGATTATAATTGATGCATCTGTTTTCTTTGCATTCATACATTGTTTAGATTCTAGTTGTTCATGATCTTGATTGGCGTTCCATGTGATTTTATTGTTACATGATGCACTTTCGAGCTTGACATGTTATACATGATAGCTAGTGTTCATTTGATATGCATCTTTTGAATCTCATTTTCCGATCGAGTCTCACATTTTTGAAGACGAATCTACGTAGTTCAATTCGAAATTGATAAAGCTTCATTCGAAATTTACTAATTTTTATTCGAAATTGATGCCACATTATTCGAGTTTTATTACTTATCCTTCGAGATTCAGAATTAAATACTCGAATTTTTGGCTATAATGCCTGAAATTCATCAAGACCTATTCGAAATTCATATAGACTCATTCGAATTTTATCAATATCATTCCAGTTTTATCTAGTCTAGTTCGAATTTCATTCAAAGGACTTCAAAAATCACTTCACTTCATTCAAGATTGCTTCTGAATACTTCGAATTTGGTCTTTCATGATTCGAGATTGATCTATACTCATTCTTATTCACTCGAAATTCATCCCGTTTCATTCGAAATTCATGCTTATACTTCGAAATTCATCATTATTCATCCGATATCATTAAGCATGATTCCAATTTTATTCCAAAATATTTTTTAAGTGTGAAAATTCCATTTCTCAAAGAAAATTAACATTTTACAGGTTAAATAATTTAAATATGTATTTCATTAACATTGGTCCCTTAATGGTTGACTTTAGAGTCCTCACAATAATATTTTAAAATTATTGTCTGGAATCCTGATGCTGTAAACAATGAAACACAATATTTCTAATTTCTTGTAAAATGTTATCTTTTGTTATTTGTGGTTGACATTTGTACTTACCTACAGTCTCTAACATGTTTGTTATTTTTACAGGTTACAAATGGCTTATCAGACACCCACACATGACTCAAACTCATCAAATTCCCAATCCTCATTTAACCATACCATTGCATCTAAACCAGTCAAATCAACCTCCATTGCTGGTCCCAAACCTACATCACCCATCCCTGAAACCCACATTTGAAACCTAAACACTTTTTACTTCTATCAAACAATAACCATAGACTGGACTCATCTGAAATAAAAGTAAGGCACTTAATGATAGTTGAGATTCTGAAAGGACATCCTTTAGGCTACCTTCTTCAATATAAGCCTTCCATTCCATTGATCTGCTTGCACCAATTCTGGCACACAATCAAGTTCGCACCTGATGTCGGTGATCATCATTTCAAGGTCACCATTGACTAGTTCAAAGCTAAGATCACATTTACCAGACTTCGTTATAATCTATTCCTACCGTGGAAGATACACAGGAATAACTTTCCTGATCTGGTTGACTTTGATGATTTTGTATCTAAAGAACAGACTAGTACTGGTGCTGAAATGTATCAACTTGTACGTAAAGTGAACAGACGGAGGATATTGTGAGTGAGAGGGAGATACCAACCCAAAAAGCCAGGAAACCACGTCTACTATCAGCTCTCCTCTGGGAATTGATATTGACTTAACCAGTATCCCAGTGGTGACTGCACAACCAACAAGCCATTCATCTTCATCCCAACAAGAAGATGTTTAATTTTTCACGGGGAATTTACACACACACTATCCAGGGATCATTTGGATCCTGTGATATTGAATACAGTACACAGCTGCCCCGGTGTATATTTTTCGATACTACACATGACATAGAGCTTATAAACACAGATAGGACACCAGAGTCTGTTGCATTCGTTGCAACAAGTACAGGAGGACTTAGTGTCCCTGTCAGAATAACTTTAGTGTCAGTTGCATCCGTTACACCGTCACAATGATTAGTTATAAGTCCTACCAGAGCCACAACATTGCCATCTCTAACCGTAGGCCACACAGAGGTTCTTTACACAAGTTACACTGTTGTGACAACTGGTAATCTACGTGATCCAGGAGTTAGCCTATTACCCATTGTTACTAAACAACATATAGATGCAGCAATACAAGGATTGGATCAGCATATGAATTCTCAGTTTGAAATTATGATAAGCCAAATGATGAGTATGCAAAGGCTCTTGAAAGGCAAAGAAACTACAACAGAAGCATAATAAGCAAAATTTGATTCGAATGTCGAATTGCATAGTTTTTGTGATGAAAGAATAAATAGGCTAGAGGCAACTGTTGTGAATGCACTGGGAGCGTTATCTGAAAGATTTTCAAGACTTGAAGAAACGTGCAAATCACAATATGGGAGTGCAATATATGGTTTGGACTCGAAGAAACCGAAAACTAAACCGCATCAAATTCGATTAAACCAAACCGAATTTAGAAAGCGGTTTTCGGTTTGGTTTGGTTCCAAACTGATCACAATACGGTTTTCGGTTTGATGATCAGTTTTTCATTTTTCAGACCAAACCAAACCGAAAACCAAATCTGGTTTTCAATTTATATATATATATATATATATATATATATATATATATATATATATATATATATATATATATATATATATATATATATATATATATATATATATATATGTATATATAAATATATATATATATATATATATATATATATATGTATGTATGTATGTATGTATGTATGTATGTATGTATGTATGTATGTATATATGCATTATGCAACAATGAGTCATGAGTACATGATGTTTTCAATCCTTTCACAAAGACACAAATATATATATATATATATATATATATATATATATATATATATATATATATATATATATATATATGCGTTATGCAACTATGAGTCATCAGTACATGATGTTTTCAATCCTTTCACAAAGACACAAATCACAAACCTACTCTGGAGTCTAGGCCGTCTGTCGGTTGTCGTGTGTCGTCCCTCCTTCCTCTCAAAACCCCTAGCGTCGCGCCATCGCCCGCCTTCGCCGCCACTCGTCCCTTCTTCCTCCCTCTCAAAACCCTGTGTTCGTCCCTCCTTCCTCTCAAAACCTGAGCACCGCCGCCAGCCTCCCTGCCTCGTCTCATCTCACCGTATCATCTTCTTCTCCGAAAACGACGGTTGTTGTTTATGTTCTTAAATTCCGGCTAAATGTTTGGTTTTCTTTTAGTTTTTGTTTCAGATTTACACTCTTTTTAAGTGTTTGTTACAGATCTGTTAAACATTTTATTTAATTAACTTATTAACGATCTGTTCACGATTTCATTTAAATGTTTGAGTTTCTGTTTCAGATATGTTAAACACATCTGATTTTAGGTTTGTTTAACAGTTTGAATTTAAGTTGAAATTCGATTTTCTTGGTTTTCAAACCGAACCAAACCGATCTTGAAATCGGTTATCGGTTTGGTTTAGTCCAATTTGAAATCGGTTTGCTTTGGTTCGGTTTTTGGTTTGGCCTTCAAAAATTTTCAAACTGAGGAAACTGAATAACCCATAAACCGAACCGATGAACACCCCTAAATCACAAGCTTCAGGGTCAAAGAGAAAGCATGATGAACCTGACTCCGATGATGCTCCTCATGAGGGGGAGAAGAGAAGGAAGCTTGATGGTTCGAGTGAACAATTACTGGTTTATGAAGCTAAAGAGACTGAAGGGAGAGTGCCTGAGACTGGTGGATCGAAATCGGATGAAACAGTTGCTTCTCAGCGCTACCTGGAATTTATTCTTTATGAAGATGTTCAAGATCTGGTGAGTATGCAATCTAGATTCGAAATTAATTTTGAAGAGTGCGATTCTGACGAAGATGATGATGTATTTTTGCTTGAGGGAGATGAAAGAGAGATAAAGATGTCTGAAGCCGAACCATAGAAATTTGATTTTGCTAAATCTTCTATGATGACTGAGAGACTAGTAGATGAAGACGATTTATTTGCTGAGATCTTAAAATATGATGTGTTGGAGTCTGAACAGATACGAACGGTTGCAAAGCCTGCAGTTGATAAGTACAATGATACATTGTCTCTGCTGTTTGGTCTTCAGTACAATCCAGAGACAAAAAACTTATAAAGACTGTGACGCAATACGATATCGTGAACAAGAAGTATGTTACAATTAAATTCGAAGAAGAAGAGAATATGCAATTGATTGTTATGGGAGATACCGAATCAGTCCAACAAGTTACAGTGTCTGATGATGAGCTTATGGATAAAATTTTGAATGATTTTGTTCTAGCAGATGAATCTGACAGACAATAGAGTCTGAGAGTGGCTATACAAGGAAAGTTGAGAAGAGAGATAGATGACATGCTGAATCTCTTGGATAAAGAAGAATTGAACAAAAAGATGAATAAAGATAAAAGCCTGAAAATTTCTAAGCATCAGACTAGCTGACTACATCAATAAGAGGAATCGATTACTTTTTTTAGAGGATTAATTAGAAAGAAAGATATTTTGTAAAAAAAACAAGCATCGCTGACATTTTGAGGTTGTTCAGGGTTGTCAAGACCTCCCCTTACGGGGCAGTCCTGAATGACTAGGTCCCAAGGAGCAATACAGCATCAATCAAAAACTAAGATAGATTAATAAAGTGCGGAATTAAGTCATTACAGAATTTAGGATTATCATACAAAAAGTTCAAGACAAAACTACAAAAGGGCACCGGGACACTAATCTAATACATAATCACAACACATGGCACTGATCTACCCAAACCACCACGCTTATTGCCTTCAATCAATACCAATTGCAGACTCAGTAGTGGTCTAATGACTTCAAATTCGAGCGTGCAGATCTTAAAGACTGAGGTCAGTTGGACCTTTTCCTTTGATTAAACCTGTAAAAAGATTCAACAACAACTGTAAACGGTGCTTAGTGAGATTATAGATTTAACAGTTAACATGCCATGACAATTTTAAGCGGAGACTTGACTTTGACTTTTACTTTGAGCTCTGACTTTGACTTTAAGCGCGATTTTGACATGACTGCCGCTATCAGCCAGACATTGTGAGACATAGGACTTAAGATCGGATGATGTTTAATCCCACGCACACGCTTTTAATAGTGGGGGCCAACCACATACTGGGCTAGCTACCAGTAAGACAACGTGGGCAAACATCGGAGTAGACTTAATCATAGACTGACATAGACGTTCTCAGACTTGAATTATGCGGAAGCATATGAAAGCATTGATATCAAGGCAAATGACTGAAAATATTCAAGTAATGAATCAAGATAGCAACAATAATATATCCAAGACTAATTCTGATTGTAAAGGCAAGTGTGCATGATGACATATTAAAAGCTATCATGATCCACAGGGCATCACCGTACCAAGGTGTGCACAGGTCACATTCTAGCTGAGCATATAGACTTTCAAATAAAGCTAGAACAACAATATGTCTCACATGAAGACAAGCATGTATACAGTTATTTCTATAACTCAGAGTTACTGGTTTTATTGCATGGCTGTTGACTTTGACTTTCGCAAGCGGATTAAATCCACCATGTGAGTTATCTCAGGATTTGACTTTAGTGTTACAGACTTTAGCTTTGACTTTACTGACTTTGGCTCTGACTTGCTTCTCTGACTTTGGCTTGCCTTTATTGACTTTAGCTTGACTTTATTGACTTTAGCTTTATAACATAGTTCAGATTTAGCTGAACCTGTTAATTGAACGGCAAATCAATTTACATAAGCTTTTTGACTTTACACAACTTAATTGTGTAAATCTATTGAATTCTCGGACTTTATGAAGCTTATGTATAGACTTATTCATTTATTGGTTTTTCATGTCGGATCAGACTTTGTTGTATTCTCAATTAATCTTATGACTTAGCTTTGACATGCTTTAATGACTTTACAATCTTATATGCATTTAATCGAATGTTCTTATAATTGAATGTATGCATGACCATGGTTCCCACTACAAGCAAAGTGTCATTTATTTCATAACCCATACAATTTATTAATTCATATAATCAATCTATACATATTCATGGCGTCTATATGCATATCTTACTATTAAAATCTCACTTTATGCTTTCCTTTAATTATCATGGCAATGAACTACATGTATATTTAACATATAGTTATTGAAATGCCTTTATGTATACATATGTATAATACTTAGTCTGCTATATATGAATATAAAATCACACATCCAAGGCTTATATTTTTGCTCAATTAGTTGCCGTCCACAAATCACCGAACTCATACGCACACTGTTGCTCAATTAAAGTATCTATATATATATATATATATATATATATATATATATATATATATATATATATATATATTTATATGTGTGTATCATTTGAATATTGTTGCTGTTATGCTGCTGCTATATTTATTAAACATAAAAGTTGCTGGGAATTGCTTCTGCTTGGTTCTTGCTTTAACAATTTCACACAAATAAATGCATAATTAGGAAGAATTTTACTGATGTTTTTGAGTTAGTCTCACAGCCCAAACACATCTGAGATTTAAGCTTAAAACAAAAGAATGGGTTGTTCTGACATTCATGAAATCACATAACATAAACACTGCACACACTTTCTGTTTTTAAATCAATATTCTAGCAACTAAATGCAAGGACAAATGATGAACTAGGACAGTTAATTTATCAATTAATCAATGTGTAATTCTATTGCTGTTTCTGTTTCTATACAATCGACACACACACTGAAAAGTGGACTAGAAAGGCTGCTGCCATTTATCTCTGTTTGGACAGCAAGCATCGACACACAAATATAGAATTAAAGGAAAGATGGTTGCTGCTTTTGTCGAGTACACAGCACACACTCACACACATACTTCTTTTATGAAAGCAAAAGGAAATGGTTGTGGTCTCTGTTGCATTGTTGGACAGTTTCTGTCACAAACGACAGCACACACACACATACTAATGCTGTCATATTGATACTCTAGCTGCACATCACTCCATTCATACTGAAATTAATCAAGAAAAGGAAAGGTTGATTTATGCTTTTGTTATAAATTCTGTCAAACTCAGCTCATATAAGCATGCATCAACCGAGATAAATGTTTAAAAGAATTGTTGCTGCTGGCTTTCGGTACTAGGGAATTACCGAAACCATAAGGTTTCGGTAGTGACAGAATTGGTTTCAGTTTCTATCTTGGTCTCGGTAGCCTGTAGGGTCTCGGTATTACTATTACCGAAACCATAAATGTTTCGGTACTATATGGTCCTTTTCGGTATAAACATGCAAAACACACACAACACACACCTGCACTGCTCTTTTCTTTAATTTCCAGCAACCAATTTAAATAGGATCAATGGCGATTTCATGCTCCTATATAATAGATAAACACACACATGAATGTAATGCTTTGGCCCTCCTTCTTTCGATTAATAACAGCAATAAAGGAACCATTTTTGACAGCAAATTTTAGTTTCAGAAGTTAAATTTCAGCATAGCATTTAAGGTTACAAATTGCAACTACGATCAATTAACTACATAAGAATTACATTCATGCATTTAAAATAAGCTTTCAACACTTAGTTTCCATGATTTGAAACTGATTTTAGTTCATAATCCTCACAAAAACCGTGAACTTTGTTTTGAATAAAAGAGCAATTTAAACATGACCATTACCTTAAATTCTTGTGAAATCTTGTTGCTTGATGTTTTCTTGATGATTTCTTGACTTTAATTTAAACTTTTGCTGAACAAATATGATCTTGATGTTGAAGATGAAGAGCCGTGGGTTTGAGATTGTTGAGAGAAATTCTAATCTTTGCAATTGATAAAAATATGAGCAGATGTTTATTTAGGGGTTTATTTACTTCAACTTTCAAAATTCACAATTTGACCCAAAACTAGTTTATTTTTCATCACAAACTTGTAACCTTTATTTTAATTTTGTCATAACAAATTTTATACTTAAAACTCATAATTTAAATGTAACTTGTATTAACTTAATAAAGAAAGTACATAGTTAATAAATGTAATTAAAATTACATTTAACATATTAATTAATTCTAAACTCGTTAATTAATACTAATTATCGTTAATTAACGTACGGGTTGTTACAGAATGGGCTCGACCACGCATAACTTCGTCCCCGAAGTTGTCTATGTTCAGATAAACGCAACTTAGGAATTACAAAGTAGCTATGAATTCCCATAATCTGACATAAATGATCTGGTGGTTATTGAATGAGCACCTCTGTATTTTATTTGCCTCTTTGGCTTTTCTAACCATTACATTTACTAATTTCTCAATATCAACAATTTAACTGTTGACTTATGCAATCCATATAAGAATTTTAGGATTTCTTCTTATCGTTTATACTTTTCTGTATTGACTCACACTTCGAGATTCCATATGACTTCATTTAATTCGGATATCAATTTAGTATATTAAGACAGGTTATATCTCTTTTCTTTTGTTCTTGAGCCAGTTGTGGCTTTTTGAATCTCATATTTGTATTTTTGAACATTTTCACTCATTGATGATGTTATTATCATCAATCGCTTAACAGACTTTTTGGTTTGCGCTGACAATTATCATGACTTGTGATGACTTTTTATTTGTAATCCCTGAGTCCAGGGTTACTTTATTTTCTTCAGCCAAGACTTTTATTGACAAGACAATGGAATATGAATTCCATATTTACACGTGTGTAGACTTATAGCTGACTTTCATAGGTCATTCAAGACCAATCGCTTAATTCTTATGAATTTATCTTTATTTCTCGTTTGACTCTAGCTTTGTGCCTCTGATATATTTGATTTCAATCCATGCTGACATTGGGTGCTTGACAATGGGGTTCAAACATCATTCTTCTTAATAAATTTCATTGACTCAGCAACTTCTTACTTTGCCTCATTAAGAGACACGCTGTAATCTTTCAGATTACAAGGCTTTACGAGGAAACTTGTGCTTAAAAATTCAGTTTTGGGTTTCCTTTAAGCTTTTGAATCATACATGATTCAAGCACTGATACTTATATCGCTTATATGTAGAATTTCTTATCTGAAAACACATTAATGTTATAGCATCAACTGATACAACTTATATGTCATCCGCATATACACTATCAATGACAAAGTTGTACAGTCGAACTCAAGATTTATTTTGAAATCATAAGTCGATTTAAATTATGAATAGAAAATTTTTTCTTCTGATCTCCTTAGCGATCCTATTTTTAAAATGTTTCTATGGAATCGGAATGAGGTCGAGATTGAAGATAGCGTTATTGGTAGCTGTCTCAATATCAAGGATAGTAGGAAACTACGCAAGTGACGGGGTTAATTCACATGAAAATGTTGTAGAGATGAAAGAACATTTTGTAGTTGAATCAAACGATAAAATACTGGTATTTAAATTTAACAAACGTACTCATGGCTGCATTTGGCATTTCCTCTGTTTCTTCGGCTGTGATATGATAGGCACGGGCTTTGGCTGATGGAGTTGCAGCAGTGCTCTTCATTGTTGAACCTCCGGCATACGACACAGATTGACTGTTGCTTCTCATTGGACATTGATAATTAAAGTGTCCCGGTTTTCCACACGTGGAACAACCAAGACCCTTCGTTGGGCATTCCTCGCTACTATGACCGATTTTGCTGCAAACATAGCATATCACATCAATTGGATTACATAACCCAATATGTGATTTCCTACACCTTTTGCACACTCGTTGTTCTGATTGAATCGCATAAGACTTGGCCTTCTGAGGAGAGCTATACTGATGAGTTTGTTGAGACTGAGTCTTTCCTGTCTTGAAGAATCTACTGAACCGTTGCTTCTTTGGTGGAGAAGGACATGTAGGATTAATCTGAACTGCGCTTAGTTGTTCGCCATACTCCAGGTATTCGCTTTCAATTTGTCTGGCTGCTTGCACCATCTCCAAGTACGTCTTGTATTTGTTACCACTCATCGGCTGACGATACTTTGGGTTCAATCCTCTACGAAAACGATTCATTTTTCTTTCTTCTGTGGCTACTTGATAAGATGAATAGCCACACAATCGCGAGAACTCGTGCTCGTATTCATCGACCGTCTTGTCGCCTTGAGTCAGTTGCATCAATTGAACTTCCAGTCTATCTTGCTGATCTGCGGGACAATACTTAGCGTTGAACATGTCGAGGAATTGCTCCCATTCAAGTGTTTGGATGACGTCCTCTCCGTAGATACTCCTCTGTGTCTTCCACCATGAGCGGGCAGCTCCGACAAATAAGGCAGTAGCGAACTTTTCTCTTTGTGAATCTGAACACTCAGAGATATTGAAAATCTATTCTGTGTGACAAATCCAGTCCAATGCCTGGATAGGGTCTACAGTACCCTCAAATGTCAAGGCACCACTAGACTTAAAGTCTTTGAATCGGCAGCCTTTTGGCTGTTCAATTTGGACATTTTCATTGGAGTTATCAGAATCAGACTTATCATTATGGATTTGCTTATCCTTTCTTTTGTTCTTTTTATCAGCCTTACGCTTTGCTTCAGCCTCATCACGAGCCTGAAACTGTTCTTGGATTAGTTTGACTTGTTGTTCATTTTGTTGTGCTAACAGTTGTTGTATCATCTCAAACAGTTGCTGAGGCGTGACATTATCAGGAATTCCTCCTTGTCCAGACATCTTACTGAAACATAAAATTCAAGTGACTTTCAGTTTAATAGACTTAGTGACTATGTACCCTTTTTCCCATCCTAATAGTCTGTACGTCCTATCTCAGTTCAAGCCACCTAACATGATTGACACTTTATGTATTGCTTAAGTTTGAGACCAAGTATTACTTTCGTAACACTTGATTCACTCAAACTATTGCTCTGATACCATCCTGTCAAGACCTCCCCTTACGGGGCAGTCCTGAATGACTAGGTCCCAAGGAGCAATACAGCATCAATCAAAAACTAAGATAGATTAATAAAGTGCGGAATTAAGTCATTACAGAATTTAGGATTATCATACAAAAAGTTCAAGACAAAACTACAAAAGGGCACCGGGACACTAATCTAATACATAATCACAACACATGGCACTGATCTACCCAAACCACCACGCTTATTGCCTTCAATCAATACCAATTGCAGACTCAGTAGTGGTCTAATGACTTCAAATTCGAGCGTGCAGATCTTAAAGACTGAGGTCAGATGGACCTTTTCCTTTGATTAAACCTGTAAAAAGATTCAACAACAACTGTAAGCGGTGCTTAGTGAGATTATAGATTTAACAGTTAACATGCCATGACAATTTTAAGCGGAGACTTGACTTTGACTTTTACTTTGAGCTCTGACTTTGACTTTAAGCGCGATTTTGACATGACTGCCGCTATCAGCCAGACATTGTGAGACATAGGACTTCAGATCGGATGATGATTAATCCCACGCACACGCTTTTAATAGTGGGGGCCAACCACATACTGGGCTAGCTACCAGTAAGACAACGTGGGCAAACATCGGAGTAGACTTAATCATAGACTGACATAGACTTTCTCAGACTTGAATTATGCGGAAGCATATGAAAGCATTGATATCAAGGCAAATGACTGAAAATATTCAAGTAATGAATCAAGATAGCAACAAAAATATATCCAAGACTAATTCTGATTGTAAAGGCAAGTGTGCATGATGACATATTAAAAGCTATCATGATCCACAGGGCATCATCGTGCCAAGGTGTGCACAGGTCACATTCTAGCTGAGCATATAGACTTTCAAATAAAGCTAGAACAACAATATGTCTCACATGAAGACAAGCATGTATACAGTTATATCTACAACTCACAGTTACTGGTTTTATTGCATGGCTGTTGACTTTGACTTTCGCAAGCGGATTAAATCCACCATGTGAGTTATCTCAGGATTTGACTTTAGCGTTACAGACTTTAGCTTTGACTTTACTGACTTTGGCTCTGACTTGCTTCTCTGACTTTGGCTTGCCTTTATTGACTTTAGCTTGACTTTATTGACTTTAGCTATATAACATAGTTCAGATTTAGCTGAACCTGTTAATTGAACGGCAAATCAATTTACATAAGCTTTTTGACTTTACACAACTTAATTAGGTAAATCTATTGAATTCTCGGACTTTATGAAGCTTATGTATAGACTTATTCATTTATTGGTTTTTCATGTCGGATCAGACTTTGTTGTATTCTCAATTAATCTTATGACTTAGCTTTGACATGCTTTAATGACTTTACAATCTTATATGCATTTAATCGAATGTTCTTATAATTGAATGTATGCATGACCATGGTTCCCACTACAAGCAAAGTGTCATTTATTTCATAACCCATACAATTTATTAATTCATATAATCAATCTATACATATTCATGGCGTCTATATGCATATCTTACTATTAAAATCTCACTTTATGCTTTCCTTTAATTATCATGGCAATGAACTACATGTATATTTAACATCTAGTTATTGAAATGCATTTATGTATACATATGTATAATACTTAGTCTGCTGTATATGAATATAAAATCACACATCCAAGACTTATATTTTTGCTCAATTAGTTGCCGTCCACAAATCACCGAACTCATACGCACACTGTTGCACAATTAAAGTATCTATCTATCTATCTATATATATATATATATATATATATATATATATATATATATATATATATATATATATATATATATATATATTTATATTTATATGTGTGTATCATTTGAATATTGTTGCTGTTATGCTGCTGCTATATTTATTAAACATAAAAGTTGCTGGGAATTGCTTCTGCTTGGTTCTTGCTTTAACAATTTCACACAAATAAATGCATAATTAGGAAGAATTTTACTGATTTTTTGAGTTAGTCTCACAGCCCAAACACATCTGAGATTTAAGCTTAAAACAAAAGAATGGGTTGTTCTGACATTCATGAAATCACATAACATAAACACTGCACACACTTTCTGTTTTTAAATCAATATTCTAGCAACTAAATGCAAGGACAAATGATGAACTAGGACAGTTAATTTATCAATTAATCAATGTGTAATTCTATTGCTGTTTCTGTTTCTATACAATCGACACACACACTGAAAAGTGGACTAGAAAGGCTGCTGCCATTTATCTCTGTTTGGACAGCAAGCATCGACACACAAATATAGAATTAAAGGAAAGATGGTTGCTGCTTTTGTCGAGTACACAGCACACACTCACACACATACTTCTTTTATGAAAGCAAAAGGAAATGGTTGTGGTCTCTGTTGCATTGTTGGACAGTTTCTGTCACAAACGACAGCACACACACACATACTAATGCTGTCATATTGATACTCTAGCTGCACATCACTCCATTCATACTGAAATTAATCAAGAAAAGGAAAGGTTGATTTATGCTTTTGTTATAAATTCTGTCAAACTCAGCTCATATAAGCATGCATCAACCGAGATAAATGTTTAAAAGAATTGTTGCTGCTGGGTTTCGGTACTAGGGAATTACCGAAACCATAAGGTTTCGGTAGTGACAGAATTGGTTTCAGTTTCTATCTTGGTCTCGGTAGCCTGTAGGGTCTCGGTATTACTATTACCGAAACCATAAATGTTTCGGTACTATATGGTCCTTTTCGGTATTAACATGCAAAACACACACAACACACACCTGCACTGCTCTTTTCTTTAATTTCCAGCAACCAATTTAAATAGGATCAATGGCGATTTCATGCTCCTATATAATAGATAAACACACACATGAATGTAATGCTTTGGCCCTCCTTCTTTCGATTAATAACAGAAATAAAGGAACCATTTTTGACAGCAAATTTTAGTTTCAGAAGTTAAATTTCAGCATAGCATTTAAGGTTACAAATTGCAACTACGATCAATTAACTACATAAGAATTACATTCATGCATTTAAAATAAGCTTTCAACACTTAGTTTCCATGATTTGAAACTGATTTTAGTTCATAATCCTCACAGAAACCGTGAACTTTGTTTTGAATAAAAGAGCAATTTAAACATAACCATTACCTTAAATTCTTGTGAAATCTTGTTGCTTGATGTTTTCTTGATGATTACTTGACTTTAATTTAAACTTTTGCTGAACAAATATGATCTTGATGTTGAAGATGAAGAGCCGTGGGTTTGAGAGTGTTGAGAGAAATTCTAATCTTTGCAATTGATAAAAATATGAGCAGATGTTTATTTAGGGGTTTATTTACTTCAACTTTCAAAATTCACAATTTGACCCAAAACTAGTTTATTTTTCATCACAAACTTGTAACCTTTATTTTAATTTTGTCATAACAAATTTTATACTTAAAACTCATAATTTAATTGTAACTTGTATTAACTTAATAAAGAAAGTACATAGTTAATAAATGTAATTAAAATTACATTTAACATATTAATTAATTCTAAACTCGTTAATTAATACTAATTATCGTTAATTAACGTACGGGTTGTTACAAGGGTAGTAGAGCCTAATATGCCACACGTAGTGAACTACATGAGTTTTTTTCATAACAAAGCACAACTAGTTAAGAATGTCAGAGTCTGGGAAAAAATAGTTGAGTTAAAGAGAATTGACAAAGACAGATTTGTCAATATCTTTTATCACGTTTTCACGGTTCTCCGCACTGATAAGAAGATATACAAGTTCAACGAAGCAGACTTCTTTCACGTCTTCATTGAAGATATTGAGAATCTATTTGATGAACTTTATAGAAAAAAAAAGAGAAGACAATTGCCGGTTTGCTCTGAAGGTTGTTTTCCACTTCATGCAAACAAATATGGTCTTAATGTCTATTCAAGATATACAAATCGGAGTGGAAAGAGGCATTAGGAGGATAAACAAAACGACACCCATACGAGACTTGAAAGATATTGAAAAGTATAAAGAGTTTCAAGTGGTTTTGGATAAAATAACGTGTGTGATTTACGAGAATAAAGACCACTTGAAAAAGGCTATGAGAATGTCTGAGCTTAACCAGTATTCTGATGGAACCCTCAGAATGATATTAATGTCATTAAGAGGTGTTTTAGATGAGGAAAAACAGAAGCGACCTAAAGATGCCATGACAAATATGGAATGAATGATGACTGTGGATTTTTTTTGTCTAAAATTGAAATTCGTTTAAACAATCGACGATGCATCAGAAGGTTTGAAAGAAATTGGGCTACAGAGAAGTAATCTATCTTAACATCCATAAAATGGGGATATTATTGGGAATATAATTTGTTTATGGATATTAAGTCTAGGGGCTTATTTGTAATTTTGATAAACTTGTAATTGTGTATAAATGGGGTAATGAATGTAACAGTACTGTAGTTGATTGTACATTGTATCCGCACATTGTACTCGTTGTTCTATCAATATCAAGCATTCAACTATCAGTGATTAATCTGTTCTTATTGTTTAGATCTTTATTTCACATTATATTTTGATACTATCAATATGAATTTTAAGGATGAATATAAGATACATTTAGCTAAAGATCAATTGGTTGGACAAGACAAGAAATGGTGGAATTACTGGGAAAAGGAATTGGATTTGGAGTTGATTACATCATTTAATTGGAAACAATCCAAACTATTGTTTTGTTGACAACATGGTGAGCCTGATACTGTATCCCAAGTTGATAACAAAGAACTAGCTATAAGAAAGATAATGAATTATGGAGGCTATGAATGTAATGGACCATACTCAACATCACGAGCTAAGAGACGTGATTAATTTAAAATATGTGGTGAAAGACATGGTGGGAAATGTAACCCCCTCAATATAAGGAAGTTTCACCGTTAATATAATTTATGTTTCCATAAATAGATTTATGAGTTTGATCAATTCAAGGATAGAAATTTTAAGTGTTATAATTTATTTGATGCTAATAGACCTTGATATGGATCAATGACTCGAGAGGAAAATAATTAGGATTTTCTAATTGATGTAGAAATGACTTTCCATGTATAAAATGAAAAATATTATCAAAAGTTAAAAACCCTAGATGATCATTTCTTATGTTGATCAATTCTTGACCTAATTGTGCCTCCTTGTATGAAATGAGGGATTAAGGTTTGCATAAAGAATTAATGAGAACATTACCATATAAGATGGAGTAGGCAACAAGAAAAAGGGCAAAGGGGGCCGGCCTTAGCAAGGCCACGACCTCCCCGTTTATTCCATTAGATGCCTTAAGTTTCTAAATTATACAAATGCCTTGTTTCCTTAATTTCACCCTTCTCATTTCCTATAACTAGTTTATAACCCACGTATTACGTGGATATTTTTAATTAAATTTATTTATATAAAATGTATATGAGTAAAAATAAAAACATACAAAAATAATAATTGTGTTTATTTTTTATTATTTACAGATTAAAAAATAGAGTATATTTATCTTTCTTAAAAATTTTAATTGTATTTATATTTTATTTTTTATAAGTTGTAATTATCTTTTTGGTGAACGTAGAGGTGACACGTGACATTTGATATTTTCCTTTATTATACATAGTAATAATAATAATTTTCACAACTAGTTGAATTATTACATTTGGATCTAATTATGATTATTATGGATAATAATGATAGATAATTATTTTAGGTAAACATTAATTTTAAATGTTACAAAATCTAATTTATTACTAATTAATTAATGAAAAAAAATAAAGTCAAAATTTAATGCAATTAAGTTAAGGTGTTAAATTTAGAAAAAGATGTGGAAAAATAAAATTTTCTTGTATTGTAGAAGTGACATGTGACATGAATTGTTTTGTTTTATTATAATAAATACATGGGTTGATTTAGAAAATACATATTTTTTTTATATTTCAATAAATTATTATAAAATTTATATATAATTAAAATAAAAAAATTTGAAAGCTAGTTATAAAAAATACTTAGTTGTTTGATATTAAATAAAAAATATTATTATATTGTATTATTAAAGACAAATAATATGTGTTTGCAAAAAATGTTTCTTTTAATTTTTATTAACTTCAAATATGAAATATCAATGTAAGAAACAAAAAATTTCAATTATGTGAATGTGTATGTATTTTGAAAATGATAAAATATAAAAATGGAATATCTGAAAATCAACAATCAAAATTTATCATACTCCAAATTGAAGTTTTATCAATTAAATTTTAAATCTTGTTAGCAAAATAATTAACAAAAATTTTTAACTTTATTTACTACACTTCAACATTTAAATCCAAATTTTTACATTTGAATTTAACTATGATCATTAAGGATAATAATGACACATATTTATTTTAGGTAAATATTAATTTAATATTAATTCATTAATGAAAAAATTAAAATAAAAATTTAATGCAATTAAGTTAAGATAGTAAATTTGGAAAATGAATTAAAAAATTGCAAAGGTATAATTATTGATTTTAATTAAGGGTATAAGAGACATTTCATATATAATTATGAGTTGTCATTAATCTGGACCATTGATTTCTTTTAGATCCAATGGTCCAGAAACTCCAAGTGGTTTTCTTATTATATATAGTATAGAATACAAGGCCTTCTTCATTCTTGCATCTCACAATTCTAAGCATTAGAGAACATTCTCTCTAGAGCATTGCATTGATCTTACATAAGTTCTCTCTAGAAAACTAAAGTAAGAACTAATATTCTTTTGTAAGCTAGGACTTATCCTAGTGTGTATTACTTTTAGAGATCACCTCCTTTGGTGGTTTGCAAGGTGTCAAGGCTTCAATGGATCTTCTTCAGTCGCTCCTGAGGTACAAATTCTTATTCATCTAGTTTCTTTATGTTATTGTTTTCGTTCTTATCTTATTAGCTTTAGATCTGTTTGAGTTTTATATAAATTGTTTATATATTTTATTCGCTTTCGCATGCTATGAAATTGTTTTATAAACGTTTTCATAACCCTAAAACCTAACAAATTCTACTTTGAGAACACTTGATTATCATCTCCAATCATCAACTAAACCACATGCAATGAATTTTCAGCTTCAGTTTGTATAATTGATGGATCTCGTGACTTCAAACGATGAGGTTACTACGCAAGGATCTCGTGACTTCTGTTATTTAAAAATCAAACAATTCAATATGAATTAAGCAATAAGAACACAAATCAGATCAAAACATGACCGAATGATTATATTGAGATCAGAGAATATTACAATGCAATGGTGGTTTTCTTCTTGACTTTCTTGCACAAAAATCAAAGCCAATATCCTATCCGTACTGATTCGTACATACACCAGTACAACCGACTCCTATTTATACAATTACAAGAAAGAGATATTTACAATAAACCCCCCTAAACTTTTACATTTATAAACAAAATATTAAAACCCAACATCTTCAAACGATGGATGACACAACAAAAGATATAAGAAATAGAGATGGCGAGAATCGTAAGTAAAACAAAGTCTATCGTACACACAAAGAGAGTGATGATAACTTTTTAATCAGACATAAAAAGATATTATGACAAAAGTTTTGATAGTTTATGTGATAAAGTTAATTTAGTCACAAAAATTGAATAAAAACGAATTAAAAGATACATGTTACGAAATTTTGGATGTCACAAAATACTTTTCAAGAAAAGAATGGCTAAATTGACAAATTCTATAAAAAATACTTTTGTAATTATGGTGAATTTTGTTTCATTACTATTTGGGCCAGCCCGATTCGGTCTGGTTTGTCATTTGAGCCCTAACCCTAAATCAAATTTCCAATCGAAACCGACGTATTGCGTGTTTTAAAATCTCTCTCTCTCTCTCTCTCTCTCTCTCTAAGAATGACAGGTCTAACATGCAACGCCTGCAACAAAGATTTCGAAGATGAAATTGATCAGAAGAATCATTACAAGTCTGAATGGCACCGTTACAATCTCAAACGCAAGGTAGTTTGATTTGTGATAAGTAGTTTTTGTATCATTCAACTACAAATTTAGATAATGATCCTCATTTTTATGGTTAATTAAAGTGTTATTAGGCTAATTGATGCAAGTATGTAAGGTAAAATTATTGAATTATCATCTGCTTCTTCTTATGAAGTATGATTCCGTTGTTGGTTTTTGTTCAGCCCAGATTTTGTATCGTTGCACTTGGTTTGAGATAATTATAAATTTGGAAGTTGTTGATGATTGGGGAATAGAGCTGATAGGGTTTAGTGTGGAATTGTTTAACTGAAGATTGAATAACAATTTACAATTTTGTTTTTCTTCGAAGAAATATTCTTGATGTTTGATAATCCTATTTCAGTTCATGTTTTACAAATTTAGAATAATAAAGTTATGACGTTTAACTGATTTTGGTTTCATTTATTTATGCTATGCCTTAGTTCATTGGAAGCTGAATTTCATCAGTTCTATGTGATAGAATGCATATATTGTTTTATTGTTGTAATCGGAAAATATTCTGGATTCTAAATGCGATATAATTGTATACTTTATTTTTTCATTGAAAAAAGAAGGAAATCCTGCATTCCTATGACTCACTTCGATGGGGTCATGTCTTTCTTCAGATTCCAGTTTCTTGGTGTTGAAACAGGACCCATGATTGTTCATTTGTTTACTATCATCCTTTCATCTTCATTTTTTAGGTTATCAAACGGGACTCATACGAACAAATGTTGCATGTAGGTCCATAATTACGATAGTCCTCCAGCTGTCCTTAAGGTTCATCAATGGAATTCTTAATTTATTGTGTACTGGAATCCCATCTTGGTGAATCTTGAACAATGAATTGTATAAATTAAGGAATTTTCTTCAGATTTTACAAAAGCATTTTGACTGTACTTAAACAAAAATGAAATACTTAAAGTCTACCTATGGAATTGTTTTTTTTTTGTACTGGAATCCCATCTTAGTGAATCTTGACTTGTATCAGTTAATGGATTTGCTTCAAATTCTACAAAAGGATTTTGACTGTACTTGAACAAATGAAACACATACATATCCAGGTTTCAACTACACGATCTGTACTTGATACCTAAGTATCAATACCAAAAGCACAAGAGCAATTGCTAATATACTAGAAAAAAGCTTTAGGATGCGTTTGGCTTATGCAATGAAATTTGAAAGAATTGAAAATTTCATTTAGTGTGTTTGGATGTTTGAATTATAAAAAGAAGGCACCAAAGTTTATTTGAATTCCATTAAGAAGTGAATTTTATATTCCGACTATGCAAGGCTAACGTACCCTGATGCTCATGGACTATGCTGTAAGCAGTGTATGGGAACTATTCCCATTTTTTGATGTATGCTACTTCTAATAAATAGCTTTTTTTAATATCCAAAGTTCTAAACTACATTGTGTGGTTCATAGGATTTATTATGGAACTCTTTTCAATAGTGAGTTGGCAAGGTAACCATGGTTGGGACTTGAGAAACTATAGTTAGCTCTTGAACCAATTGTTTTTTGAGAGGGACAAAAGAATGAAACAAGTGAAAGACCCAACTGAACATGCGAGAAGATGGTTATTGAATTGTACCTTTCTTCTTCATCCAAATTGGAGCTTTTTTTTTGTGATCAATAAGTTGATTTTGGAAAATGATGAGTTTCTCATGCACTCATGGAGTCTCTAGATTTGGCTCAATTTTTGTAGTGCTAGTTACTTATTCCTTACAATTTTCGAGCTCTGATTGCAATTGCATGATACCAATATTTGTTCAAACCTACACAAGCTAATTTACCCTTGGTCAAAATTTGTTACAACTAACATAGTATTCTTTGAGGCATATGATCTCCCTGAATGTTTTTTGTATCACTTGGTCTTAAATTATTTTTTGCTTTCTGAAAATTCAGGTTGCAGGGGTTCTAGGAGTGACAGAAGCTCTGTTCTTAGCCAGACAATCGACAATTGCTGAAGAGAAGAATAAGCTGAATGACCCACCTATGTTGTATAGTTGTCGTCTTTGTGGCAAAGGGTATAGAAGTGCCAAGGCTCATGCTCAGCATCTAAAATCTCGGGCTCACACAATGCGGGCTTCCCAGGCTGGTCATGAAGATGAGAGCAATGCAATAATAAAGCCACTTCCACCTCGTATCATGAAAAAGCCCCCTCAACAAAAGGAGGAGCTCAACGGAGAAAGTGATGAAAGTGATGAATGGGTGGAGGTTACTGAGAACGAGGACTTGGTTGGTGAAATGGCTTCGGCGTCAACTCGTATGGAAGTGAATGAATCCCCATCTGGTGATGATTCTGATGATGATATGGATGAGGATGAGGATGAGCTGGATCCAACATGTTGCTTTATGTGTGATCGAGAGCATAAAACTATTGAAAGGTGTATGGTTCATATGCACAAACATCATGGCTTTTTCATACCTGACATTGAGTATCTGAAGGATCCCAGTGGCCTTCTCACCTATCTGGGGCTTAAGGTAATTGTCATGGTTTCCTGTTAATTTTGCATTCCATCATTTGCATCAAAACTACCATCCTTCGGATCATAGCAAGTTAGCAACTATTGCAGGGTCAAACAACTGGATGTTCTGTTCTTGATAAAAGTCAGCATCATGCATAAATTATCATTATCTGTAGTTGTTTTACAAATTTCTATTGGTAATTCATTGTACTTTGATTTTCTTATCAGATTGAGCATTCATGTTTCTTGTTTTATAGAATAGTTTTACTTACACTTACTGGTTTTATCTTTCTACAGGTTAAGCGTGATTTCATATGTTTATATTGCAACAGTAATTGCCAACCATTTAATAGTTTGGAAGCAGTTAGGAAGCATATGGTGGCAAAAAGTCACTGCAAAGTACACTACGGTGATGATGATGAAGAAGAAGAAGCTGAACTAGAAGAATTTTACGATTATAGCAGCAGGTCTATAATATTTGATATTTCCCCTATAATTATACAGCTTGCAATATTTGACACAACCTGACACGAACCTGGGTTGAGGCTAAAATTTTGGGGTTGGGTCAGGGTAACCACAACTAATCTGAAACCAACCCAATTGAACTAAAAGAGACAAGTAAATATTAAAATTATAATTGTACTGCACATTCAATATTATAGTTTTTTTTGGGTTGTATAAGTTTAGTCAATGTTCGAAATTCGAACTGAACTGAAAATCAGAGAGAGAAAATGGGTCAACCTGTGTGTTTACATGAACCCAGAACCCAAAATACGACCCAATTGCCAGCCTTAAATTTCAAGTCATCCTGTTATGTTTTTTATTTATCTTGTTTTGACTTTTATTCACATATTTGGGGCTGGGCCGCTGGGGCGGGTTTAGGTCATAGTGAAGCTGCTTGTGACATTTAAATATTTAATGCTTATGGTTAAGCTAAAATTCTATCTTCTTCTGTATCTTAGTTATGTGGATGCAAATGGAAAACAGCTAGTTTCAGCAAATGGAACAAGTGAGGGTATAGAACTCGGAAGTGGCGGGTCGGAGCTTATCATAACTACAGTAACCGATGATGTAATATCAACCAAAGCAATTGGTTCCAGAGAATATCTGCGTTATTATCGTCAGAAACCACGTCCATCTTCAAATGGCATTCCCATTACTGCTGTATTGGCAGCGAGGTAAACCAAAATCTCATGATCTTCGACTTTCAATGACGTTCTACCCATTCTTAAAAATGGATTTTGTAACAAATTCGACAGTAGTTTTTTTTTTTTTCTTTGTTTTACCAAAATCATTTTGTATTTGAACATACAAATAAAAAATTGAACAATTCCCTTAAAAAAATGTCATTGTTGACAATCTGTTCGAATTCAGGTATAGGAGCATGGGTTTATCAACGGTGCAGTCTAAAGAGAATATGGTCAGGATGAAGGTGATGAAGCAGATGAACAGATCAGGGGTAGATTCTATGCGCTCCAAGATTGGCATGAAGAGCAACGTCATTCGTAACCTTCCAAAGAATGTTACACATTAATTTTTCCGACTCCATGATTAGCCGGTACCACAAAACACTTTCGTATATCGTATATCCATCATTACTAAATCTACACAGATTCAGAGACCCTTCCATCTGTGATATACTGTACACATCAAGCAACATTTTCACTTTTTTTTTTACCTTGATGTTATTTGGACTTGTTTCTTGCCTGGTTTTTAGACAAGGATAATGTTTTTGCACCTTACAGCATGTTATTTGCGCGTCGTCATACTATTGTGATATTGTCATAACATCCTGTTCGACTGGATCCATCTCCCACGGTCCCACCCCGGCGGGAGTTTTTAATTACTGGCTTTTGATCCTTTTATATGGCTTTTTTTCCATTCAATTAAAATTGTGATTCAGTAAAGTATTATTGTATTAAATTAACTAATATATTTAGTATCTAAGCCTTTTTTAGTGTTGACTTTATCAAGTGTATGCTATTTTCTAGTGTGTGCTATTTTCTGTTTAGTTAGTTTTGGTTGTTAAGTTTGTTATAAGAAGAGAGTTAGTTATTCTTATATATATGTAAAGCTGATCCTTTCATTGATGTACTGTAATTTTTCCTCATTCTTCAAATACACAATTTCTTCTTTGCTCTTTGTGTAAACATGGTATCAGAGCACAAAGTCCTGATCTGATCATCATTCACTCTGTTTTCGTCTATTTTCTTCTTTCTCATTCATCATGCCTTCTGAAAACTTCAATTCTTCTGATTGCTCAAGCCCCTATTATCTTGGATCCTCTGATAATCCTGCATCAATTCTGGTATCCAATGTCTTCAATGGAGTCGGATTCATGGCTTGGAAGCGTTCGATGACAATTGCATTAATTGCAAAGAACAAATACGGTTTCATCGATGGAACGATCTCTAAACCATCTGAAACGTCTGAAACTTACTCTGCCTGGTTTCGTGTGAATTCCATGGTGATTAGTTGGATTCTTAATTCACTGCAGAAGAATATTGCTGATAGTGTTCTCTTTCTACAAACTGCTCATGAGATCTGGAAGGAATTAAATCAACGATATTCACAATCAGATGGAGCTTTAATCTATCAGATTCAACAACAATTATACTCTGTTTCACAAAATTCTGATGACTTCTCAACCTATTTTACCAAATTATCAAAAATTTGGGATGAATTGAAACTCGTACAAGATATGCCAAATTGTTCATGTGGAACTTCTACTCATCTTACTAAATTTCTAGAAGATCAACGTTTAATTCAGCTTCTCATGGGATTAAACGATTCCTATAAAGCAATTAGAGCTCACATCTTGATGATGAAACCATTACCTTCAGTCTCCACTGCTTATTCAATCATCGTTCAAGAAGAGCGTCAAAGAGAAATTTCTCTTCCTGTTAGTCAAACTGAAACACTTGCTATGCAAACCTCTTCTACTGATTCTAAGAAAAGCTTGTTTTGCCATCATTGCAAGAAACCAGGACACACGAAGTCTCAATGCTATCGTCTTCATGGTTTTCCTGCCAATTTCAAGTTTACCAAATCCAAGCGTGATAATAATCAATCTTCAGCTCATTCTGTCACTTCTGCTCCTTCAATTTCTCAAGATCAGTTTCAGCAACTCATTCAACTGATCAGTGCCAATAATTCAAACACTTCTTCTACAGCTCATCAAGTTAGTTCAATCGTTACTGATGGAGCTATGCTGAACGAAGGTATGATGCTTTCATCAAAAGATTTTATTACAAATGATCATCAATCATTTGCTTCATTGCAAATTCATCAAACCTGGCTTATCGATTCAGGAGCCACTGATCATATATGCTCTAATAAAGATTTGTTTTCATCTCTTACTAAGTTCAATCAGCCTCATTCGGTTGGTCTGCCTAATAGACACTACTCTTGTTTCCTTTTCTGGTGACATTAAACTTCACAACTCTATCATTTTACACAATGTCTTGTATGTTCCATGCTTCAATTACAATCTTCTGTCTGTTCCTAAGCTTACTACTCAAATGAATACCTTCATTATTCTTACTGATAAAGCATGTCTCATGCAGGACCCTTTGTCAAAGAATAAAATCTCCCTTGGTGTTCTTGGAACTCGTATACATGACTTGTACATACTTGAACAAGACATTGTCAATAATCTTTCGTTTCAATTTGATTGTTCTGTTTTGAATTTTTGTAACAAGTCTTCTTCATATTCATGTAATAAATCTTCCTCTACAATGTCTGAAGCAATGCTTTGGCATAGAAGATTTGGACATTTGCCCTTAGAAAAACTCAAAAGGTTATCTCTTCTGTCGTCTAATGTTCAAGACTCCTGTGTTGATTCTTGTTTGGTCTGTTCTCAAGCAAAACAACATAAATTGTCTTTTCCAAAAAGCCAAACTACTTCACATCAAGCTTTTGAACTTGTTCATGTTGATGTTTGGGGCCCATACAAACATCCCACTGTTGATGGTCACAAATATTTCATAACCATTGTGGATGACTTCAGCAGATTTACATGGGTACACATGCTTTCTCACAAGAGCTATGCTATGAACATCATTAAGAGTTTTATCAACCTTGTTAAAACTCAGTTTGGTACCTTGGTCAAGGTTATCAGAAGTGACAATGCATTTGAACTTGGATCTAGTAAAGAGGGAATGGAATTTTATGCAAATGCAGGCATTATTCATCAGAAATCTGTACCTTACAGACCTCAACAAAATGGTCTTGTTGAGAGGAAACACAAACACATTTTGGAAGTTGCCAGAGCACTTTACTTTCAATCTGGCCTTGGTTGTCATTTTTGGGGAGAATGTGTTAAAACTGCCGTTCATTTGATTAATAGAATGCCAACCAAACCTCTTAAGTTTCAAACTCCATATGAAGTTCTTTATAAAGAAAAGCCCCATCTTTCTTACTTAAAGGCTTTTGGTTGTCTTTGTCATGCTTCTCCACCTCATCCTTCAAGTGATAAGTTTCTGCCTAGAGCTATTAAATGCATCTTTATAGGTTATCCTTATGGTCAAAAAGCCTATAAGCTGCTGAACTTAGATACAAAACAAATGTTTGTATCCAGAGATGTTAAATTCTTTGAAAATATTTTTCCATTACATCTCACCTCTGATCCTACTGATTCTTTCGCTGATTCTTCTTACATTCCACAGTCTGTTGTTGATAATTTTTCATCAGATTCTGATCAACCCCATGTTAATGTCAATACTGATCAACCCTCTGTCACTGTCAATTCTGATCAAGTCACTGCTGTTCCTTTAAGACGCTCAAACAGAAATTCTAATCCTCCTACTTATCTTAATGACTATGTCTTTACAAAAACTTTATCTGGTCCTCGACATCAAGAAGCAGTTTCCAAGCTGGGTTTATTGCCATATCCACCAGCTTGAGGGGGGGTGTTGACTTTATCAAGTGTATGCTATTTTCTAGTGTGTGCTATTTTCTGTTTAGTTAGTTTTGGTTGTTAAGTTTGTTATAAGAAGAGAGTTAGTTATTCTTATATATATGTAAAGCTGATCCTTTCATTGATGTACTGTAATTTTTCCTCATTCTTCAAATACACAATTTCTTCTTTGCTCTTTGTGTAAACATTTAGAGACTAAAATTTCTGATTTAAAGTTTAGTTGATTAAATGATTTAATTAATTAATAGATTAATCTTTAACGAAATAATAATTTATAATTAAATTAATTAATTCCTAAATTCAATCAAACAAAACGCAGTCATAAATTTTAGAAAATGAAAATTGAAAACTCATATCGAAATACAAGTTCGTACATAAACTAACCCAACGACAAACAAATCCATCATTAAAAACCCGTGCTAACGTACAATCGTTAACTAATTGTTCAATATTTATATTCTCAAATCGAGTTCCAGCTTTAGGTTCAAAACAAATATAAAGAAATTCATGACTAAATCTAATTAATCAAAACAAAACCAATAAGTGATGTAGATTTAATCAAATCAAAACTAAATTGTAGAATTAGTAATCATAGAACCTTAAAATAGAAGATGTCTAAGAAACCACATAACATTAAAATCAGAAAACTTCATTTGGGGTTAAATCTGGATCTAAAAAAAGTAAAAGATGGGATGTGAGGAGAATGTGTGATGGTTTAAATCCGGACATAAAAGAAGATGAGATAAAAAGAGATTTGGAAACCATAGAACATTAACGATGTGTTCCATAAAGGAGTAAACGAGGAGAAACAGAATTGGAAGGATGAAAATGAAAGGAAATATTGGTTTTGGCGTGTTCTTTAGAAATTTTTTGGAGCGGAAATGACTGCAATGGAAGGAAAAGAGGACAATATTTAATCTGCCCAACATTGCGAAGATTGAAGGAAATAGGTGTGGAGCCTTCCTGGTGTGTTATTCTTTCCTGATGTGTTCCTCACTTTCCTATTTTATTCTCATCCTTTCCCTCATTTTTTTTAAGGAACACAGTGTAAGTTTGCTTTCGTAGTAGGAATTAAAGATAAGGGAAATGAAAACAAATTAATAGTTAGGAAAATTGAATTTGTGTATATAAATTATCTATGAATTCTTAAGTTGTTTCAATGTATATGTTAAAATTCAATTTTTTCTTTTCTCTAGCAATAGTAGAGAAGTATGTAGAAACCAAAATTGAAAAAAGAGAATTACACAATCATATGGTTATTGTATTTTCAAATTTCATGATTTAAAAAACAATTGATTTTAATCTCATTACCCTTATTGTCCATTCTATCTACCAAACGCAACCTGAAACCAGAGTACCGTCGGGAATCCTAGCCCCAAAATCTATTAACTATTTAACGTTGAACCAAAATCAAAGAGCTTTAAAATCCAAATGAAATAAGAGGCATCGATGCAGGGAATCAAACCAGATTTGTGGTAGTTTAACCAGATCTGAGGCTATCAAACTGATACCCATTTCGATATTTCGATTTAAAAACCCGTCACAACAAACAAGAACATATTTATGCAAATTGCAACGGCGATGAAGGGATTATAATGGACGTTGTAGGTCTTGTAAGCATACGGGTGTTTAAGGTCTTCAAAGAAAACCTATGTATTAAACCTAAAAACACATACATATCGAAGAAGATGCAGATGTAGAAACATTAACATAAATCTTCAAACAAATCGAAGCTCTTTATTGTTTAAAGCTATAAGGAAAAAGAGATAACGGATCAGCCTTGGTGGAACCAGGTGGAGTTGCAGATCGATGCCTATGATCCTGTTGTGTCTTTATTGGCCGTCACTCGTGATGCTTGGCAGAAGTGGTAGAAACGTTAATAGTCATCGGAAGGATATAGGGTGAAATCCAACTATAGTTATCTCATGTGGTCGTGGCACAAAGTGGAAATTAAGAGTAGGTCTTTGACCTCGTTTGTTTTCCATTAATAGCCTTTTAAAAACGTCTTAAGTCTAAAGTTTCAGATATATAATAAATTAAGTTTGTTTGTTTAGGTTCAGACTCAAAAGGTTGAAACCTCTGAATTTTAAGAGGATGAGAGTTGTCTTAATTAAAATTAAGAGACTCTTAATTTCAGATGTTAAGGCCTACTCTTAATTTCAGACGTGATTTTCAGATTTCAGACGTTTAACCTCTTAAAAAACAAACACCAACAAAGTGGATATTGTTTAAAAAAACAAAAAACAAAAGTCAAGTGTCAATATGTAACTAAGCATTCTAGATTTTTTGTTTCTTCCCAACAAACATACCTCATCCCCTTATCTTATCTTCATCCTCCAATTTATGTTATTTTTAAAAAATATTGAGCAATAAAAAAACACTCCCCCCACCGACAATTTGCTCCCACTAGCTACAGGTGCACAAAAAATTCGATTATTAGATTTCAATTCGAAACCGGTTATACCTAAGCCGGTTTTTTTATAACCGGACCAGGTTTTATCCAAACCGGTTTTTAACCGGATCTAGTTTTTTTGGGTAGATCGGATTTTTTACCGGATAATTATCCAGTTATAAAAAAACCGGTAAAAAATCCAGTTTTTTATGCATTGATTTTATATTTTAAAACTTTTTATGTATTTAAAATCAAATATAATATAAAACATTTTTGATTAGAGTAAAACTGTAACACCCCGACTCCCGAGCAGGTACGTGTAATTATCCCATTGACTAATTATAATAGTGATTATTGCGTTGGTCCAATTGCGTCCCGTATAGTGGATTATACGTGTCGGGACGGGGATTTCGTGGATTCGGGATATAATTTTAGTGGAGTAATTATAGTTATGGATTCATGGAATTAAATGGGATTTAATGATATAAATAGTGAATTTTTAATAACGGGGCCGGGTATCGGTGTCGAACCCGCATTATAATTAGAAACGTATATGTGTACGTACGTTCCTTTCTTGCCTTCACTTCCCAAATTTTGACAAAGGTGTTGTGTGTGTATATTGTGTCCTGGAGATCAGAGATTGAAGCCAAATCGAAGCCATAACCGTGTGTAATCTGCTGTAAATCAGATTGGGAGACTTCATTTAGTGTTCTTGAAGCTTTAAGGTGAGAATCCTTTATTTGAGCTTGATTTATGTTATTAATTGGTGTAAAAAGTGGGGAATTGGTTTGAATATGTTTTGGTATCAGTTATACGAGTTTTATCTGCTAAAATCGGTTTTGGGGTCGAAATCCCCATGGATAGAAGCTGAAAAAGGAAGAAGATGAGCCTGGACCGCGAGCGCGGCCGTGATCAGATGAGCGCGGCCGTGACCCGGAGCGCGACCGTGATCAGGTGAGCGCGGCCAGGGATCAGGAGTGCGACCGGGATCAGATGAGTGCGGCTGGAATCAGGAGCGCGGGCGTGATCAGATGAGCGCGGCCTTGATCAGGGCAGTTTTGGCCAGATTAGGTTTTTAGAACCCGGGAACCTATTTGGGTTGCTTTTTGAGGGTTTTATCAATTGTGTTAATGACTATTGGCCATTTTGGGCTTATCTGTTGAGCTGGGATTAACCTGGGAAGGTTCGTTGTGTGTACAGGGATTGTCAGAGATCGTTTCAGGCCGGGTTCGGATCAGTGAATTAAAGATATTGTGCGGGGTGATCCAGGTGAGTGCACGAGTTCTTTCCAAAGGACCTACGTTTATCGAGTCATAATATGAGCATATATTATTGTCGTGATTGTGTTTGGGCACTGCGAGCTGTCCCTCAAGTATGGTCCTTCTTTCCTTATATGTGATGTATATTTGAGATCCATTATAGTGTATCGCGATGAGTTATCGCGGGAGCTGTGTAGCTCTGTTTAACCCTGTGTAGGGTTCCCATATATATGCGGTCGTCATTCCTGTTAGCCCCCACGGGCGTGGCTCGGCTCCAGGGGGGAGGGATTCCCCAATTGAGAAGAGAATCTCTTTCTGTGTTGGATCTCTCGTGTCTCTGATTAGAGACTTGATGACATGTGCTATGCCGTGTAGCGTAGGGTTACCATGTGACATGCGTTATGTGCTTATGTGATTAGTGCAGTGTCTAACCCTTGTGTACTCACGAGTTGCGAAGCTTACGTATTCGAGTCTGATATGTTTGTCAGGGAACCGAAGATAGGACCACCAGCTCCTGAGCGGAAGTAGGAGCTTTATGTTGCTGTTGCCGAGGGTTCTATATTTTGTTGACTGTATGTGACTACCGTTCTGTTGGGAATCTTGGGGTGAACTATGTCGGGTTTGTCTGTGAATATTCGGGTTCGGGTTTGGTCCTGCATGTTGGGTAAACCGTTAGACAGATTTGTTTATGTTTGTGAAATGTTTTAATTAATCAGTGTTTGTGTAAACCTTTGACATGTGTGATGGATTTTATATGCGTTTATGCCACTTGTGTATTGTAAATGACGTGGCTTTTAGCTGGGTTTAGAGGGTGTTACATGTATGGTATCAGAGCTTGTGGTTTTAGTATTGAGTATCAGTGGATACTTGAGCTTAGATCGTGTTCAGATTCTTGGGGAGTATTCCGGTGACGGATACTAGAGGATTTAATTATACTGGCTTAGTGTATAACGCTGGGTGATTTATCCATTGTACTTAATTTTCTTGTTTTGTGTAGATCGGTATGGCAGATCAGGGAGAGGGTTCTTGCGCGGGTAAGCCGTCGGGTGATGAGTATATTGGGAAGTCATAGTTGCTTGAGGTCCTTACAGAGTTCTACAGACAGCAACGAGAGCAAGAGCGGGATCAGGGTCACGGTATGGGACCACGTGCTTGGGGTGGTCAGGATACGGGTATTCCGGTTACTGGGGCAGATACGGGAGCGGGTGCCTCTTCGTCTACGTCTCAGTTAGGGGGTTCGTTCAAAGACTTTATGACTGGGAAGCCGCCAGAGTTCCGAGGCGGGGGCGAGCCAGGGATGGCTCTAGCGTTGGAGCGCGAGATTGAGTCGGATTTTCGGGTTGCTCATGTGGACCCGAAAGATATGGTTGGGTATGCCACGTATCAGCTGAGGGGTGGTGCCTCACAGTGGTGGAGGTCGATAGAGTCATCCATGTCTGATTCTCGTGCATACGCGATGTCGTGGGAGCAGTTTAAGGCTATGTTTAAGATACAGTATGCGCCCAGTGACGAGCAGAGAGAGATTGTAACATCCGTTAATTTGACCTGGTATGTGGAATTATTTTAGTGGATAAATAATTTATTAATATTGGGTTGGTCCGATTATATCCCGTTTCGTGGATTAATACGTGTCGGGATTGGGCTTGCGTGTCATCGGGTTATAAATTTAATGAACGGATTATATTGTTGGGATCGTGGGATTAAATGGGTTAAATGGGCATAAATATTGAAAATGTGATATCGGGTTCGGGTTAATGGGTTCGGGACCGAGTGCGATAGAGACGTATATATGTGCTTAGCCTCTTTTCCCCCTTATCCATTTGTGTGAACCCTAAAAAGTGATGTGTGTGTATTTTGTGTGAGCTCCAGCAGAGAAAAGCCATAGCCAAGCTCCAAATTGTGTGTGGAATCTGAGAATTTGCTTTGCTTCATCAGCTTCTTCTCCATCTTTGTGTGTTTTGAGCTCAAGCAAGGTAAGGGATTTCAAATTAGTGGCTTTAATTTGAGTTGTGTGTTATGAGAATGGTTCAAATCAGTTTCTGAATCCTAAGGGTTGTTATGTACTGATTATATGTGTTTAATTGAGGTAGAAATCGAATTGAAAGGAGTTTAATACTCCTGGCAGCCATGAAAATCGCAGGTCAGGATGCAGGGGTTTCGCGGGGTCGCGGCGCGACCACCAGAGTCCCCGCGGCGCGACCAAAGGCCTGCTGGGAAAATCCGAGTTTAACTTTGTAAATTGAGTTTGGGTCGAATTGTGTCGGGTTTTCTTCGGGGTTGCTCGGGCTGTGTTTTATTGGGGTTGGGGTCTTGTTTGGGATTGCCTTGAGTCGGGTCTGAGTCGAGTTTCGGGTATTAATCGAGTTTCGGTTTCGTGGGACTATCGGGTTTGAATTGAGTCCGAATTGTTGTAATCATGTGATATGTGTTAATTGGGAATTGCGATTGATTGTTGGGCTATCCGTGTGATTACAGGGACTAGTGGATCTCGAGCAGGGTTCGAACAGGGAGGCCAAACTTCGGGGAACCAATCAGGTGAGTACTCGAGACGTTTTCTAAAACGCGCGCCATCCTTTACGTTATAGTTGAATAGCTATATTGTGCGTGTTATATCTATGTGAGACAGGGACGTGAACCTCAGGTATGCTCTATTCCTTATACGTGTTATGTATGAGATGCGAGATCGGTTCAGGGGTCCGTGATGAGTTCCATACGGACGATAAGTCGCGAAGGGGAATCGCGCGGGTTGACTGTCCCTTACAGTCCTTGGGGCGTATATATACGGCAGGGCCTGTAGCCGGGTAGCTTCCGTGCTACAGGGTATTACCGACCATTGCTGTGTGCAATGTGTCCACCGGGGAGGGGTCCCCGCAGGGCTATGTATACTCCGATCTCATACTTGTGCTTTATACCTGAGATGTGTGTCGGGCAATCGGGACAGGGGCAGGGACAGGGTTTGCGTGCTATGTGCTATGTGTTCTGTGCAGTGTCAACCCTCGCGTGCTCACGGGCTTTATAGCTCACGTTATCGAGTCTAACATGTTCAGGGAATCAGAAAGGACCGCAGCCACAGCCGAGGTAGATCCGAGATAGATTGAAGATCTGTGATGGTTTTGTGTCTGTATAAAACAATGTATTAGTGATCGGGATTATGTGTTTTGTTATATGGGATTATGAAATGTAATCATGGGTTATTATGTATGAAGTTTAAAGTTTTAATTAACCGTAATCTGCATTATCCTACGACACGTGTGTTATGGATCCGTTGCGTTATTGCCACCTATGATATTGTATTGACGTGGCATTTCCGGGATCGGGAGGGGTGTTACAGCATGGTATCAGAGCTTGTGGTTTGAAGCTTGAGTATCATTAGTGGATGCTTAACTTAGACCTTGTTCCGGTCCATGGGGGATCATTTTGCGATTATATAGCGGATTAACCGACCTGGCTTAGTGTATAATGCTGGGTGATTTATCCTTTGTGCTTAATCGTTTTGTTGTGTGCAGATTTTAATGGCAGATCAGGGTGAGGGTTCGGGCGCGGGTAAGCCGCCCAGTGACGAGTATATTCGTAAATCCGAGTTGCTAGATGTTCTTACCGAGTTTTACAGGAAGCAGAAAGAGCAAGAGCGTGAGCAGGGTCAGAGTTTGGGGCCGGTTGTTCAGCATGCCGAGACTGAATCTAGGGGTGGTGCGTCATCATCTTCTCAGCGGGGCGGGTCCTTCAAAGATTTCATGACAGGGGCTCCGCCGCAGTTTCGGGGTGACGGTGAGCCGGGGGCGTCCATCGCATGGGAGCGAGAGATTGAGGGCGCGTTTCGAGTGGCCCATGTGGATCCTAGAGATATGGTTGGATACGCCGCATATCAGTTACGGGGCGGTGCTTTGCAGTGGTGGAAATCGATTGAGTCTTCGATGACTGAGTCCGCCGCTTATGCCATGACTTGGGAGCAGTTCAGAGCTATGTTTGAGCTCTAGTACATTCCGAGGGATGAGAGACGGGAAATGGAGCGCCGATTCCTCCATTTGCAGCAGGGCAATATGACGGTCCAGCAGTATGTCGACCGATTCAACGAGTATTCACAGTTTGCGCCTCAGCATGTTGACACGGAGAGCCGTAAAGCCGATGCGTTCATAGATGGGCTCCGATCTGATATTCGAGAGTTTGTGGGGTTGCACGATACTCCGACATTTGCTAGAGCCCTTGAGATGGCCCGCATGAGGGAGCGGGAGATCCTCAAGCAGAGGGAGCAGCCCTCTTCACAGAGGCAGCGGACTGGGACTTCCGAGCAGCCGTCCAGTGTATGGAGATCTTCCGGGGACGCCCCCAGTGATCAGCGTCCGGATCAGTGGCAGTTTTCAGGTCAGGGTTCTGGGCAGATTTCAGGGCAAGGGTCGGGTCAGAGACGTGATAGGGACCGGGGTCGAGATCGCCGATCGAGGCGTCAGGGCCAGGGTCAGGGATCTGGATCACAGAGCCAGAGTAGTGTGGGACAGGGGTCCCAGGCGTCCGGCAGTCGTGTCGAGAGTTCGTATGGTGATCGGGAGTGCCCGAAATGTCACCGGCGCCATTCCGGACAGTGTTTATCGGAGCAGCCACGTTGTTTCCGGTGCGGCCAGCGGGGCCACACCGCTTCAGTTTGTACGGTGCCTGAGCCGTTGTGTTTCAGATGTGGGCGACCAGGGCATCGGGTTAGGGATTGTCCAGAGCCGGGACCGGCAGTACAGGGGGCTAGTTTAAGTGGGACCAGGGCAGAGCCGTCGTCGTCCAGCCGCCGTGAGTCAGTTCCGAGAGGCCGCGGACGAGTGTTTCAGGCTACCGCAGAGGAGGCACGGGATGCTACAGACGTTGTTTCGGGTACGTACATCCTTAACGGACTTCGAGCTCGTGTGTTATTTGATTCCGGGGCAGATCGCTCCTATGTGTCTGTTATATTTTGTGCGTATTTTAGTATGTCTGCTTCTTCTTTATCTGTTCCGTTGATTGTCGAGAGGGTTGATGGGAGTTCAATGTTAGTGAGTCGTGTTTATCGGGGCTGTGTGTTAGAAATAGATTCCCATCAGTTTGCGATTGATTTGCTGCCGATTGAGATCAGTAGCTTTGATGTGATTGTGGGTATGGACTGGTTGACTGCCAGACGGGCTGACATCCTGTGTGCCAAGAAAATCATCCGTATACCCATTTCTGACAGTGAGAGTGTGATTGTGTATGGGGAGCGTCGTAAGGGAGATATTGGGATCGTGTCTATGGCCAGGGCTCAGAGATATGTCTCTAAGGGGTGCGAGACCTTCCTAGCTTATGTAGTTGACGCGAGGAAGGAAAAGAAGACCTTAGAGGATATTCCGGTGATTCGTGAATTCCCCGAGGTATTCCCAGAGGAGTTGCCTGGGTTACCGCCAGATCGCCAAGTAGAATTCCGGATCGATCTTGTTCCCGGGGCGGTGCCGATTGCTAAGACGCCTTATAGGCTGGCACCGACAGAGATGCGAGAGCTGATGTCTCAGTTGCAGGAGCTTCTGGATCGTGGATTTATCCGTCCTAGTTCGTCGCCGTGGGGTGCGCCAGTGCTTTTCGTGAAAAAGAAGGACGGTAGTATGCGGATGTGTATCGACTATCGGGAATTGAATAAAGTGACTGTGAAGAATCGTTATCCGCTTCCACGTATCGACGACCTGTTTGATCAGCTCCAGGGCTCGAGTTTCTTCTCCAAGATCGACTTGCGGTCTGGTTATCATCAGTTAAGGGTCAGGGACGAGGATGTGCCGAAGACAGCGTTTTGGACTCGTTATGGGCATTACGAGTTCCTTGTGATGCCTTTCGGTTTGACTAACGCACCCGCCGCTTTCATGGATTTGATGAACCGGGTGTGTAGAACTATGTTGGATAGATTCGTGATCGTGTTCATTGATGACATCCTTATCTACTCGCGGAGTGCCGAGGATCACGAGCAGCACCTCCGAGAGGTTTTATCTGTGCTGCGCAGGGAGAGACTATACGCGAAATTCTCCAAATGTGAATTTTGGCTTCGGGAAGTGCAGTTTTTGGGTCACGTGGTCAGTGCCGAGGGTATAAAAGTGGATCCAGCTAAGATTGAGGCAGTGATGAGCTGGGAGCCTCCGAGATCAGTGCCTGAGATTCGTAGTTTTCTGGGTCTCGCAGGGTATTATAGACGCTTCATCCAGGATTTCTCGAGGATTGCCTTGCCGTTGACGAGATTGACACGGCAGTCCGTTCCGTTTGAGTGGTCCGAGGATCAGGAGCATGCGTTCAGAGAGCTAAAGACCCGATTGTGTCAGGCTCCAGTATTAGCCTTGCCGGAGGGTACCGATGATTTTGTGGTATATTGTGATGCTTCGGGGTCAGGGTTGGGCTGTGTTCTGATGCAGCGAGGGAAAGTGATCGCTTATGCCTCGCGCCAGCTGAAGACTTACGAGGAGAACCATACCGTGCACGATTTAGAATTGGACGCCATTATGTTTGCGTTGAAGATTTGGCGCCATTATCTGTATGGGTCTCGGTTCGTTGTGTATACCGATCATAAGAGTCTTCAATACCTGTTTAGTCAGAAAGATCTGAATATGCGACAGCGCCGTAGCCTTGAGTTGCTTAAGGGCTACGATTGCGAGATTCAGTACCACCCGGGTCGGGCTAATGTGGTAGCTGACGCGCTGAGCCGTAGGGTACGCGGCCAAACTGTGATTTCCAGAGCTTCGAGGCTTGAGATTACCTCGACATTGGTCGACAGTCTGAGAATAGCACAGCAGGAGGGCCTGCGAGGTGATAATGTGAAGCGTGAACGATTGATCGGGCAGCTTGAGTCATTGATCAGGGACGATCGTGGGTTGCTTGTGTTTCATGATAGGGTCTGGGTCCCGAGGGTCGGGAATTTGCGACAGTTGATTCTTGATGAGTCGCATCGGTCGAGGCTATCTGTACATCCGGGGAGTACTAAGATGTATCGTGATCTCCGTGACTTCTACTGGTGGCCGGGAATGAAAAGAGATGTGGGCCGATATGTTGAGCAGTGCATGACGTGTCTCAGAGTCAAAGCCGAGCATCAGAAGCCGCACGGGCATCTACAGCCGTTGGAAATCCCCGAGTGGAAGTGGTATCATATTACGATGGATTTCATTGTAAGACTTCCACGCACGGTCCGCGGGAACGACATGATCTGGGTTATAGTGGATCGACTAACGATGTAACATCCCATTTTCGAGATAATTGCGTGGAATTATTTTAGTGGATGTTTAAATAATTGATATCGTGTTGGGCCAATGAGATCCCGATTAGTGGATATATACGTGTCGGGTTGCGAGTTACGTGTCTCCGGATATAATATTAGTGGATTAATTATATCTTTGGGTTCGTGGAGTTAAATGAGTTAAAAGGATATTAATTGTGAAAATGTGATATCGGGTTCAGATTAATGGGTTCGGGACCGGCCGAAATAGAGATACTCATATATACGTGTCCTCATTCACTTCTCCCTTATCCTTTGAAATCCCTAAGTGTGTGAAGTGTGTGTGCGTGAGATTCTGGAGCTCCAGCAGGGAATGAAAGCTGAAATCAAGAGCTGGGTGTTGTCTATTGCTTCATCTTCTTCTTTCCCTTGTGTTCTTGAGCTTGCAAAGGTAAGAATTGTGAATTTGAATAGCTAGACCTTGAAATATGTATGTGTATATTTGGGAATTGGTTTCTGGGGTATATGGGTTGAATATACATGAGTTTTGTGTGCCTCTTTGGCTGCTGAAGTTGAGGGTTGGGGTTTGAGACCCCTAGTTCAGCCATGGAAACCGAAGTGCAGGGGTGGAAGCAGGCGGCTGGTCGCGGCGCGACGCGCAGGGGGCCGCGGCGCGACGCGCAGAAGAACAGGGGACGCGTCGCGACCACCAGAGGGTCCGCGGCGCGACAAGTGGCCTGCAGAAGAAATCCGAAATTAGTCTTGTGAATTGAGTTGGGTCGGAATGGTGTTGGGTTCCTTCGGGGTTGCTCGGGTAGGGTTTTGTGTATATTCAGGGTCTTGTTGGAATTGCTTTGAGTCGAGTCTTGGGTCGGGTTTCGAGAATTGGTCGGGTTTCGGTTCCGATTGGGATTGTTTCGGGGTTCTGTTGGGGATCGAAATTAAGTCCGAGTCGGGTTCATGTTCATTATGAGTTTGCGATATGTGTTCGTGGGATTTGTATTAACAAGTGGGATCCGTGTGTAATTTCAGGGACGAGTCAGCGAGCCGAGCCGAGTCAGAGATTCCGGGATTAGTGGATCGATCAGGTGAGTACCCGAGTTCTTTTCTAAACCGCGGGACTGTTTTACGAGTCATAACTGTGTAGCTAGCTTCGTGTATGTGTATATTGCGTATTGTGAATGAGACAGGGACGTGGGCGCCAGGTATGATTCTAATTCCCACATATGTGATATATGTGTGCATGAGATGAGATCCAGTCCGGGGGTCCGTGATGAGTTCCATACGGACGGTGATTCGCGATGTGAGATCGCGTGGGTTGACTGTCCCTAACAGTCCTTGGAGCGTGTATACACGGCAGGGCCTGTAGCCGGTTCGCGCCCGTGCTACAGGGTTGTGGCTAACCACCGGTGCGCACGGTAGTTAGCTGGGGAAGGGTCCCCCTCAGTGATATTGTGTGCAGGGCTTTGGATCTCGTGCTGTGTGTTCATATCTGTATAGTGATGCTGATTGCCAGGGGCAGAGATAGAGTTGTGTTGTATGTATGTGCTACGTGTTCGCATGCTATGTGTTTGCTGTGCAGAGTCTAACCCTCGAGTACTCACGAGCTTTCGAGCTTACGTATTCGAGTCTTCCGTGTTCAGGATTTCAGCGAAGGGTTCAGTAGCTGAGCTTGTTGATCTGGGATCGAGGATTATCTGGGAAGCTTTGCGTTAGCTTTGTGTAATGATCTGATCGGTATTACTTACGTTAGCAGCTTTTGGGCTCATGTAATTAGCGGATTATATGTTAATAGTATTTATGTGAAAAGTTTAAATTAATAGTGATCCGTGTTACCTTCTGACATATGTGCATAATTGAGTTGTTGAGATGTGCCACCCGTGTATTGTATTGACGTGGCTTTTCCGGGATCATGGAGGGTGTTACAGCATGGTATCAGAGCTTGTGGTTTGAAGTCTGAGTATCATTAGCGGATGCTTAACTTAAACCTTGTTTCGATCCATGGGGGATCCATTGCGATTGATATTAGTGGAATTAACTACCTGGCTTAGTGTATAACGCTGGGTGATTTATCTGTGGTTCTCAATTGTTTTGATTTGTGCAGATAGTTATGGCAGATCAGGGCGAGGGATCCGGCGCGGGCAAGCCGGTAGATGACGAGTTCATTCGCAAGTCAGAGCTTCTGGGGGTATTGACAGAGTTTTACAGGCAACAGAGAGAGCAGGAACGGGAACAAGATCAGGGGATGGGATCACGTGCTGGGGGTGGTCAGGATACGGGTATGGGTGCTTATTCATCTACGTCTCGGCGAGGGGGTTCGTTTAAGGATTTCATGACCGGGAATCCGCCAGAGTTTAGAGGTGGGGGTGAGCCAGGGATGGCTATGGCATGGGAGCGTGAGGTGGAGGCTGCCTTTAGAGTTGCGCACGTGGAGCCGAGAGATATGGTCGGTTATGCGACCTATCTATTGAAGGGAGGGGCGTCACAGTGGTGGCAGTCTATAGAGTCAGCAATGACATCTTCTGCGGCATATGCGATGACGTGGGATCAGTTCAGGGCTGTGTTCGAGCTACAGTATATCCCGAGAGACGAGAGGCGAGAGATGGAGCGGCGATTCCTTCACCTACAGCAGGGAGAGATGACGGTGCAACAGTACGTGGATCGGTTCAATGAGTACTCCCAATTTGCAACTCATTACATCGCCACTGAGCAACGAAGAATCGATGCGTTTGTTGATGGCCTGCGAGCGAATATCAGAGAATTCGTCGGGATGCACGAGACTTCTACTTTTGCCAGAGCACTAGAGATGGCCCGCATAAGGGAGCGGGAGATAGCCAAGCAGAGGGAGGAGCCATCTTCTCAGAGTCGACGTGTAAGGACTCCTGAGCGGTCCTCGAGAGATCGGAGGCATTCCAGAGATGATTCTAGAGAGCGGCGTTCGGGACAGAGTTCAAGAGACAGACGAGATCAGGATAGAGACAAAGACAGGGATAGGGAGCGGAGGTCGAGTGGACCGGGGCGGAGCCATCGATCGGATAGTCAGAGTCAGAGGCAGAGTTCGAGGTATACAGGGCAGAGTCAGAGCAGCGTAGGGCAGAGACCTCAAGATGGGGGAGATAGGGGAGACAGTTCAGCTGAAGATCGGGAGTGCCCGATATGTCACCGTCGCCATAGTGGGTCGTGCGTGTCTCGATGTTATCGATGCGGTCAGCGTGGGCATGCTGCCGCCACGTGTACTGTTCCAGAGTCATTGTGCTTCCGTTGAGGGAGACCGGGGCACAGAGTACGAGACTGTCCAGAGCGGGGACCAGCGGTTCAGGGTGCAAGTTCTAGTGGGGCCAGAGTAGAGCCGTCGTCATCCAGTCGTCATGATGCTAGGGTGAGGGGTCGAGTCTTTCAGGCGACTGCAGAGGAAGCTCGAGATGCTGCTGACATGGTTTCGGGTATGTCTTTCTGAGTTTGATTTGAGTATGTGTCAGTTGTGGGGCGGGTTATTGGGCTATGTCTGCGATAAGTGTATGTGTTTTGTTGCGTGTGACTGTTCTGTTATGTCTGTGATTATGTGGCTCAGTGATAGAGATGTGGAAGGGTTGTGTATGAGTTATATGGGATTGTTATATCTGGGTATGTGTGTGAGAGTGGGATATATTGTGGTGTAATGGGTTATCAGAGTTTCGAGATTGGGCATTGTGTCATGTTAGTGGATCAATTATATAAATAATTATTGCGAATGTGTTCGTGATTGTGGGATTCAGTGACAGAGGGGAGGGATTGTGTGTATGGGCTGAATGGGGTCGTTATGTTTGGGGAGTATATGTGAAGTTAATGTGCTAGATTTGGGTTTATTGTGATCTGGGCTTTTGAGTTCAGAATTGTGCTATGTAAGTGAATTAATCCTGTTGAGCTATGTGAGTTATATGAGTGATTATTGCGAATTTGTTGTGATGGGCTAGTGGATTATCATATTGATAGTGGATTTAAATTCTTGTGTGTGTGTCCATATCTATGATATTGCGTTCTATGAGATGCGTTTATCTGTGTGATGAGAAGAGTTGAGAGTTCTGCTGTGGTAGTGGATTAACCTATTGAGAGTAGATTTAATCTTTTTATGAGTTTAACCATGTATATGAGCTTGCGTTTAGTGATTCGGTGGAGATGTCTTTATGTGTTGTGTTAGTGGATAATCCATACAGAGTTATGCGGGTATGTGATGAGGGAGAGTAAAAATCGATGGATTGAGATGATATGTGAATCCGGTGGCTTATGAGGTAATGCCACATGAAGACTCTGTGAATAGAGGATTTATCAGTTGCCCATATGTGAATTAGGGGATTTAATTGAGCTATTAGTGGATTGCCTAATTGAGTTAAAGATTCGAGGGAGTCGACTTGTTTTGAGAGTTGAGATAGAGACGTGTATTAGTAATAATGGTGGCAATCAGAGTTCAAATGCGAATATATCCGAGTTGTTGATAATTATATCGAGAATTTTGAGTCAATATTTTCGGGGATTTGACTTAGAGATGTGTAATTGCGAATGGGCTTGCGATAGATTCCGGGGACGGAATCTTTTTAAGAGGGGAGGATTTGTAACATCCCATTTTTGAGATAATTGCGTGAAATTATTTTAGTGGATGTTTAAATAATTGATATCGTGTTGGGCCAATGAGATCCCGATTAGTGGATATATACGTGTCGGGTTGCGAGTTACGTGTCTCCGGATATAATATTAGTGGATTAATTATATCTTTGGGTTCGTGGAGTTAAATGAGTTAAAAGGATATTAATTGTGAAAATGTGATATCGGGTTCAGATTAATGGGTTCGGGACCGTCCGAAATAGAGATACTCATATATACGTGTCCTCATTCACTTCTCCCTTATCCTTTGAAATCCCTAAGTGTGTGAAGTGTGTGTGCGTGAGATTCTGGAGCTCCAGCAGGGAATGAAAGCTGAAATCAAGAGCTGGGTGTTGTCTATTGCTTCATCTTCTTCTTTCCCTTGTGTTCTTGAGCTTGCAAAGGTAAGAATTGTGAATTTGAATAGCTAGACCTTGAAATATGTATGTGTATATTTGGGAATTGGTTTCTGGGGTATATGGGTTGAATATACATGAGTTTTGTGTGCCTCTTTGGCTGCTGAAGTTGAGGGTTGGGGTTTGAGACCCCTAGTTCAGCCATGGAAACCGAAGTGCAGGGGTGGAAGCAAACGGCTGGTCGCGGCGCAACGCGCAGGGGGCCGCGGCGCGACGCGCAGAGGAACAGGGGACGCGGCGCGACCACCAGAGGGTCCGCGGCGCGACAAGTGGCCTGCAGAAGAAATCCGAAATTAGTCTTGTGAATTGAGTTGGGTCGGAATGGTGTTGGGTTCCTTCGGGGTTGCTCGGGATGGGTTTTGTGTATATTCAGGGTCTTGTTGGAATTGCTTTGAGTCGAGTCTTGGGTCGGGTTTCGAGAATTGGTCGGGTTTCGGTTCCGATTGGGATTGTTTCGGGGTTCTGTTGGGGATCGAAATTAAGTCCGAGTCGAGTTCATGTTCATTATGAGTTTGCGATATGTGTTCGTGGGATTTGTATAAACAAGTGGGATCCGTGTGTAATTTCAGGGACGAGTCAGCGAGCCGAGCCGAGTCAGAGATTCCGGGATTAGTGGATCGATCAGGTGAGTACCCGAGTTCTTTTCTAAACCTCGGGACTGTTTTACGAGTCATAACCGTGTAGATAGCTTCGTGTATGTGTATATTGCGTATTGTGAATGAGACAGGGACGTGGGCGCCAGGTATGATTCTAATTCCCACATATGTGATATATGTGTGCATGAGATGAGATCCAGTCCGGGGGTCCGTGATGAGTTCCATACGGACGGTGATTCGCGATGTGAGATCGCGTGGGTTGACTGTCCCTAACAGTCCTTGGAGCGTGTATACACGGCAGGGCCTGTAGCCGGTTCGCGCCCGTGCTACAGGGTTGTGGCTAACCACCGGTGCGCACGGTAGTTAGCTGGGGAAGGGTCTCCCTCAGTGATATTGTGTGCAGGGCTTTGGATCTCGTGCTGTGTGTTCATATCTGTATAGTGATGCTGATTGCCAGGGGCAGAGATAGAGTTGTGTTGTATGTATGTGCTACGTGTTCGCATGCTATGTGTTTGCTGTGCAGAGTCTAACCCTCGAGTACTCACGAGCTTTCGAGCTTACGTATTCGAGTCTTCCGTGTTCAGGATTTCAGCGAAGGGTTCAGTAGCTGAGCTTGTTGATCTGGGATCGAGGATTATCTGAGAAGCTTTGCGTTAGCTTTGTGTAATGATCTGATCGGTATTACTTACGTTAGTAGCTTTTGGGCTCATGTAATTAGCGGATTATATGTTAATAGTATTTATGTGAAAAGTTTAAATTAATAGTGATCCGTGTTACCTTCTGACATATGTGCATAATTGAGTTGTTGAGATGTGCCACCCGTGTATTGTATTGACGTGGCATTTCCGGGATCATGGAGGGTGTTACAAACGAAGAGTGCGCACTTCTTAGCCGTTCGGGGTACTATCACCATGGATCAGTTAGCGAGGCTGTATATCAACGAGGTAGTGTCGCGACATGGGATTCCGGTGTCGATTACTTCGGATAGGGATACACGGTTTACGTCTCGTTTCTGGCAGAGTTTCCAGCGGGAATTGGGTACCAGGGTTCAGCTGAGCACGGCGTATAGACCGCAGACTGACGGGCAGACCGAGCGCACTAATCAAACCCTCGAGGATATGTTGCGGGCGTGTGCTATCGACTTCAGCGGCAATTGGGACGTGCATTTACCGTTGGTCGAGTTCGCGTATAATAACAGCTATCACGCCACGATTAAAATGGCTCCGTTTGAGGCACTATATGGGCGCAAGTGCCTGACCCCAGTGTGTTGGGGCGAGGTCGGTGAGCGACCTATTAGCGGGCCGGAGTTATTGCAAGAAACTAGTGACAAGGTGGCCGTGATTCGGGAGCATATGAGGGTCGCCCAGAGCCGTCAGAAAAGCTATGCCGATCGCCGTCTGAAGGAGCTAGAGTTCAGTGTCGGGGACCGCGTGTTGCTTAAGGTATCGCCATGGAAAGGGGTCATCCGATTCAGACATCGTGGGAAGCTGAGTCCGCGGTATATTGGGCCGTTCGAGATCATTGAGAGAGTCCGGGATCAGGCCTATCGACTGCGATTGCCTTCGGAGTTGGCTGGTGTGCACGATACGTTTCACGTGAGTCATCTCCGGAAGTGTCTGGCTACAGATGATCAGTATGTGCCTTTATCTGAGATTACAGTCGATGAGCAGCTGCGATATGTGGAGCAGCCCGAGGCCGTGACCGACCGAAAGGTCAAAAAGCTGAGGAATAAAGAGATTGCCTTGGTACTTGTTCAGTGGAGACACCATAAAGGTACCAACGCTACCTGGGAGCCCGAGGCGGAAATGCGATCGAGATATCCTCACCTATTCCAGAATTCGAGTTAGATTCCGGGACGGAATCTCTTTAAGAGGGGAGGATTTGTAACATCCGTTAATTTGACCTGGTATGTGGAATTATTTTAGTGGATAAATAATTTATTAATATTGGGTTGGTCCGATTATATCCCGTTTCGTGGATTAATACGTGTCGGGATTGGGCTTGCGTGTCATCGGGTTATAATTTTAATGAACGGATTATATTGTTGGGATCGTGGGATTAAATGGGTTAAATGGGCATAAATATTGAAAATGTGATATCGGGTTCGGGTTAATGGGTTCGGGACCGAGTGAGATAGAGACGTATATATGTGCTTAGCCTCTTTTCCCCCTTATCCATTTGTGTGAACCCTAAAAAGTGATGTGTGTGTATTTTGTGTGAGCTCCAGCAGAGAAAAGCCATATCCAAGCTCCAAATTGTGTGTGGAATCTGAGAATTTGCTTTGCTTCATCAGCTTCTTCTCCATCTTTGTGTGTTTTGAGCTCAAGCAAGGTAAGGGATTTCAAATTAGTGGCTTTAATTTGAGTTGTGTGTTATGAGAATGGTTCAAATCAGTTTCTGAATCCTAAGGGTTGTTATGTACTGATTATATGTGTTTAATTGAGGTAGAAATCGAATTGAAAGGAGTTTAATACTCCTGGCAGCCATGAAAATCGCAGGTCAGGATGCAGGGGTTTCGCGGGGTCGCGGCGCGACCACCAGAGTCCCCGCGGCGCGACCAAAGGCCTGCTGGGAAAATCCGAGTTTAACTTTGTAAATTGAGTTTGGGTCGAATTGTGTCGGGTTTTCTTCGGGGTTGCTCGGGCTGTGTTTTATTGGGGTTGGGGTCTTGTTTGGGATTGCCTTGAGTCGGGTCTGAGTCGAGTTTCGGGTATTAATCGAGTTTCGGTTTCGTGGGACTATCGGGTTTGAATTGAGTCCGAATTGTTGTAATCATGTGATATGTGTTAATTGGGAATTGCGATTGATTGTTGGGCTATCCGTGTGATTACAGGGACTAGTGGATCTCGAGCAGGGTTCGAACAAGGAGGCCAAACTTCGGGGAACCAATCAGGTGAGTACTCGAGACGTTTTCTAAAACGCGCGCCATCCTTTACGTTATAGTTGAATAGCTATATTGTGCGTGTTATATCTATGTGAGACAGGGACGTGAACCTCAGGTATGCTCTATTCCTTATACGTGTTATGTATGAGATGCGAGATCGGTTCAGGGGTCCGTGATGAGTTCCATACGGACGATAAGTCGCGAAGGGGAATCGCGCGGGTTGACTGTCCCTTACAGTCCTTGGGGCGTATATATACGGCAGGGCCTGTAGCCGGGTAGCTTCCGTGCTACAGGGTATTACCGACCATTGCTGTGTGCGATGTGTCCACCGGGGAGGGGTCCCCGCAGGGCTATGTGTACTCCGATCTCATACTTGTGCTTTATACCTGAGATGTGTGTCGGGCAATCGGGACAGGGGCAGGGACAGGGTTTGCGTGCTATGTGCTATGTGTTCTGTGCAGTGTCAACCCTCGCGTGCTCACGGGCTTTATAGCTCACGTTATCGAGTCTAACATGTTCAGGGAATCAGAAAGGACCGCAGCCACAGCCGAGGTAGATCCGAGATAGATTGAAGATCTGTGATGGTTTTGTGTCTGTATAAAACAATGTATTAGTGATCGGGATTATGTGTTTTGTTATATGGGATTATGAAATGTAATCATGGGTTATTATGTATGAAGTTTAAAGTTTTAATTAACCGTAATCTGCATTATCCTACGACACGTGTGTTATGGATCCGTTGCGTTATTGCCACCTATGATATTGTATTGACGTGGCATTTCCGGGATCGGGAGGGGTGTTACAGAGATGAAGCGCCGTTTCCTCCACTTACAGCAGAGGGACCTATCTGTGCAGCAGTATGTGGACCGCTTTAACGAGTACCCCCAGTTTGCGCCGCATCATGTGGATACAGAGAGGCGCAAGGCCGATGCTTTATTGACGGCCTGAGATCGGACATCAAAGAGTTCGTGGGGATACAGGAGACGACATCCTTTGGCAGAGCCCTGGAGTTAGCTTGCATGAGAGAGCGAGAGGTAGAGAGGCAGCGGGAGCAGCCGCCCACCCAGAGACAGCATACGGGGGCCTCCGAGCAGTCCAGTTATTGGCGTGAGCCGAGAGAGCAGCAGCCCGAGCAGGGCCGTTATCAAGAGCAGGGTTCAATAGCGCGCAGAGATAGAGGTAGAGGCAGAGGCAGAGACAGAGGTAGAGATGATAGGTCCAGAGGTCAGGGCCAGAGAGATAGCCATACGGCCAGTCAGAGCATTGTCGGGCAGGGGTCCCGGGCAGCAGGGAGTAGAGCTGACAGTTCATCTGGGGAGCGGGATTGTCCGAGGTGCCACTGTCGGCATGCCTGGCCATGTGCCAGTGATCAGTTTCGGTGCTTTCGATGTGGCCAGTTCGGCCACACAGCTACAGCTTGCACAACCCCTGAGGCGTTATGCTTCCGATGTGGGAAGCCGGGCCACCGCATGCGAGATTGTCCTGAGGCAACACCAGCAGTACCGGGGGCGAGCACGAGCGGTGCCAGAGCAGAGCCTTCTTCTTCTACCTCCCGCAGAGATGCAGCACCGAGAGCCAGAGGCCGAGTGTTCCAGCCCACAGCTGAGGAGGCCAGAGATGCTCCAGATGTTGTTACGGGTACGTACATTCTGAATGGCTTGTGTGCGCGAGTCTTGTTTGATTCTGGAGCCGATCGCTCATATGTGTCAGTATTATTCTGTGCTTATTTTACTGTCGCTCCTACTGTGTTATCTGTTCCATTGGTTGTCGAGAGGGTAGACGGGAGTACCGCATTAGTGAGCCGTATCGAGAGTGTGTACTCGAGATCGATACTCATCGATTCCTGATCGATTTACTGCCTATTGAGTTTAGTAGCTTTGATGTGATCGTTGGTATGGACTGGATGACAGCCCGTCAGGCAGATATTCTTTGTGTTTAGAAGATGACCAGGATACCGATTTCTGAGACTATGACCGTGACAGTTGACGGGGAGAGGCGAAAAGGCGAGATTGGGATTATCTCGATGGTTAGAGCTCAGAAATATGTGTCTAAGGGTCACGAGACTTTCCTGGCTTATGTGATTGACGCCCAGAAGGAGAAGACGAAGGTAGGGGATGTACCTGTAGTGAGAGACTACCCTGAGGTATTCCCAGATGAGTTATCTGGGCTACCGCCAGATCCCCAGGTAAAGTTCAGGATCGACCTTATCCCTGGAGCGGTGCCGATTGCGAAGACGCCTTATAGGCTGGCACCTACTGAGATGCGAGAGATGATGACTCAGCTTCAGGAGTTGCTGGATAGGGGATTTATCCGTCCGAGCTCATCACCGTGGGGAGCACCGGTGTTGTTTGTGAAGAAGAAAGAAGGTACCATGCGAATGTGTATCGATTATCGAGAGTTAAATGAAGTGACGGTGAAGAATAGATTTCCACTTCCGCGAATCGATGATTCATTCAATCAGCTACAGGGATCTAGCTTCTTTTCGAAGATTGATTTACGATCTGGATATAACCAGCTGAAGGTCAGGGAAGAGGATGTGCCCAAGACAGCCTTCAGGACGCGCTATGGACAGTATGAGTTTCTAGTCATGCCATTCGGACTGACTAACGCACCCGCAACCTTCATGCATTTGATGAACAGGGTGTGTGGAGCCATGTTGGATCGATTTGTGATCGTGTCGTGTTCATAGACGACATATTGATCTACTCGAGGAGCGCTGAGGAGCATGAGCATCACTTGAGGGAGGTCTTGAGGGTGCTGCAGAGAGAGAGAGACTCTATGCGAAGTTTTCGAAGTGCGATTTCTGGCTCCGAGAAGTGCAGTTCTTGGGCCATGTTGTGAGCAGTGAGGGCATCAAAGTGGATCCCGCGAAGATTGATGCTGTGATGAGTTGGGAACAGCCTCGGACCGTGCTAGAGATTCATAGTTTCCTGGGGTTGGCAGGCTACTACAGACGGTTCATTCAGTACTTTTCGCGGATAGCCATGCCGTTGACGAGACTGACACGGCAGGGCGTACCATTCGAGTGGAGTGACGAGCAGGAGACTGCCTTTGCTGAGTTGAGAGCTCGATTATGCCAGGCGCCGGTGTTAGCGTTACCCGAGGGTACGTATGACTTCGCTGTGTACTGTGATGCGTCAGGGACATGGCTGGGCTGTGTATTGATGCAGCGAGGCAAGGTGATTGCCTACGCTTCGAGGCAGCTGAAGACATATGAAGAAATCATACGGTTCACGATCTTGAGTTGGATGTTATTGTCTTTTCGTTAAAGATATGGCGACATTATCTGTATGGGTCACAGTTTGTGCTATATACTGATCACAAGAGCCTTCAGTATCTATTCAGTCAGAAGGATTTGAACATGAGACAGAGACGCAGTTTAGAGCTCCAGAAAGACTATGACTGTGAGATACAATATCATCCTGGGAAGGCGAACATAGTAGCTGATCCCTTAAGCCATAAGGCGTGTGTTCAGACAGTTACTTCCCGAGCTGTGAGACTCGAGATTACCTCTACCCTGATTGACAGTCTGAGATTGGCACAGATAGAGGGTTTGCGGGAGCAGAATGTGAAAAGAGAGAGGCTGGTGGGGCAGACAGAGTCATTGGTCAGGGATGACCGAGGGATATATACGTTGAGAGACAGAGTTTGGGTTCCCAGAGTTGGGGACTTGCGGTAGTTGATCCTTGATGAGTCGCATAAGTCGAGGTTGTCCATTCATCCTGGGAGCACAAAGATGTACCGAGATTTCCGAGAGTTCTACTGGTGGCCGGGTATGAAAAGGGATGTAGGTCGCTATGTCGAGCAGTGTATGACATGTTTGCGAGTTAAAAGTGAGCATCAGAAACCGCACGGCCGTCTACAGCCACTAGAGATTCCCGAGTGGAAGTGGTACCACATCACGATGGATTTCATCGTCAGACTTCCTCGTACAGTGCGTGGGAACGACATGATCTGGGTCATAGTGGACCGGTTGACTAAAAGTGCGCACTTTCTTGCTGTTCGGGGTACCATCACGATGGATCAGCTAGCGCGGCTGTATATAGATGAGGTAGTGTCGCGGCATGGGATTCCGAAGTCGATTACTTCTGATCGCGATACTCGATTCACCTCGCGGTTCTGGCAGAGCTTCCAGAGAGAGCTCGGTACCCGGGTTCAGCTGAGTACAGCTTACAGGCCTCAGACAGATGGGCAGACTGAGCGCACCAATCAGACACTTGAGGATATGCTGAGAGCACTTGCCATAGACTTCAGAGGTAGCTGGGATGTGCATCTCCCGTTAGTTGAGGTCACGTATAACAATAACTACCATGCTTCGATTAAGATGTCACTGTTTGAAGCGTTATATGGCCGTAAGTGTCAAACCCCAGTGTGTTAGGGTGAGGTCGGTGAACGACCGATCAGTGGGCCCGAGCTACTTCAGGAGACGAGCGACAAAGTAGTCGTGATCCGTGAGCATATGCGTGTTGCACAGAGCCGTCAGAAGTGTTACGCTGACCGTCGTACTTCGGAGCTCGAATTCAGTATCGGGGATCAGGTGTTGCTGAAAGTATCTCCGTGGAAGGGTGTGATCCGATTCAGGCACCGGGGCAAGCTTAGTCCGAGGTATATAGGGCCGTTTGAGATAATTTCCAGGGTCAAAGACCAGGCATACAGATTGAAATTACCGCCAGAGTTAGCCGGTGTGCATGATACGTTCCAGGTGAGTCATTTGAGAACGTGTTTGGCAAAAGAGGATCAGTACGTGCCGTTGTCAGAGATATCCGTGGATGATCAGTTGAGATATGCTGAGCAGCCAGAGTTGATTACTGATCGCAAGGTGAATAAGTTGCGCAATAAAGAGATATCATTAGTACTCGTTCAATGGAGACATCATAAGGGTACCAGCGCGACTTGGGAGCTTGAGTGTGACATACGGAGTCGCTATCCTTTCCTGTTCTAGAGGCAGAGTTAGATTCCGGGACAGAATCTTTGTAAGGGGGGAGGATTTGTAACACCCCGACTCCCGAGCAGGTACGTGTAATTATCCCATTGACTAATTATAATAGTGATTATTGTGTTGGTCCAATTGCGTCCCGTATAGTGGATTATACGTGTCGGGACGGGGATTACGTGGATTCGGGATATAATTTTAGTGGATTAATTATAGTTATGGATTCACGGAATTAAATGGGATTTGATGATGTAAATAGTGGATTTTTTTAATAACGGGGCCGTGTATCGGTGTCGAACCCGCGTTATAATTAGAAACGTATATGTGTACGTACGTTCCTTTCTTGCCTTCACTTCCCAAATTTTGACAAAGGTGTTGTGTGTGTATATTGGGTCCTGGAAATCAGAGATTGAAGCCAAATCGAAGCCATAACCGTGTGTAATCTGCTGTAAATCAGATTGGGAGACTTAATTTAGTGTTCTTGAAGCTTTAAGGTGAGAATCCTTTGATTTGAGCTTGATTTATGTTGTTAATTGGTGTAAAAATGGGGAATTGGTTTGAATGTGTTTTGGTAGTGTTTTGGTATCAGTTATATGAGTTTTATCTACTAAAATCGGTTTTGGGGTCGAAATCCCCATGGATAGAAGCTGAAAAAGGAAGAAGATGAGCCAGGACCGCGAGCGCGGCCGTGATCAGATGAGCGCGGCCGTGATCAGGAGCGCGACCGTGATCAGGTGAGAACGGCCAGGGATCAGGAGCGCGACCGAGATCAGATGAGTGCGGCCGTGATTAGATGAGCGCGGCCGTGATCAGGGCTGTTTTGGCCAGATTTGGTTTTTAGACCCCGGGAACCTATTTGGGTTGCTTTTTGAGGGTTTTATCAATTTTATTAATGACTATTGGGCATTTGGGGCTTATCTGTTGAGCTGGGATTAATCCGGGAAGGTTTGTTGTGTGTACAGGGATTGTCAGAGATCGTTTCGGGCCAGGTTCGGATCAGCGAATTAGAGATATTGTGCAGGGTGATCCAGGTGAGTACACGAGTTCTTTCCAAAGGACCTACTTTTATCGAGTCATAATATGTGCATATATTATTGTCGTGATTGTGTTTGGGCACTGCGAGCTGCCCCTCAGGTATGGTCCTTCTTTCTTTATATGTGATGTATATTTGAGATCCATTATAGTGTATCGCGATGAGTTATCGCGGGAGCTGTGTAGCTTTAATTATATATATGAAAACCCAATAGTTTTAAAACTTTAATTACACAACCAACGGTCACGGGAATCCCTGAACATAACATGACCTATCCGAAGTATATACAAACAATCCACAAAATATAACTACCTCTACACAGGGTAGCTAACAACTGGTCGAGTAGAAAACAGCAAACCTACTTCGGTCCAGCAGGCCTACTAACGCTCCGGTCACCTGAGATACACACGACGACACACACAGGTCAGCTGGCTAATGAGAATGTAAGGGTTAGCGTACAATTATAAAACTTAATAAATAAATGACTCGATAATAAAATGTTCAGCGTTCTCTACTGAACAAGCATATGAGATCCCACAAAGTAGCTCAGATAGGCACTCAACTCGTGTGGACGAATCTACGTACCCAAATCCCTCGACCGCACAAAGCAGTCGTCAGGACTTAATAGGGAATCGGGAGCGACCCAACCCCTGCCCAGTCGTACGGTTTAGTAACTCGAAAGGTCAAGTGTCTCAAATCTCATATCACAATTCTCATTAAAACACAGTAATACATGCATGATAATATCTCAATAAAAGCTCGTAAGAAAACTCGTAATATCTGATAAAAAGCTCAGTAAAAGATCATGCAAGTATCAATAAATAATCGTACAAGTATCTCAGAAAAACATGCAAACTCACCTGCCCTGAAGACACACTACTAAGTCTCGGTTCCCTGCCCTTTCCCTACCCTATCAACGCGAGACCCTGAAATCACAACATCACAACTCAATATCACAATCTCGACCCAACAACCCTATACACAATTCCAAACAACTCACAAGACCCCAAAGACCCGAACACACGACTCACAGAACCCGAAAACCCGACCTGGAACCTCAGCCGCATCGTGGCCGCACTGACCATCGCGGTCGCGGTCGCGCTGACCATCTCGGTCGCGGCCGCGCTCAGGCTTAACCGCCTGCAATCACTCAAGAACATCGCGGCCCACGATCAGGGGATCGCGGCCGCGCTCACGGACGAACAGAACCAGAATTGCTCTGTTTTCTTAACAGACCAGGGATCAAAATCCCAACAACTTACAGCTCGATATTAGTCACTAATATATACTCGAATTCACTCAGCAACACACATAAACTTAATTTAATTATTCAACAACAACTAACATCAATTAATCCACACTTTGAAGCTTAACACTCACTTTGGTTTTGGTTGCAAGAATTGGAGAAGATGATGATGGTTAGAAGCTCAATTCACAACTGAATCTTAGCCCCCTTGCTGCTGCTTCCTGGAAATCACAATCACACACTCTCACTTTTAAGCTATGGCTTTTGAAATGATTAGAAGAAACGGAAGACCCAACAATATATACGTTTTGGGTTTAACGCGGTCCGGTACCCAGAATCCGATCCCGATACCCCAAAATACAAATTTATATCCCCAGGTCCCAAATTACATAATTAATCCAATGAAATAATTCCACGTACGTATCCCAAAAGTGTGATGTTACAAGTCCTCCGTCCTTATGAAGATTTTGTCCTCAGAATCTAGCTCGAAGCAAAGAGGTGAGGATACCGGCTACGCATCTCTGACTCTGGCTCCCATGTGGCGCTAGTACCCTTATGGTGCTTCCACTGCACCAATACTAATGCCACCTATTTATTACGTAGCCTCTTCACCTTGCGATCTGTCACTGCCTCAGGCTGCTCAGCATACTGAAGTCTATCATCGACTTCAATCTCTGATAAAGGCACTCGCTGATCATCACGGGCCTAGCACTTACGGAGATGACTGATATGGAAGGCATTATGAACTCCCGATAGCTCCGAAGGCAAATTCAGACGATAAGCCTGATCCCCGATCCTCTCGACAACCTCGAATGGCCCAATATAGCGCGGGCCCAGCTTACCCCGCCTCCGAAATCGGATAATCCCCTTCCAGGGTGAGACTTTCAACATCACGGAGTCTCCGACCTGAAACTCTAACTCAGACATCCGGCGATTTGCATAACTCTTCTGGCGACTCTGAGCTGTCCTAATCCGCTGCTGAATCATCGCGACCTTGTCGCTAGTCTCTTGAAGAATCTCTGGCCCGCTGATAGGACGCTCCCCAACCTCTCCCCAGCGTACTGGAGTCAAGCACTTACGCCCATAAAGAGCCTCAAACGAAGGCATGCCGATAGACGCGTGGCAGCTGTTATTATACGCAAACTCAACAAGCCGCAAATGAAGATCCCAGCTTCCCCCAAAATCAATAACACAAGCTTGCAGCATATCCTCCAATGTTTGATTAGTCCGCTCTGCCTGACACCCTGTATGTGGATGATAAGCTGTACTCAGCTGAACTCGGGTGCCCAACTCTCTCTGAAAGCTCTGCCAGAATCGCGACACAAATCGACTGTCTCGGTCAAACGTAATAGATCTCAGAACTCCATGCCTCGCAACGATCTCACTGATGTAGAGGCGCGCCAACTGATCAATCGTAATAGTCCCACGAACGGCCAAGAAGTGAGCGCTCTTCGTAAGCCGATCGACAATAACCCAGATAATATCATTCCCACGAACAGTCCGAGGAAGTCTCACTATGAAGTCCATGGTGATATCATACCACTTCCACTCTGGAATCTCTAACGGCTGAAGTCTGCCATGAGGCTTCTGATGCTCACTCTTCACCCTCAAACACGTCATACACGCCTCCACATACTTCCCCACATCTCTCTTCATCCCTGGCCACCAGTAATGAACTCGCAGATCTCGGTACATCTTCGTGCTGCCCGGATGGATCGATAATCTGGACTTATGGGAATCATCTAGAATCAACTGCCGCAAACTACCTACTCTGGGGACCCACACTCGACCTCGAAGGGTCATCAATCCTCGGTCATCTCTACTCAGTAACTCCAACTGACCAGCTAATCTCTCTCTCTGCACATTCTCGCCTCTCAGACCCTCCTCTTGAGCTAACCGCAGACTATCAATTAAGGTCGACGTGACCTCTAATCCAGAAGCTCTGGACGTAACCGTCTGCCCATAAGATCTCCTGCTCAAAGCGTCTGCCACCACGTTAGCTTTCCCCGGGTGGTATTGAATATCGCAATCATAATCCTTCAGGAGCTCCATGCTACGCCTCTGTCTCATGTTCAACTCCTTCCGACTGAACAGGTACTGCAAGCTCTTATGATCAGTATATAATGTGAAGCGCGTCCCATAAAGATAATGCCGCCATATCTTCAAAGCAAAGACTATGGCGTCCAACTCTAAATCATGCACCGGCCGACTCAACTCATAACTCCGAAGCTGCCGGCATAAGCAATCACCTTGCCTCTCTGCATCAGTACACACCCCAACCCGGTAAACGAAGCATCACAATACACAGCAAAATCCTCAGAACCCTCTGGTAACGCTAGAATCGAGGCCCTACACAACCGATTCTTCAACTCTAGGAAGGCACTCTCCTGCTCCTCAGCCCATACAAATGGCACAGACTGCCTAGTCAACATCGTCAATGGCACTGCAATCCGCGAGAAATTCTCAATAAACCGCCGATAATACCCTGCCAAACCCAAGAAGCTGCGAACCTCGGACACAGATGTGGGCTGGCCCCAACTCATAATCGCCTATATCTTCGCGGGATCCACCTTAACGCCCTCGCTCGTCACCACGTGCCCTAAGAACTGCACCTCTCGAAGCCAAAACTCACACTTCGAAAACTTGGTGTATAGCCTCTCTCGCTGCAAGGTACTCAAAACCTCCCTCAAATGCTGGCTATGCTCCTCGCTACTCCTCGAGTAGATCAGAATATCATCAATAAACACAATCACGAAACGGTCGAGCATCGGCCTGCAGACCCTATTCATCAGGTCCATAAACGCTGCTGGGGCGTTAGTCAGCCCAAACGGCATGACTAAGAACTCATAATGACCATATCTGGTCCTAAAAGCAGTCTTAGGCACATCCTCGTCTCTGACCCGCAACTGATGATACCCGGAACGCAAATCAATCTTCGAAAAATAGCTCGCCCCCTGTAGCTGATCAAAGAGATCATCAATCCTCGGCAAGGGATAACGGTTCTTCACCGTTACCTATTAAGCTCTCTATAATTAATACACATACGCATCGTCCCGTCCTTATTCTTCACGAATAAAACAGGGGTCCCCACGGAGAAGAACTAGGGCGAATGAAACCACGATCTAACAGATCCTGCAACTGCATCATCATCTCGCGCATCTCTGTAGGAGCTAACCGATACGGCGTGCGTGCAATAGGAACGGCCCCGGGAACTAGGTCGATCCTGAACTCAACCTGCCGGTCCGGCGGCAGACCCGACAACTCATCTGGGAACACGTCAGGAAAATCTCTAACTACAGGAACATCACTGACCTCCTTCTTCTCCTTCTTCGCATCTATCACGTAAGCTAAATAGGTGGCACACCCCTTCGCCATATACCTTTGCGCCTGCGCCATCGACACTATACTCATCTCTCCCCTGCGCCTCTCGCCGTACACAACCGCTGACTCTAACTCGGAAACAGGAATACGAATCATCTTCTTAGAACAGAAGATATCCGCCTGACACGCTGTCAGCCAATCCATGCCTACAATGGCATCGAAACTGCTAATCTCCATAGGCATCAAGTCTATGGAAAATCGGTGACCGTCTATCTCTAATACACAATCTCTATAAATACGGCTCACTAATACCGTACTACCATCAACACGCTCAACAATAACAGGCACAAATAACTCAAATGAAGATATAGAAAAGTAATAACAGAAGGAGGCAGATACATATGAACGATCAGATCCCGAATCAAACAAGATAAAGGCACGTAGTCCATTAAGGATGAACGTACCAGATACAACATCAGGCGACTCACGCGCCTCCTCAGCCGTAGCCTAAAAGACCCTGCCACGAGCCCTCGGTGCTCCTCCTCCCCGAGGTGCTGAAGATGATCCAGACGGCCCAGCTCCACTCGAACTCGATCCTGGAAATCCCGCTCCGGGATTCGGGCAATCCCGAGACATATGGCCTGGCTTCCCACATCGGAAGCACAGGGACTCCTGTGAAGTACATGCAGCAGCAGTGTGACCAAACTGGCCACACCTAAAACATCGAAGGTGCTCCGGGGCACACGACCCTGCATGGCGGTGGTGGCACCGCTGACAATCTCTCTTCCCAGAACCTGAACTATCTATTCTGCTCCCCGAATCTCTGAATCCTCTGCCGACACTCCCCTGACTCTGACTCTGTCTCTAACCCTGACCCTGCTGTCTCTGCCCCTGCTGCCTCTGACCACCCCGACCCTGTCCCTGACTCTGTCCAGCCCCCGACTGTCTATCATCCCGGCCCTGATCCTGCCGAGCCCCTGAAGTCTGTCCCTGCTGCTCCGAATAACCACCCTGACGACTCTCTCTATAGAATCTAGAAGATCCTGAACTCTGCCCCTGCCCCGATGCATCCACACGCTATCTCTGGGGAGCCGGCTGCTCCCGCTGTCTCTCAACTTCTCGCTCTCGACGGCAGGCATACTCCATGGCTGAAGCAAATGTGGGGTCACGCAATATCCCCACAAACTCCTGAATGTCTGGCCTCAACCCCTCGATGAACATATTGACCTTTCGGTCCTCTGTAGCTACCTGATGCGGCGCGAACTGTGCTCTATCATTAAAGATATCAATATACTCCTGAATAGATTTGGATCCCTGCTGCAAATGGATAAACTCCCGCTCCAGCTCTCTCCTCGTAGCCGGCGGACAATACTGCAGTCAAACTCTGTCCTAAACTCCTCCCAAGACATCAAGTAGGCCTCATCGACTCCCCGAGCACTGACAACTGAACTCCACCATCTCAACGCTCCTCCCTTCAGAAGGTAGGAGGCATAACTCACCATGTCTGCTCGATCCACATGGGCTATACGAAACGCAGCCAATCAAGTGCCTTCGAGGCACCAACTCCCCCGAAGAACTCTAAAGGACGACCCGTCATAAAGTCCTTAAAGGACCCTCGCGATGGCTGGCTAGTAGAAGCACCTGCCCCAGAACTCTGATCTCCCTCGGGCGGAGGCACCGCACCTCGACCCCTACCCGCACCCTGAACTGGAAAGCGCTCATCTAAGATCTGGCCTATCACAACATATAAGTCAGACCTATGCACTGGCTCATCATCCCTATGCTCATCCCCCTGAGGCCCGCTGCCCTGACGGTCCATAATAACCTGCACAATAAAACAATAACACGAATTAACTCTACAAGACTCTACGCACTACTCGTTTATCACCTAATACTCTACTTCGGATTACTATCCAAGGATCTAGACTTCGTTGTTTAAGCTTAAGCATCCACTAGATACTTAATCTCTTAAACCTAGGCACTGATACCAAGCTTGTAACACCCTCCAACTAGATCACAATGCCATATAAATACCACATCGACAGGGATATAATATTATAATCTCTATACTAATCCCAAGACACATATATGAAAACCCAAAAGTTTTAAAACTTTAATTACACAACCAACGGTCACGGGAATCCCTGAACATAACATAACCTATCCGAAGTATATACAAACAATCCACAAAATATAACTACCTCTACACAGGGTAGCTAACAACTGGTCGAGTAGAAAATAGCAAACCTACAACGGTACAGCAGGCCTACTAACGCTCCGGTCATCTGAGATACACACGACGACACACACAGGTCAGCTGGCTAATGAGAATGTAAGGGTTAGCGTACAATTATAAAACTCAATAAACAAATGACTCGATAGTAAAATGTTCAGCGTTCTCTACTGAACAAGCATATGAGATCCCACAAAGTAGCTCAGATAGGCACTCAACTCGTGTGGACGAATCCACGTACCCAAATCCCTAGACCGCCCAAAGCAGTCGTCAGGACTCAAAAGGGAATCGGGAGCGACCCAACCCCTGCCCAGCCGTACGGTTTAGTAACTCGGAAGGTCAAGTGTCTCAAATCTCATATCACAATTCTCATTAAAACACAGTAATACATGCATGATAATATCTCAATAAAAGCTCGTAAGAAAACTCGTAATATCTGATAAAAAGCTCAGTAAAAGATCATGCAAGTATCAATAAATAATCGTACAAGTATCTCAGAAAAACATGCAAACTCACCTGCCCTGAAGACACACTACTAAGTCTCGGTTCCCTGCCCTTTCCCTACCCTATCAATGCGAGACCCTGAAATCACAACATCACAACTCAATATCACAATCTCGACCCAAGAACCCTATACACAATTCCCAACAACTCACGAGACCCCAAAGACCCGAACACACGACTCACAGAACCCGAAAACCCGACCTGGAACCTCAGCCGCATCGTGGCCGCACTGACCATCGCGGTCGCGGTCGCACTGACCATCTTGGTCGCGGCCGCGCTCAAGCTAAACCACCTGTGATCACTCATGAACATCACGGCCCGCGATCAGGGGATCGCGGCCGCGGTCACGGACAAACAGAACCAGAATTGCTCTGTTTTCTTAACATACCAGGGATCAAAATCCCAACAACTTACAGCTCGATTTTAATCACTAATATATACTCGAATTTACTCAGCAACACACATAAACTTAATTTAATTACTCAACAACAACTAACATCAATTAATCCACACTTTGAAGCTTAACACTCACTTTGGTTTTTGTTGCAAGAATTGGAGAAGATGATGATGGTTAGAAGCTCAATTCACAACTGAATCTTAGCCCCCTTGCTGCTGCTTCGTGGAAATCACAATCACACACTCTCACTTTTAAGCTCTGGCCTTTGAAATGATTTGAAGAAACAAAAGAACGAACAATATATACGTTTTGGGTTTAACGCGGTCCGGTACCAAAATCCGATCCCGATACCCCAAATTACAAATTTATATCCCCGTGTCCCAAAATACATAATTAATCTAATGAAATAATTCCACGTACCTATCCCAAAAATGTGATGTTACACATGCGTTATGTGCTTATGTGATTAGTGCAGTGTCTAACCCTTGTGTACTCACGAGCTGCGAAGCTTATGTATTCGAGTCTGATATGTTTGTCAAGGGAACCGAAGATAGGACCACCAGCTCCTGAGCGGAAGTAGGAGCTTTATCTTGCTGTTGCCGAGAGTTCTATATTTTGTTGACTGTATGTGACTACAGTTCTGTTGGGAATCTTGGGGTGAACTATGTCGGGTTTGTATGTGAATATTCGGGTTCGGGGTTGGTTCTGCATGTTGGGTAAACCGTTTGACAGAGTTGTTTATGTTTGTGAAATGTTTTGATTAATCAGTGTTTGTGTAAACCTTTGACATGTGTGATGGATTTTATACGCGTTTATGCCACCTGTGTATTGTAAATGACGTAGCTTTTAGCTGGGTTTAGAGGGTGTTACAAAAACTATATTTGTTTTGAGTTTTATTATCTTAATTATAGTTATAAGTTTATAATTTATAAGTTGTAAATGTATAAATTATAATGTATAATTTATAAAATAATTTAAAAAGCCCAATTTTATTAAAAATAAAAGCCCAAATGAAAGCTTTATCAAATGGATGATAAAAAAATGGTCAAACTCAAAGTGAAAGTCTAAAATAAAAAAATTTGGATTTTTTTATAACCGGTTTATTATATCCGAAACCGGTTACATAGGTTACACTTTATTGGGTCCAAAACCGGTTAAAATCCGAACCGGTTTTGATATCAATTAAAAATGTTAGTTTTTGATATTAATTAACAAGTAATAAAGTAAAAAAAACTAACATGTGTTAATGTTTTATATTAAATAAAAATGTATTAATTTTGTGTTCTTTAAAATTTAAAATGATTTAGGGTATTAAACGAATTTTCCTATTTTTTTAAAAATTAGCGTGCAAACTAAATATATTAAAAAAAACTCATCTATGCTTTTAGTGTAAAAACAAAACGCTGATTTAGTTTTCCTTTGTTAAAAAATTTAATAACTGAATTAGGGTTTTCCAAAAAAGAGAGTACATCAAAATGTGTTTATTTAAAAGATATTAAAGTAAATTATTGTTTATTGTTTTTCCTAAAACATATTTAGATTAGGGTATTCAAAAAAAATATAATTCAATTTTTTGAAAAGATTAAAATGATGTATATTTTTAATATGTAAAAATATTTAGTTTAACAAAAAAAAACTCATTTGTGTTTTTTTTATAGAAAAAATAAACTGTTGTATTATTTTAAAATAATTAATAAGTTAGATCCATTTAGGGTATTTAAATAAAAAAATGAAATATGTTTTTAAACGATTAAAGTGATGTATTCTTTATAAATGTTGTATCAGAATTTATAGTGTTTTTAATAGAGAATTTTATCAAACTTTATAATCTTTTTCTTCATTAAAAATTGAAGATCACATTAAGAGTCTCTTCAAAAACTGAAATGTGTTTCTGTAACACCCCTCCCGATCACACAAATGTCACGTCAACACAATACCATAAGTGACAATAATGCGGGAAATCCATAACACCCGTGTCATAGGATAATACAGACCACTGATAATTTAAAGCTTTTACTTAAACATCTTTAACACATAATCCACTGATTTACAACTTCTCAAAAGGTACAATTACAGCCAACACTAACACGACCACTAGCAAAGGCAGATACCACAGTCCTCAAGTAACAGCAAGTCCTTGATCAGTAAACCAAGCTACCGGTCCCTTCTCTGATCCCCTGAACATGGTAGACTCGATTACGTAAGCTCGGAAGCTCGTGAGTACGCGAGGGTTAGACTCTGCACAGTAAACACATAACACACATACACATAGCACATACACACATCACGACCCCTATCCCTGACAATCAACATCATAATTCAGGTATGAACACACAACATGATATCCGAAGCCATGCACACAGTATCACTGAGGGGACACTTCCCCGGCAAACGACCGTGTACGGCGGTGTTTAGCGAAAACACTGTAGCGCCGGCGCGAACCGGCTACAGGTCTAGCCGTGTACACACACCCCAAGGACTGTTAGGGACAGTCAACCTGCGCGATCACCCATCGCGAATCACCGTCCGTATGGAACTCATCACAGACCCCTGGACTGGATCTGATTTCATGCACACATATCACATATGTTAGAATAGAATCATACATGGCGCCCGCGTCCTTGTCTCATATACAGTGCTTAATATACACATACACGATACTAACTACACAGCTATGACCCATAAAACGATCCCGCGGTTTAGAAAAGACTCGAGTACTCACCTGATCAATTCGCTAATCCTGAAATCTCTGACTCGGCTCAGCTCGCTGGCTCGTCCCTGAAATCACACGGATCCCAACTGTTAACATAAACTCAACTCAATGGATACACATAACAATTTATACCCTGATCACATAGCCGACTCGAACCCAAAAGCAATCCCAACCGAATCCTAAAACCCGACCAAAACACGAAACGGAACCCCACAATCCAGCCCAAAACCCGGCCCCAGCCGCAACAGACTCGGCCCTAGGCCCCCGCCGTCGCGCCCACGCTCCGGCTCATCGCGGCCGCGCCTGGCCAGCCGCGTCGCGACCACGATCAGGGGATCGCGACTGCGACCCCTGCGATTGTCTTCTTCCCTTGTTCGACTTCCCGATCTGTCGAGGAGTACCAACACTCCATAGATTCGATTCCAAGCACTTAATAACCTCAAAATCGGTATATCATAGTCTCTTAGAGATCTCATAACCACTCCTCACGATTTTACTATATATAGCACAAATTAAACTTTCAATTCAAGGTTTCTTACCTTAAGATCCTCAAGAAAACAACGAGGTAGAAGAAGATTTGATTTCCAGCAACAATTTCTTGGATTCAATTGGCTTTCTTGCTGCTAATGACTCACGCACACACACACAATCACTTTTCAGAATTTCCAAAAGAAGAATAAGGCGAAAGGGAAAGTACGTACATATACTTTCTATTTTTGGCAACCCGGTACCCAATAACCCGAACCCAATATCATATTTTCACAATTAAAATCCACTTAACCCGATTAAATCCACGAACCCAAATATATAATTAATCCACTAAATTAATTATTCGACGCCACGTATAACCCATTCCCGACACGTATATATCCACTAATCGGGATCTCATTGGACCATCACAATAATAATATATTAACATCACTAAAATAATTACACGCAATTGTCTCAGAAAACGGGATGTTACAAATCTTCCCATCTTAAAGAGATTCCGTCCCTGGAATATATCGCAAGCACATTCACAATTACACATCTCTTATGTTAAATCCCCGAAACATCAACTAATATATCTCAATAAGATTATCAACAACCCTGTTGAATTCGCATTTGAACCTTGAATTTCACAACCATCACTAGCACACGACATTCTGAGAATCACATATTAGAATCCACTACTATTTGGTTAAATCCTCTATTCGCAGAGTCTTCTCGTGGTGTCACCTCATAAGCCACTGGGTCCACATATAATCTCAAATCATCAGTCCTTATTCCTTTATCACATTCTCATATAGCTCCATATGGTTCATCCACTAACATAACAGATCTTCAATCCACTCATATCAACACATAAAGATGTCTTCGTCGAATCACTAAACGCAATATCATAGATGCGGATAGCACACACAAGAATTTAAATCCACTATCAATATGATACTCCACTATCAGTAGGATCAATCCACTATCACATCACAAACGCATTCACAATGATTACCCATATAGCTCACATAACTCAACAGTATCGATCCACTAACATAACACAATGCCCAACTTTGAAACCCTGATAACTCAACTTACCATGATATATCCCACTCTCACATATATACCCAGACATAACTATCTCATATAACACATACACCACAATCCCACACCTCTGTCACTGGATCTCATAATCACGAACACGAATAAGGAAATTGCACGAAACAGAACACACATAATCTCACAAACACATCCCCAAGGCCCGCCCCACAACTGACACATACTCAAAGCAAGTTCAGATATACATACCCGAAATAGCATCAGCAGCATCCCGAGCCTCCTCTGCAGTCCCCTGAAAGACCCGACCCCGCGCCCTAGAATCGTGACGACTGGATGACGACGGCTCTGCTCTGACTCCACTAGGACTAGCCCCCTGCAATGCTGGTCCTGGCTCTGGACAGTCTCCCACTCTATGCCCCGACCTCCCACAACGGAAGCATAACGGCTCCACAGCCGTACACGTAGCGGCCACATGCCCCCACTAGTCGCACCGATAACATCTAGGTGCACATGACCCACTGTGTCGACGATGGCCCCTCAGGCACTCCCGATTCCCAGCTGGACTGTCAACCCTGCTACTCCAATCCTGAGACCTCTGTCCCCCGCTGCTCTGACTCTGCCCACTATACCACGAACTCTGACTCTGACTCTGCGCCTGTCCGCTCGACCTCCGATCCTTGTCCCGATTTCTTTCTTAATCTATATGACGTCTAAATCTAGAACTCCGGCTCGAATACTGCCCCGGATCTGAACACTGCTCCCTAGACATGTCTCTGGAACGCCTCTGATCACCTGAAGACCGCTCAGAGGTCCTCGCACGCCGGAACTGAGAAGACGGCTCCTCCCTCTGCTTGACTATCTCCCGCTCCCTGATGTGGGCCATTTCCAATGCTCTGGCAACTGTAGGAGTCTCGTGCAGTCCAACAAACTCCCTGATGTCTGCCCGCAACCCATCGATAAACATATCAGCCTTCCGCTACTCCGTGTCGATATGTTGAGTAGCAAACTGGGAGTACTCATTAAACCGGTCCACATACTGCTGCACCGTCATCTCTCCCTGTTGCAGATGGAGGAATCACCGCTCCATTTCTCGCCTCTCGTCTCTGGGAATATACTGCAGCTCGAACACGGCCTTGAACTGATCCCACGCATCGCATAAGCCGCAGAAGAAGTCATCGCTGACTCAATAGACTTCCACCACTGGGAGGCTCCTCCCCTCAGCTGATAGGTCGCATACCCGACCATGTCCCTCGGATCCACATGCGCAACCCGAAACGCAGCCTCTATCTCGCGCTCCCATGCCATGGAAACTCCGAGCTCACCACTGTCCCTAAACTCGGGTGGAGCTCCTGTCATAAAATCTTTAAAGGACCCACCCCTACGCGTAGACGATGACACACCATTTCCTGACTCAATCCCCGTAGGCTGCACAACTGGTCCCATTCCCTGACCTAGCTCCCGCTACTGTCTGTAGAACTCCGTCAAGACCTCTAGAAACTCTGACTTGCAGATAATCTCGTCCCCTGCCGGCTTACCGCGCCGGATCCCTCGCCCTGATCTGCCATGATGATCTGCACAAACCGAAACAATTAAGCAACAAATAGATCACCCAACGTTATACACTAAGCTAGGGTGGTTAATCCACTTATATGAATCACAAGAATGATCCCTCACGGATCGAAACAAGGTTTAAGTTAAGCATACACTAATGATACTCAGACTTCAAACCACAAGCTCTGATACCATCATGTAACACCCCTCCCGATCACACAATACCCACGTTAACACAATATCATAAGTGGCAATAACGCGGGAAATCCATAACACCCGTGTCATAGGATAATACAGACCACTGATAATTTAAAACTTTTACTTAAAGATCTTTAACACATAATCCACTGATTTACAACTTATCAAAAGGTACAATTACAGCTAACACTAACACGACCACTAGCAAAGACAGATACCACAATCCTCAAGTAACAGCAAGTCAGTAAACCCAGCTACCGGTCCCTTCTCTGATCCCCTGAACATGGTAGACTCGAATACGTAAGCTCGGAAGCTCGTGAGTATGTGAGGGTTGGACTCTGCACAGTAAACACATAGCACACATACACATAGCATATACACAGATCACGACCCCTATCCCTAACAGTCAACAGCATACTTGAGGTATGAACACACAACATGAGATCCAAAGCCCTGCACACAGTATCACTGAGGGGACACTTCCCCGGCCAACGACCGTGTACGACGGTGGTTAGCGAAAACCCTGTAGCGCAGGCGTGAACCGGCTACAGGTCTTGCCGTGTATACACGCCCCAAGGATTGTTAGGGACAGTCAACCCGCGCGATCACCCATCGCGAATCACCGTCCGTATGGAACTCATCACGGACCTCTGGACTGGATCTCATCACATGCACACATATCACATATGTAAGAATGTTGGGAAATAATCTAAGTATGTCAAGCTGTTAGTTAGGATTTCTCAAGCTGTTAGTAGTATTGTGTAATTACAAAGTTCGAGCTGCCAGTTCAATAAACTCGAGCTGCTAGTTCAAAAGTTCAAGCTTCCAGAGTCAAAGTTCAAGCTGCTCAACAGATAGATAACAGAAAGTGCTAAAATTCAGGAAGTGATAAAGATATCATAATTTGAAGAACTTCCAAGCATATCTACTACCAGAGAAACCACAGTTCGTCAAGGAAACAAATCAGAAGGCTATAAAAAGAGATAGACTAGGTCTTTCTCATTGTAATTGTGGTGCTTAAGTTTTCATATTGTAATTGCATTCTGATATAAGTTTCTAAAGCCTCTAAGGTTGAAAAACCCTAAAAACAGTTTGTGTTCTTCGTCTAATCAAACAGATTAGAGGTGATTGTAATCAGAGTTTTGGCAATACAAATGTTTCGATATTGATTGAGTTTATTTGATTATCTGTTCTTTATTATTCTGAAAGTTTTTCTTAAAACAATTAAGTGTTATTCCGCAAACTTCTTAATTGGACTTTGATTCAAAAACAAGGTTATTGGTTTAATTCTGATCTATTTAACCAGTTAATCTTAGGTGATTTTGATCTTGACAAGTGGTATTAGAGACAGGTTTCCGTTTTATTTTTATTCTTTGTTTTCAAAGTCAGAAACTTTCATCTTTTAAATTTTTATTTTTCTGCAATGGAGTTTGATAGTAGCAGTAGTGGATCTGGGCAAGGATTTAAAGTGCCAATGCTCAAACCCACTGAGTTCGAGATGTGGAAACTCAGGATTCAACAGCACATTCAATTTATTGATTATGCCTTATGGGAAGCTGTTGAAAATCCTCCTGCAGTTGATCCTGAACTAGATGCTGATGGCAAACGAAAAAGAACACCTCCAAAAACTAAGATTGAAAGAAAGGCTAGGATGAATGAAGTCAAAGCCCTTACTATTTTACAAATAGTCATTCCTAATGCTTATCAACATCAGTTTAAAAAATTCTATACTGCTCATTCTCTTTGGCTTGCTTTAGAGAAAAGATTTGCTGGCAATGCTAGCACAAAAAGAAACCAAAAGGATCTTTTAAAACAGCAGTAAGAAAATTTTTCTGGAGGAAAGAATGCGAATATTACTCAAATCTTTGATAGGTTTAATAAACTGATAGGTGAGTTGGAGAGTGCTAAGGCTAGCCTGGATTAAGATGAAGTAAATAGAAAATTCCTCAGATCTCTTGGTGAAGAATGGACAATATATGCTGCTCAATGGAGAACAAAGGACACTCTAGATGAAATAGAGTTGGATGATCTCTACAACAACCTGAGAGTGTTTGAATCTGAAATTGAAAATAAAAAGAAACTCTTTTCTTATAATCAAAACACTGCTCTGCTATCATCAGCATTAAATGATAAATCAAACTGTTGTGACTCTTTTTTAAGAACTGATGGCAACACATTTGAAGTTCATTATGAGGCATTTGTTGCAAGTGATGGACTTTTTGCTCTTAATGCTGAAGATCTGGAACAAATCCGTCCAATTGATCTAGAAGAGATGGACTTAAAGTGGCAACATGCCATGTTGACTATGAGGGCCAAACGATTTCTTAAAAGGACTGGCAGAACAAACTTTCAAGCCAGAACAGAAGGCAAGCCAGCATTTGACAAATCAAAGGTTGAGTGCTTCAAATGTCACAAGCTTGGCCACTTTGCTAGAGAGTGTAGATCACAAGATCAGTAGCCACCAAGACCCCAACAAACCAGTCAAATACAATCTTCACAAGCCCTTGTTTCTCAAGAAGACAATGTTTTTGACTGGAGTGACCAAACAGAAGAGGAGTTTCAGAATCAAGCTCTTATGGCAGAAACTACAACTGTCACTTCCACTGAACTACCATCTGAGGTAAATGCTAAACTCTGCTCTCAAGCATGCAAAAATATGGTTAAAAAGTACAGAGATCATAGTGAAAGCATGTGTAAAACTCTAACTAAGATGGAAGAGAGGAGGTATGAGTATATGCATGCAATAAAGGATCTTGAAAAACAGATCAACGACTATAAGGACAATAAGACTCAGATGGGACATGATAGAACATATCATGAGTGGGAGAAAAAGGAACTAAAAGAGAAAATAGAAACCCTTAATAAGAAACTAGAAGAGGCTGACCAGAAGGTGTTAGAAGCTCATAAGAAAGTAGAATCTATAAACATAGACTTGGGCAGCTTCAAGTTGGCCAATCAAAAGTTAGAACACCTAATGGAAGTCCAATTTAAAGACAGGGTAAAATCTCAATGTAAGGTCTTGACTCTACGGATCTATCTCGACGAGACACCTTCTAACGTGTGCGGAATCCTCTTTAGCGGCTTGACGGTAAGATCACACACACGGAAAGACGGAGACTACCACGGTGATAGACGAACGACTTAGAACGCCCCAACACGATGATTCTCTCCGAAACAACTCTCTGGAAACTTGCAAGTTCGAGATCGCCTTTGCTAATCGCTCTGATAAACGTCTACAGAAGTCTTATAATTAATCGAATTAACCCTTAAATATACTGACAGATTCGAGTTTGTCTAGGACAAATTCGAATCAGGCCCAAGGCCCATTCGAATTTGTCCTCAATGACAAATTCGAATCTACCTTAAATTCGAACTTCAACTATCAAACTTATGTTTTAACTTATGTTTGAATTTATCTTTGAACTTTATGTTTGAACTTCTTGTAATACATTACACCAAGTTTAAACATACAAACAACCAATATCAAACACACATAATCACATATATCAAACACTCGTCAATATTCAATACCAAGTAACTTGACTTACACAAAATGCTATCAAACCTTAGACTGCTATCGTCACACAGGATGTACTAACAGACTCCCCCTTGACGATAGCTTCTAACTATTTACATTTTGACTAAGTACTTGGACCATATAGACTACTTCCTGCATATAGACCTATATCTATACATATTCTCACTATCTTCTGGAACTTCCTGGCTTCAGATCTCCATCCTTCGTGAAAGAAGATAGGCTGATCATGTAGCTTCTTCAGGTCGTCCTTTGATAGATTTATTAAGTGCAATGGATCATACACTCTCAAAAAAACTTTGTCTTGTGTATCTTCCATTACAGCTTCAGCAGTTTCATTATCGATATACCACCACTTCATGTTACTTAAAACATCTTGTGGCATTGATTTCATCAGCATCTTCTTCAAACACTTTACATGTTTGTACACCATTCTGGCCCATGGCCTACCTGTATGTGGATCAATTCTAGTTTCATCTTCCACTCTCTTTCCGGTCCTTGGCTCGAGTCTCTAAAATTTACCTGACCGACCCTCTTTTCTGATAATCTTCGCGATCGCTTCAGCATACGGGTCGTCACCAATATTAATTAACTCTTTCCACGCCAACTCCTCTACTTCAACCTTCGGCAATGTATTAAATACTCTGAGCGTCCGCCTTAGGTATTGAAGTCCATCTCTCCTTTTAGTATGAATAGCTGCAATTCTCTGTCAAAGAACCAGCTTATAATTCCACTAGATAGATTTTCTGAGCCTGGTACTCTCATTCTTCTCTTCATCTTAGGCTCTTTCTTCTTTTCTTCCTTCCGGAACCATAGATTCAGCAATTCAGCCCTAGATGGCTCTCTCTCAGCTTCTTCAAGTTTAGAATCTTCTACCGAGGCCAGTTTGATCTCATCAATATTAATCACATTGTGATTGTTTTGGACATATAGCTCAGTGATAGGCTGTGAGTTTACAATCACTTCATCGACATTGTCGTCTTCATCTTCTATCACTTCATCATCTGATCTCCAATCAACTATGTCCTCCGTCACGAACTCTCCTTCCTCCAACTCTTCAATCTCATCCTCAAAATCAAACTCTATCACTTCTTCCTCAATATCCATCAGAGCGTCTATCATCTCGCTCTCAAAAGTCTTTGAGGAACTAGGCTCACCTCCTTCAGCTTCTGACTGACTCGGCTCCCCCTGAACTTCAGCGTGCTGAGCAGAAGAAAAATCTACTGACTCACTATCCTTTTGTGCATTGGGATCATTGCCGTCTTCGTCTTCCCTTCTCAACTCTTCAGTATCTCTACAACTGGTCTCCCCTTGAGCCTTTAGATTTTTCATTAATTGCTCGATGAGGGACCTCATAGTTCTGAGCTCTGCTGCCTGATCGGCGACGAATGCCTTCAATTCAATATTTTCTTTATCGATGTTTGCGTTATGTGCTTGAAGCTCGCCGATAGCTTTAATAAGTTGGAAGATTTGGACTTGCTGGAATTCCACTTTGCTTCGGAGCTCTGAAAACCTTTGGTTGTCTGTGAAGATGGATGAAGTGGATGGAATTGATGTGATAGGTGACGGAGTGATTGGTGGTGGAATAGATGGTTGAACGGATGGCTGAGCGGATGGTTGAATAGATGGAATTTCAGGCTTTGAAACGGAAGCAGATGAAGCTCACTGCATAAACCTATGCCTTTTGGCCCTTTGCCTAGGCACCAAAGGAGCAGTATCTTCAATCTCAAAATCAGAGTCATCTTCATCAGAATCTCTAGATGCTCTCTTTTGTGCTTCTCGATTAATAACCACAATTCTTGATCCATATATGCCTATTTGGACAGCCGGATCTTCCGTCTCTTCTGCTGGTGCCTCAACCTCGATCTCCTCAACTTCCTCTGATGACGACTCAGAGTTGGTCACTGCCTGACCCTCTACCTCTGGCTGATAATCATCAATTTCTCGCATAAGGTCATCAAGACTAGCTGGAGGCTCCAAAATATCACCAATAAGCTCAGTAGTAATCTCTTCTTGGGCCTGAGTCCCCTGAGCCCAAATTTCTTCCAGAGTTTCTACTCTTGGATCTATTTCGGGGGCTACTCCCGACGGACCCGCAGCATCCAATGAAGGACCTGCTTCCACCGATTCCTGCACCCTGCTTGTTGAAGGCCTTGAAGCCTGAGTCTGTCTTACTTGAGCTCTCTGCCTCCTTCTTGGTTGTTGTGGAGGCCTTTTCTGTTGTTGCGGCTGCTGTGGCTGAACTTGTACTTCCCCAGCCCAATTCGCACCTTCGGGGGCTTCAAAATTTGGATTTATTACAGCATCAAAAAGTGGTGCATCCAGTGGTCTAACTACTTCACCCCTACGGGCATTGTGCGCTTGACAATCAGCAAAAATTTGCTTATCGATTACCGCGACACTCTGAATTTCTGGCAACTGCGGCAGGTTGGGCAAAAAATGTCTGATTAGCATCATAACAAACCTCGGATACATCAGAAACCTTTTTCTTGCTGGAGCTGTTATTTGGTGAACAAACTCCGCAAAGAACATCTCGGAGTAACTGAACCTTTTGTTGTAAACCAATGCTATCATCGCCGATTGCATCTTCGACACGATATAGTCAAATCCGGCCTTCTTTGGAGCGAAGCACACCATAAAGACATGTGCAAGATACCTCAATTGTCCTATTAGACCACTCTTCATGTGAGATGCCTTAGCTACATCTAGGCCATACCCCATCCTCAAAAATGCTGTTTGCCTTACTTCCAAAGGGAAGTTAATAGGCCCAGCTTCTTGCTTGACGGATCCCAGCTGCAAAACCCTACGCAACATATCGGCGGAGAATACAAGAGGCTGCCCGGCGATCCTTGTCCTCAACACAGTCGGAGTCACTGTGCAATCAACTTGCAGATGATCCCAAAATTGCCTAACATAGGGCAGCACGATCTGCACATTGTGAGAAAGGGCATACGACACCCTTGAATTAGCCAAAAAGTCCACCATCTGGCGAAATGCCTGAGCTTCATGAAGCTCACGATCCGGTGACACGACCATATTATGCTTTTGAATAAAAGCTCTTTCCCCCATATCTGCACAATAAAGTATAAAATATATTAGAAGGGACAAACTAAAAATGAAACTTGATTAATTCAAATTTGTTTTATTTTGAACTTATGTAAGTTCAAAATCCAACACATATGAATTTCTACAAGTTTGACATAAAATTATTCAAACATTTCGATTTTAATAGCAAATTTGAATAACATGTTCGAAAATTACCTTAATTCGAGTTTAATGATATGTTTGAATTTAGGGACAAATTCGAAGCATATGAACAAACTCGAATGTCGGCACTTTCAAAACAAAAATCCAAGATTTAAACCATTTTAGACTTAGAAAATCACATTCACTAGTCCTAATAGGTTCCAATTGAAGATATTTGCCACTTATTTGAAGTTTCACTGGTTAAACTTTGTGATTTTGAATCACAAAGTTCAAAAGCCTTAAAACCTCAAATTTAGTCGATTTTGGCTCAAATTGAATCTAAAACTTCCTAAACCTTGTATAATAGTGATGTTTATACCTAGATTTGGTTATATACTCGAACACAACGGACAAAACTTCGATGAATAGGTGAAAAACTCGAATGCGATAAACTCGAACGCACAAACTCGAAATCGCACTGGATAAACTCGAAGGGTTAAAATCGAATGTAGGTGAACAATGAATGTTCACTGTTGACCTATATATACTAACCACCTTCGAACTTGTGTTAAATTCAAAGTTACTGACATTTTCGAATGTAAATTCGAATTTGTCTTAAATTCGAATTTAAATGAAAATTTTGAAAATCTTTGAATAAAATTCAACTTTTCCAACTTTTTCGTGTAACGGAACAAACTATGCAAAATTTATTTACACTAAGCACAAGATTTTCACGCAATGTTTATTTTTTCAACTAAGAATGCATCCTCAGTAACTTTGACCTTTTTCCTAAATAAAATGAAATAAAATAAGATAAAATAAAAATTTTGAACAAGATTTAAACTTAAACTAATCTACAATATTTTTAAAATTTATATCCTGTACTTAACACTTACAGAATATTTTTGGCGAGAATAGTCAAAGAAAGGTTCAATCAGATAGCGGTGTCAAATACGCACTTTCAGTATCTTACTTTCACACTTAGGAATTTTTTGATTCCTTTGATTGTTTGTCGTGACATACATTTCTAGATGATTGCTGGTATTATTTTCCCTTTAAACATGTTACACTTTGGAATATCCCTTGGCCTTTTTATTTATCAAGAAATTACCTTACGTGACTCATACTTAGACATACTTTTATGATCAAGGCATACACACAATGATTATAACTTTTCGATATTGCAAACTTTCTTTAAAAGGCAAACGTCGGATACAGTTCTGTATTTACATACAACTGAGTGTCTTAGTTTGTCTTAAAGTTTATTTTAAAGCTAGGAAGACAGCGGTGACAGGTCTGTACCGATGTACAACAAAGCGACTTATCTTGCTAACTCGAGTCAAACCAGAGGCAACAGGTCTGTACTTACGTACAACAGAGTTACTTGTTTTGATTCTCAACTAAGTATCATGATTTTTCTACTCTTTTCATTTCTTTAAGATGTATCTGTAGTTGCTATACATCCCTCAGAAAGTTTGCATACCTCATTTAGAATCAATGTCTCTATGTCTCTAACATAAAAATTAAGACCATTTGGCCATACATCTAAGTTAGTGACACGTCTGACTTTTTCTTGAATATTTTATTAGCCTTGAAACTCCCTTTATGTTTTATGCCTACCAACATATCAAACTAGATAATGTATAACACTTAGAATTTTAGGTGCATTATGTGTGAAAGCTTAACACTTAGAGATTGTAATGACTGTGCTAATTTTCGTCACTTTGAACCTATGTATCTAAGACTTAACTCATTTTCTGATATTCTCATTTTTTTTGAATTTTTTTTATGGTTTTCTCTCTTTTTTCTTTTGTTTTTCATAAATAAGAGTAAGAAAATAAAATAACGTACTAACTTACTATAAAAAGAAATTCTCCTAAGATACTAAACTTACTATAAAAAGAAAGAAATTCTACTGCTATAAAAGGAAATAAACTCTACTAAGGTCAATTTACTCTGGATTACGCATTCCGTTTAGTTGAACTAAAAACTCAAAACGTGACTTATCAAAAGCTTTGGTAATAGATCAGCATTATTATCGTCCGTTGCAACTTTTACCAGCTTAATTAAGTTCTTTTCAGCACAATCACGAATAAAGTGGTGTCTTATGTCTATGTGCTTGGTTAGACTGTGTTTAACTGGATTATTTGTTATTGCAATAGTTGACTGGTTATCTATCATAATAGGAGTATGAGTATAAGTCAAACCGTAATCCCGCAATTGTTGTTGTATCCACAGAACCTGTGAACACCAACTACCCGCAGCAACATATTCGGCCTCGCACGTTGACACGGCTACCGAAGTTTGTTTCTTGCATTGCCAGGAAACGAGCCTCCCTCCAAGGAACTGACAACCTCCAGTTGTTGACTTGCGATTCAAGCTGCATCTTCCATAGTCTGAATCCGTGAACGCCTCCAACTCCAGATCGCCCTCCGCGTGATACCAAAGTCCCAGCTTCGGTTTCGACTTGAGGTATCTTAGAATCCGCTTCACAGCTTTCATGTGCATCTCCTTTGGATTAGTTTGAAACCTAGCACAAATACACACAGCAAACATTATGTCAGGTCTAGAAGCAGTTAAATATATGAGTGACCCAATCATGGCCCGATATAATGTCGGATCCACATCGGTATCACTTTCTGTACCCGGTCCGAGATTTTGATTCACTTGAATCGGCGTGCTGAAGTGAGCTGTCAGCTTGGTTCCTTCCATCCCGAAGTGCTCTAAGATGTCATAGACATACTTCGTCTGATGAATAAACATGCCCTCCTTCCTCTGTTCGACTTGCAAACCTAGAAAGAAGTTTAACTCACCCATTGCACTCATCTCAAACTTATACTTCATCACCTTTTCAAAGTCTGTGCACATCTGCTCGTCTGATGACCTGAAAATTATATCATCGACGTACACTTGTACCAAGATGAAATGTTCACCTTTTCTCTTCACAAACAGCGTACTATCTATTCTCCCTCTTTCAAACCCGTTGTCTGAAAGATGATTAGATAGAGTCTCGTACCACGCCCTCGGTGCTTGATGTAATCCATACAAAGCCTTATCTAACCGATACACTCTGTCTGGATATTTCGGATCTGTAAACCCGGGCGGCTGTTCCACATATACCAGTTCCTTCATTTTCCCAAAAAGAAACGCGCTCTTTACGTCCAACTGATAAACTTTGAAACCTTTGAAGGAAGCAAAAGCTAGAAACAAACGAATTGCTTCAAGCCTTGCCACTGGCGCGAACACTTCATTATAATCGATTCCTTCCTCTTGGTTGAAACCCTTTACCACAAGCCTTGCTTTGTTGCGAGTGACTATACCCCGATCATCTCTCTTGCACTTAAAAACCCATTTGGTCCTATTGTAACTTCTCCTCGAGGTAACGGAACTAACTCCCACACTTCTAGTTTCCTAAACTGTGACAGTTCTTCCTGCATCGCTTCAACCCAAGAGTTGTCTTTTAGTGCCATTCGCACATTTTTCGGCTCTACTTGCGAGATGAAACATGAGTAGAGGCAAGTGTGAAAGGCCTCAGAGTCATTGATCATCGACAACAACACTGTGTTGTTATTCAAACTACTCCTAGTCCTCACACTAGCATTAGGATTTCCTATGATACTCTCAATAGGATGATTCTTGTTAATCCTAGATGTTTCTATCTCGTCAACTCTCAGATTATCTCCCAAATTTGATCTTATCTCTCCTAACGGGGGAACGACTTCAGACTCCACATTTTCTTCCTCATGGACACTGTCTTCAGAGTTAGAACTTGTTGTCTGATTTTCGTTTGTAGGCACTTCAGAATCATTCTCTTCTAGAGATCTATCTTCAGTTGATGTAGGCTCGGATGTTGATGGAAAGGTGGTCCTCGGAAAACTTTGACTCTCGTCATTCAGATTTAATGACAACATGTCCTATTCGATTGTACCTGCATTTCCATCAAAAGGAATGTTAAAGGACTCAAACAATTTGTCATAATCAAATATCCATTCCGGACCAGTTTGGGGTTCATGTGTATAACTTGTGACTTCAATGTTATACACAATCTCTACTGCACCATTTGATTTTTTAAAAACCCTTTTATTTGGTGAATTAGGCACATAACCTAGGAAATAACCTTCGTAAGCCTTTTCACCAAACTTGGGTTGATGTTTTGTTTTCAATAACGTACATGGTACCCCAAATGGTTTGAAGCCAGTTAAATTTGGTGGCCTTTTTATTCAAAACTTCATAATAGGTTTTGTTCAATGATTTGACAGTAAGGACCCGGTTTAAAACATGGCACGCGGTATGCACTGCCTCCCCCCAAAACATTGTAGGAAGCTTTGAATCCGAAAGCATGGTCCTTGCTGCCTCAATCAGAGTCCTGTTTTTCCGTTCTGCCACCCCATTTTGTTGTGGCTCATATGGTGCACTAAATTGATGCACTATGCCCTTTGATAGGCAATATACACCAATAACCGTGTTTTTAAAGTCTGTTCCGTTATCACTTCTGATACGCTTAACCCTCGTTCCCTAAGAGTTTTCCACTTGGTCTAAGAACCGGATGAGCTTGGCAGCCGTCTTGTCCTTTGTACCTAAAAAGAAAACCCAAGAGAAATGTGAGTAATCATCAGTAATAACCAAACAATACCAACTACCACCTATGCTCCTTTTGTTGATTGGTCCGAACAGGTCCATATGCAACAAATCGAACGTGGCAGCTGTTGAGTTCTGAGTCTTGGACTTGTGTGCTTTCTTGTGTTGTTTTCCTTTCTTGCACGGTAGACACTTGTCCTCGAACTGAAAACTCTTCATGGGAACACCTTGCACCAATCCATTTTTCGTAATGTAGTTCATTTTTCTTAGGTGCAAGTGTGCCATGCGTCTGTGCCAAAAAATCGATTCAGTCTCTGACGCTTTTGATAGTAGACAAATTGGTCCCATTGAAGATTCCGGTTTGTTCATGTCGATCATGTACATGTCATTCTTCCTTGGAGCCCTCATCAGTATCCATTCTTCATGTACTTTGAACCCCGGTTTCAGCACTAACGCCTCAGTATCAGTAAAAAGTACCGAGTTCTTCTTATCACAGATTTGAGATACACTAATGAGATTGTGAACCAGTTTATCAACGTGATAAACTTGATCCAGTTTGATAGTCCCATTAGTGACCACTCCAGTACCGGTGATATTTCCTCCCTTATTACCAGCGAATGATACAAATCCCCGATTCCCTCCCTTGAAATCTGCGAGTAGACTTCTTTCCCCTGTCATGTGCCTGGAGTAACCACTGTCGACGAACCACTTGTTGTTTGGACCTGTAGTTATCTCTTGCACATGAAAGAAAATAGGTTAGTTATCACGGGGAACCCAAGCCGTGACTGACTTGGTAATACCATTCTCGTCCACATACTTGAACTCTTTCAAATACTCATTTCTCCTCTCAGGTGACTTGGGTTTTTTATTTAGAGCCTGTTGTGGTGCAGAGTGATTTAAGTTCACTCTCGGCCTTTGTGTAGGCATTTGCTGTGGAGCTCTTGAATAATTTCGATTATATGGAATTTCCGATTGATATCACTGAGCTCTACCTGGTGTTTGATGTCTTACAGGAGTGTGGGACCTAACCGGAGTGTAAGCTCTGCTAGGTGTAGTACTCCTATAATTTTGTTGCGGTCCTGACCTAGATTGATTAGTGACTCTATTAGGTGAATTCGTGCTAATCACTTATTTGGTTCGACCTGACACAGGTGCTTGTTTCACAGCAGATTTAGGTGCGGCTTGCACAGTTTTCTCGGTATTTTGAGAACTACTAGTGCTTGCAACACTTGGAGAAGATTTATGTTGTTCCGGCTTTCCAGTTTTAGGTGTAGAGTCTACTTTCCTATGTGGACAACTAGAAGAAACATGCCCCCTTTCGTGACATCTAAAGCAAGACATTTTGTCAAAAGACTTTTTATGTGTGCCCTTTAACTTAGGTGTCTCACTAGTGTCTGGTTCTTTCGTCTCAACTATAGTGACTGGTTCCTCCTCCTGATCATTAAAGTCAATTTTGTATTGACCTATAGGCTTATCACTGGAGGATGTCACAAACTTAAGCTTCTTAATCTTGACATTATTAGTAGTCACCTTAGTTTCTGGTTCCTTAACTGTTTCAGACACAGGTTCAGGCATTTCCTCTGATTCAACTGATTTTTCAGTTTTCTCCTGAGGTTGAGGTACATAATTATCATTAAAAGGTGGAGGACTCTCATGATACCCTAGACCTACAGGCTTCTTAGACTGACGCTGTGCATCTAAGATCTTCCCTAGGTTGAGCGATGAGTTCCTAAACTTTTCAAGTTTACTGTTTACCTCAGCTACCTTTACCTTAGATTCAGCTAGCTCTACTTCTTTGATTTTAAGATCTTTGGTCAATGCCTCAACATGTTCATACATCAGTTCTAATCTAACACACTGTTCACTAAGCTGGTCCTTTAGAATTATGACATCTTGTGCGTCTTCCTTAAGCTTATCCCTAAGATCTTCCTTTATATCTAATAGGCTAGCGTTGTCTGATTTTAATGAGTCATTCTAAGTAGATATAGTTTGATTTGATTCCAGTACTAAATTTAACCTATCGTTAGATGTAGCACACAAAGCACATAAATCACGGAAAATAGAGAAGTTCAGAATTACCTTGGCATGATCTGATTCCACATTGGCCATCTGTGCGGCGAACTCTAGAATCGTGTGATCTGCTGACTTTTCTACCAACATCGGACTTCTTTCATTCTGATTGCTGTCCCCTGTCTTTTACTCTGCTCCATCACTTCCAGTCTCGGTCACTTCAGCTATAAAGGCTCTAGCATTCGACTCTGGATGTGTACTCCAGTCATATGTTCCATCTAGCTGTCTGTCTGAAGTGACATTGGATAACAGACCAGCTATATTCGCCTGACTGGTTGAACTACCCGGCAGATATCTCCTTTGAGATTGATTCTGATACTGGTTCTGGTAGTTTTCTACTTTCGGTCTCTGACACTCTCTAGCGAAGTGTCCTAACCCTTGGCAGTTGTAACATGTGACGTCCTTGTTAATTAATGATATAATTGTAGCATTCACCAGGATCGACTAACAACCCAATGAGTATCATAATAATTGAAATTGAATACATAAATTAGAATTAAGCAAATCCACACTAAAGCAATAGAATACATGTCTACAGTGATAAGAGTCTAACTATTACATCAACATAATTGTTTTAGAAGTAGAAATCCCAGCCCAAAGCTATTACATTCAAGTACCAATAGCTACTAAGGTCTCCGGGATATTGATTTAATATGCTTAAGTAGATGGTCCAGCTACACTCTTGCCTTTGCCTGTAAACAATGTGAGTCAACAGTAAGCTAAATGCTTAGTGAGATAACAGATTATGCATACAACAAATATTTCTTTACAAACAATGCTTAGTTATGGGCAGTGTAAGCCCCATGTATGTGAAAACGGCAGTGAAAGCCTCAGTGTGTGAGTAAACCATGCAGTGCTAGCATGGGGTGACAGTTCAATATGCTGATCGGGGATGTGCCGAACCTGATGGGATACGAGTGGGATGATCAGTCCCCGACAGTGGCCTGCTGTCAGCCCCAGTCCAGGTCGCATCAGAGTGTGAAGTAATGATCATGCAGTGCAAGCATGTTGTAAATAGATGCACTTTCAAATGAACGCAAGCTACATGTGTGTTACATGTCAAGTACGAGTGTGCATCATAACAATAAATCATTTCATGAGTGCCAAATGAAGTATATGAACAATGTGAACATGCCATTGAATGTATAAACATGAATGTAAAAACAATAAATGTTCGAATGATAATCTGCAACTCACAGTGATTGGTATTGTGTGACTTGATCTTGAATCAATGTGTGTTTTGATAACACCACAATGATCTGTAATGTAAGTGTAATAGTGATGTAATGTCAGTAATTGCTTAAAAATTGTATTCTGAAAACTAAGTATAATTGTACTGATTTCGGACCACATCCGAATTCGGATGGTCCGAAATACAGGGTTGTCCGAAATATGGTATTGGTCCGAAGTGGGTGTGATCCGAGTTGAGCATGGTCCGAGATTGGCATTGGTCCGAAATGGGTATGGGGTCCGAAGTTACTGTTGATCCGAATTGGGACGGTGTCCGAATTGGGATAGGACCGAAATGGGGTTGGTCCGAAATCATTGTAGGTCCGAATTGTGTATTAATCCGAAATAGGGCAAGGTCCGAAATTGATGGATCCGAATTGGGTGGATCCGAATTCGGATGGATCATCAGTCCGAACCGAGTTCATACTTAGCATATTTTCTTCCAGATTTTCCAGATTCCACTATTTGACCATTTTACATGTTTTGAGTCTGATATTGCAGATATAAGCTTAAATGTACTATATCAACTTATAATATAACACTTATGTACCAAAATAACCGATTTGTGTCCATTTTTCTTATGAGTCTCGATGAACACACACACTAAAATACACACATATCTCAAAATCATACTTAGACTTCGATTCTGTTTCTGAAATTTTGTATACAACATCACTAACACTCGATTTTAACATTGCAACAATAACATCTAACATGCATTAACAGTTGCATCAAAATCTTATAATTCAGTTCTTATTGAAACCGAACACAAAACTCCAAGAATTCGTAAATATTAACAAATATTACCTCAAATTGTTTGTTGTAATGCTTATAGTTCCTTAATTGCCACTTGATTCCAACTTTTGCAGCTTCAATTTGTTGATTCTTGGGTGTTCTTGGATGAAGCCGAGAGAGATGTAGAGAGAGAGAGTGAGAGACGGTTGAGAGAGTAGAGAGAGAAAGTGATGGGTTAAAATGAAGAGTTATTCCTTCTTTTATTTGACATTTTGTCCTATTGCACATACAACCCCTCAACTTTGTATTTTCTCATTTAACTGATATAATGATCAAAATAACTTAAATTGATTTAATTTTTCCATAAGTACAATAATTGAGTCTTAAAACCGTAAATTACATATAATTAAAATTTGGGATGTTACAGCATGGGCTCCACCACGCCTATACTTCGTCCGCGAAGTCATGCTGCGCTAAACAAACTTGGGTACTTGTTCTTCATGTCTTCTTCCGATTCCCAAGTGTGATTAGCTCCCTTATGATGCTTCCACTTGACCAGCACCATCCTGATCTCTTTGTTCCGTAGCTTTTTGACTTTTGTCTCCAAAATGCACTCCGGTTCATCAACGAACCTTAGCCGTTCGTCAATCTTAATGTCCGAGTGATCAGTCCATGGTTCCCTCTCGGGCACCAGACTCTTTCTTAAGTATCCTACCTGGAAGACCGGGTGAACTCCTGATAACTCTTCCGGCAAGTCCAAGTGATAGGACTGATTACCAACTCTTTCTATTATTTTGAAGGGTCCTATGAATCGAGGCGATAACTTTCCTCGCTTAACGAATCTTGTAACACCTTTCATTGGGGATACCTTCAAGTATACCCATTCATCTTTCTGAAATTCTATCGCTTTGTGCCGGCGATCATGATAGTTCTTTTGTCGATCTTGTGCTGTTTTCATGTACTGCCGTATGAGTTGGATCTTTTCATTTGTTTCTTGTAGCAAAGCAGGACCGGCTATTGGAGTTTCTCCTGTTTCCCTCCAACAGGTTGGAGTCCCACATTTTCTGCCATATAGAGACTCGAACGGTGCCATCTTGATAGTGGAATGGTAACTATTGTTGTAGGAGAATTCAACCAATGGGAGGTGATCGTCCCAGTTACCACCTAAATCCATGACACACGCTCTGAGCATGTCTTCGAGAGTTAAAATTGTTCTTTCACTTTGACCATCAGATTGGGGTCTATAGGCAGTACTCATTGCGATACGAGTACCAAGACCGTTTTGTAAAGCAGCCCAGAAGTTGGAAGTGAATCTACTATCTCGGTCAGAGACAATAGACTTGGACACACCATGCCTAATGACGATTTCGTTAACGTAGATCTGGGCGAGACGGTCCAGTGAATAGGTTTCTCGGACGGGAATGAAGTGAGCAGACTTTGTTAATCGATCAACAATGACCCAAATGGCATCATGTTGACGACGCGTCTTGGGCAGCTTCGTTATAAAGTCCATAGTAATATGATCCCACTTCCATTCCGGGATAGGAAGAGGTTACATACTACCATAGGGCTGTTGATGTTCTGCTTTGACTAGACGACATGTTCTGCACCTTTCAACATACTGACCGACATCTCTTTTCAATCCTGGCCACCAGAAGTCGGCCTTCAGGTCGTTGTACATTTTTGTGCTGCCAGGATGAATTGAGAATTTAGATTGATGAGCCTCCTCGAGAATTACATTTCTCATGTTCCCGAACTTGGGAACCCACACTCTGCCATACACACCCTTTAGTCCAGTTCCATCATCTTGCATTAATGGCAACTGAATTCTGATATCTTCGTCTTTAACATTCCCTTCTTTTAGGGCCTGTAACTGAGCAGCCCTAACATCATCTATAATAGTTGAGGTCAAAATTGTAGAAGTCAAGGCATAGCAATATGCCTTGCAGTATGCTTTTCGACTTAGAGCATCGGCCACTACGTTGGCCTTCCCTGGATGATAGAGAATCTCACAGTCGTAATCTTTTATCAGCTCCATTGACCTTCTTTGCCTCATATTCAAGTCCTTCTGACTGAATATATACTTTAAACTCTTGTGATCAGTGTAGAGCTGACACTTGGTTCCGTACAAATAGTGTCTCCATAACTTGAGAGCGAAAGTCACAGCAGTTAGCTCTAGATCATGAGTAGAGTAGTCTTTCTCATGTGGTTTGAGTTGTCTAGAAGCATAAGCTATGACGTTTCCTCTTTGCATTAGTACCGCACCCAAACCCATGCCTGATGCATCTGTGTAGACTACGAAGTCTTCGTTCCCTTCAGGCAGGGCTAACACTGGTGCCTCACTTAGCAGATTCTTCAAGTTGTCAAATGCCATTTGCTGTTCTTCTCCCCAAAAGAAGGTCGCGTTCTTGCGAGTAAGCTTTGTTAGCGGAACGACGATCTTTGAGAAGTCTTTGATGAATCGGCGGTAGTAACCAGCCAATCCCAGAAAACTCCGAATCTCTGAGGCGTTGCGGGGTGATTCCCAATTCTGGATAGCTTCGATCTTTGCAGGATCAACAGCAATCCCAGCACCAGATATCACGTGCCCCAAAAATTGGATCTGAATTAATTGTTTAAGAGGTACAAGTTAATAAAATAATTTATGATTGAGTATAAGGATCATGAAATTGTTTCAAACGTTGAGACGTACCTGCCTCAACCAGAATTCACACTTAGAGAATTTGGCATAAAGTCGCTCTTTGCGTAGCAACTCTAGCAATTCTCTCAGATGTGCAGCATGATCCTCTTCGGTCTTTGAATATATGAGAATATCATCGATGAACACGATGACCGATTTGTCGAGCATTGGCCGGCAGACTCGATTCATGAGATCCATGAAAGCGGCCGACGCATTAGTAAGACCGAACGGCATTACCAGAAACTCGTAGTGTCCGTAACGAGTTCTGAAAGCCGTCTTTGGAATGTCATCAGAATGTACTTTGAGTTGGTGATAACCCGAACGAAGATCAATCTTCGAGAAGTAACTTGCGCCTTGTAACTGGTCGAAGAGATCATCAATCCGGGGCAACGGGTATTTGTTCTTGATTGTGACTTTATTGAGTTCTCGGTAATCGATGCACATACGTAATGTGCCATCTTTCTTCTTGACGAACAGAACAGGAGCGCCCCAAGGAGATGAACTTGGGCGTATGAAACCCTTGTCGAGAAACTCTTGTAATTGCTTCATCATTTCCTGCATTTCAGCAGGGGCTAAGCGATAGGGAGCCTTTGCTATTGGAGCAGCTCCGGGAACGAGATCAATGCGGAATTCCACTTGGCGATCAGGTGGCAATCCCGAGATATCTTCTGGAAAGACATCTGGAAACTCGGAAACAACGGGAACGGTGGAAGGAGATTGAATTTCAGCCTTAGCATCGACAGCGTAGGCTAGATATGCAGGACAACCCTTGGCAACGTGCTTTCGGGCTTTTGCAATTGAAATAAGGCACAAGTCGCCTTTGTGTCTGTTACCATAAATGCATATGTCTCGGCCTTCGGGGGTGGTGATTTTGATCATTCTTTTCTTACATACGATCTGGGCCTCGTTATGAACTAACCAGTCCATACCTACTATGATATCGAATTCCCCGAACTCCATGGGAATTAGATCTATGTTGAACACTACATCTTCTACAAGTAAAGTGCAATTCCTATATACCTTGTCTGCTTTAACTAACATGTTGCTAGCAGTCTCTATATCAAGTACAAATTGCAGTTTGGAAGTTGGCATGTTAAATTGACGAGCAAATGTAGTGGAGACAAATGAACGATTTGCTCCGGAATCAAACAGTATACGTGCAGGAATTGAGTTAACATAGAACGTACCAGTGACCACCTCCGGGTCATCCTTTGCTTCTTCAGCTGTGATTTGGAACGCCCTTGTTGGAGCCCTTTGAGATTGATCCCTGCGAGTCGTGGAAGCTACAGAAGATCTTGCTGTTGATTGTGGAGCATTCTGATCTCGTGGGGGTTTCGGGCAGTCCCTTGAGAAATGACCAAGTTTGTGGCAGTTGTAGCATGCATCATCTTTTCGTGGACAATGCTCCCAGTGATGGCCTTTCTGCCCACAGCAGAAACAGTACATGTCCCGAGTCTTGCACTCCCCAGAGTGCGCTTTTCTGCATCGTCTACAGTCTCTCATTTCTGAACTGGCCGAGAAGGCCCTTCCCTTCTTGGGTGATGATGATTGTTGATGGGATTGAGGAGAGAATCGGGAGGATCCAGACTCCCGCTGCCTTTTTGGCGGCGACGGTTGAGTCGGTGATGTGGCGGCTGACCCGATAACATAACCAGACATCAAGACAATCTGCTCCACATTTCGAGCAGCCTCAAGTAACCCAGCAAACGTTGTATAACGAACCCCACTTATGGTTCGGTGTATCTCATAATCCAAACCGGCCTCAAACCGGGCTATCTTTCTTTCTTCCGTGTCAACTTGATGCGGTGCAAACAAACTTAACCGGGTGAACTTAACGGCATATTGTGTAACCGTTTTCGTTCCCTGAGTTAAGTTCAAGAACTTTGCCTCGAGACGTCGCTTCTCGTCGGCTGGACAATATTGTTGAGAGAATACTTCCTTGAATTCATTCCAGGACATGTGCGACACTACCTCCATCGTCAACACATGCGTCATGGCATCCCACCACATAACAGCGTCCCTTGCAAACATAGCGGTTGCAAAGCGGACCATGTCTTTATCAGCGCAGTCGCTGATCCTGAAAGTTCGTTCCGTGGTGGTGATCCATTCCAATGCTGTAACAGCATCACCGGTTCCATCAAAAGTAACAGCCCCGTTACTTTTGAAATCCTTAAACCTACAGCCCCTTGATCTGTTGGAAGACCCAGTATCTTGTCTTTCCTCTTGGTCATCTTGTTGCTGTTCCTTGTTCTTTCGTTTATCAGCTTTACGTTTTGCCTCGGCCTCATCTCTGGCCCTTAACTGATCAGCAAATGACTGAGCCTGCTCAGCCATTCGTTTGGATTGTAGCTCATTGTTTTGTTCTATGAGAGCTTGCATCATCTGGAACATTTGCTGAGGAGTCATATCGTCTCCTGACATGTTCTGAAATATAACAACTTATATTTAGAACATTTATTTGTAAGTCCTAAGTGTTTACAGTTACCCTTTAATCGTCCCCGTGTGCATGACAATCCTATCTTAGTTCGGATCATTTCCTAGGAGTCCATTCTAATATCATAACCTAAGTTTGAGACCAAGTCCTCGCGGACACTTGAAACCTCAAACTAATGCTCTGATACCAAACTTTGACGTCCTTGTTAATTAATGATATAATTGTAGCATTCACCAGGATCGACTAACAACCCAATGAGTATCATAATAATTGAAATTGAATACTTAAAGTAGAATTAAGCAAATCCACACTAAAGCAATAGAATACATGTCTACAGTGATAAGAGTCTAACTATTACATCAACATAATTGTTTTAGAAGTAGAAATCCCAGCCCAAAGCTATTACATTCAAGTACCAATAGCTACTAAGGTCTCCGGGATATTGATTTGATATGCTTAAGTAGATGGTCCAGCTACACTCTTGCCTTTGCCTGTAAACAATGTGAGTCAACAGTAAGCTAAATGCTTAGTGAGATAACAGATTATGCATACAACAAATATTTCTTTACAAACAATGCTTAACCATGGGCAGTGTAAGCCCCATGTATGTGAAAACGGCAGTGAAAGCCTCAATGTGTGAGTAAACCATGCAGTGCTAGCATGGGGTGACAGTTCAATATGCTGATCGGGGATGTGCCGAACCTGATGGGATACGAGTGGGATGATCAGTCCCCGACAGTGGCCTGCTGTCAGCCCCAGTCCAGGTCGCATCAGAGTGTGAAGTAATGATCATGCAGTGCAAGCATGTTGTAAATAGATGCACTTTCAAATGAACGCAAGCTACATGTGTGTTACATGTCAAGTACGAGTGTGCATCATAACAATAAATCATTTCATGAGTGCCAAATGAAGTATATGAACAATGTGAACATGCCATTGAATGTATAAACATGAAGGTAAAAACAATAAATGTTCGAATGATAATCTGCAACTCACAGTGATTGGTATTGTGTGACTTGATCCTGAATCAATGTGTGTTTTGATAACACCACAATGATCTGTAATGTAAGTGTAATAGTGATGTAATGTCAGTAATTGCTTAAAAATTGTATTCTGAAAACTAAGTATAATTTTACTGATTTCGGACCACATCCGAATTCGGATGGTCCGAAATACAGGGTTGTCCGAAATATGGTATTGGTCCGAAGTGGGTGTGATCCGAGTTGAGCATGGTCCGAGATTGGCATTGGTCCGAAATGGGTATGGGGTCCGAAGTTACTGTTGATCCGAATTGGGACGGTGTCCGAATTGGGATAGGACCGAAATGGGGTTGGTCCGAAATCATTGTAGGTCCGAATTGTGTATTAATCCGAAATAGGGCAAGGTCCGAAATTGATGGATCCGAATTGGGTGGATCCGAATTCGTATGGATCATCAGTCCGAACCGAGTTCATACTTAGCATATTTTCTTCCAGATTTTCCAGATTCCACTATTTGACCATTTTACATGTTTTGAGTCTGATATTGCAGATATAAGCTTAAATGTACTATATCAACTTATAATATAACACTTATGTACCAAAATAACCGATTTGTGTCCATTTTTCTTATGAGTCTCGATGAACACACACACTAAAATACACACATATCTCAAAATCATACTTAGACTTCGATTCTGTTTCTGAAATTTTGTATACAACATCACTAACACTCGATTTTAACATTGCAACAATAACATCTAACATGCATTAACAGTTGCATCAAAATCTTATAATTCAGTTCTTATTGAAACCGAACACAAAACTCCAAGAATTCGTAAATATTAACAAATATTACCTCAAATTGTTTGTTGTAATGCTTATAGTTCCTTAATTGCCACTTGATTCCAACTTTTGCAGCTTCAATTTGTTGATTCTTGGGTGTTCTTGGATGAAGCCGAGAGAGATGTAGAGAGAGAGAGTGAGAGACGGTTGAGAGAGTAGAGAGAGAAAGTGATGGGTTAAAATGAAGAGTTATTCCTTCTTTTATTTGACATTTTGTCCTATTGCACATACAACCCCTCAACTTTGTATTTTCTCATTTAACTGATATAATGATCAAAATAACTTAAATTGATTTAATTTTTCCATAAGTACAATAATTGAGTCTTAAAACCGTAAATTACATATAATTAAAATTTGGGATGTTACATAACACTTAACCTTGGACTTATCAAACCCAATCTTATTGTTACTAACGTTAAGATTTCTGCCCGTTTTCTTGATGAACCTTTTAACTCTCTGAGTTACCATGGCCAGTTGCCATTGCAGATCCATCTCTTCTAGATCATCAGGATCTACTTGATCGTAATCCTCATCTCAAAGCGCAGGATCGTTGATTTTGCCCTGAACGCAATTGCCGTAGGCGGCCACAAATGAAGCCAACAGATTCAGATGGTCTTCAGCTGATTTTGCGCTCATAGGCATCTTTGAATACCCTTGAGATGTAGATGTAGATGTAGCCTGATTCTGCTTTTCTTCTGGTCTAGTAAACCATAAGAAAGCCCTACTCACTGAGTCTTCTGATTCAACCGGTGTCGATGTCTCTCCCGAGAAGAATGCTGTAGCCGTCTTCACATCAGTTGCCCCTGAAGATTTGGACTTCCCAAAGTACATGTCCGGATCCTGTACTTGTTCATAATCCCTTTCCTTCTTCAGCAATTCAAAGTGATAAGCCCTCAGCGTTCCTATAACACTGTCTAGGGTAAGAGTGTAGAACTTGTCTTCATCATGCTTTATTAGCGACACATACATCTCCCATTTGGCAGGTAAAGCATCTAGAATTTTTACGATCTTCTCTATTTCACTATACTCCACATCGTGGCTGTCTAACTCAGTTAGCAAATGATAGAATCTTGTAATAATCTCATCCAGCTTTTCGTTCTTCACGGCTTTGAAGATCGCGAACTGCTGCTTGAGCATTTCCTAACTATTCTTCCTGACCCTCGGGTTACCTTCACACCGTTTCTCCAAAGAATCCCACAGCTCCTTTGCTGTTTTCTGATTGCGGAAAGTGTGCAAGATCTCCTGAGGTAATGCCATTCTAATGATAGCGAATGCCCGGTTCTCGGCTTCATAAAGCTTTTTATCATCGTCCTTCATCTTTGAATATGGCACGATCTTTTGTCGTCCTTCAATCTCAGCTGTTGGTGGAATGTATCCCTCGTCTATACAAATCCACATTCGCATATCATTAAATCTTGCGAAGTCGGCGAACCTATCCTTCCACCAATAGTAATCTTCCAATTTCATCAACTTAGGTGGTGAATTCGCTTTTCCGACCTCGTGATCCATCTCAATAAACCTCTGTAGACTTGTCATTGTTTCAAATATTTTTGAATTTAAACTTAATTAATTCAATTCGAAATTAGTTTAAATTAATTCTTTCGAATTTGTGTAAATTCGAATCTAATTAATTTTAAATTTGTTTGGAATAAAATTCGAAATTAAGTTTGAAATCCAACTATGTTCGAAATTAATGGCAAACTCGAAGGTAACTTAAGTCGAAAATCTTAATTTCGAATTTAAACTAAATTCGAAAGTCTGAGCAAAGTCGAATTGGCCAAACTCGAATCAAACCCTAAGGAACTTCGAAAGGAGCGTATTTTTAGACAAACTCGAAAATTGAGTAAACCCTAATACCCCCTTAATAAACTCGAGTGCCGCAAGTTCGTAAAACGGCTAATACTTCGAGTTTTTCAAGTTTTCAGATTAAACCAATATTTTTACGAGTAAAAATACTGATTTCGATCAAAAACTTGAACTAATACAAAGTATTTTCCGAGATCTGACTTGATAAACTTGAAAAACCTCCAAAAACGTGACTTTAACCGTCCAATACGTCAAGAAACCAAGGATGTTGCTTATGAACACGAAGAACACCAAGAACACCCAATGGCTCTGATACCACTTGTAAGGTCTTGACTCTACGGATCTATCTCGACGCGACACCTTCCAACGAGTGCGGAATCATCGTTAGCGGCTTGAACTATCAAACTTATGTTTTAACTTATGTTTTAACTTATCTTTGAACTTTATGTTTGAACTTCTTGTAATACATTACACCAAGTTCAAACATACAAACAACCAATATCAAACACACATAATCACATATATCAAACACTCGTCAATATTCAATACCAAGTAACTTGACTTACACAAAATGCTATCAAACCTTAGACTGCTATCGTCACATAGGATGTACTAACACTCAACTCAATCCCAAGGAAGGAATAGGATATAATGCCGCTCCACCCCCGTATAACAATAAATATATTCATCCTATGAGTGAAGTTGCTGATAGACTTGTAAATGAACCATTAGATGAGATGATGAAAACTGTAGATCCTATTCTTGAGGATAAGCCTGTGCTGGAAGAAGATTTGGTTACTAATGAAGGCAGTAAGAGTGAGGAAGTAGAGAGTAATTCCAAAACCATGAGTGAACCTATAGGACCTCTTGTTTCCAACTGTATCAGAACCAGCAGCTTGAGGGAAGAAACCAACAGTCTGAATGGAAAAGAGAAGATGAGTGAATGCAATCATGCTCTATATGTTTCTGTACCTTCTAACTGTAATATTGCATCTTCTTCCGAAACAGATAAAAAGGGTAAAAAGGTTCCAGTATGCACATGCCAAAAGCATGGTGTCCAAAAGTTTCCCACACAGCAGCAGGTAAGGGGAAATCAAAGGAACAAGAATCAGTTATGGTCACACAAAACTGGTTCCCCTATCAAAACAATCAAAAGATGTTTCCACTGTGGCAGGAAAAACCATCTGGCCAAGCACTGTTATATAAACCACCTGTTGCAAAACAGATTGTGTTTCAAAAACATGCCATTTCACAAAAATCAAAAGTTTCAAAGGCCTCAAAACCTGTCACTCCAATTCCAAAAAATACATTTGATCACAGGTTCATAAAAGTCAACAAAAGGCAGCCTGTACACCAAAAGCAAGCTTTCATGAAATCTAAATTAAGCATGAAAAAAGGTATGGTGTGTCAAAGGCATAAACACAGCTCAAACTGCTAATACAAAAGTTGAAACTGTTAAGTCAAATGTTGGAACTGGCAGTGCAAATTTTGAAACTGATGGCACTCAACATCCAGTTCCAACTGCTAAGTCAAAAACTGGAACTGGCAGTGGATCATCTAAGACTGTTAAAGAAAAGTTTGGAAAGAACACCTGGATACCTCATGTCATGACTAAATACTCCTCACAGAATCCACCAGTGGATCTCACTAAGTTTAAAAAAAACACAAACAATATTTAGTTATGTCAATGCACAAGGACAACCCAAAACCAACTTGGTTTGGGTTTACTCCACTACTAACTGAGCTTTTTCTTGTGCAGGGCAACCACAGGAACCAACATAGGACAAGATGGCATATGGACAGTGGATGCTCTAGGGACATGACATGCAACTTTGAATGATTGTCAAATTTCAAAAGCTTTGAAGGAGGATTTGTTGCATTTGGTGGAAATTTCAAAAGAGGTAAGGTAACATGTAAAGGTACTGTCAAAACAGGTAATATGATATTTAATGATGTGCTGTATCTAGAACAGCTAAAGTATAACTTATTAAGTGTGTCTCAAGTGTGTGACAAACAAAATATTGTTTTATTCACAGACTCTGAATGCATTGTCCTATCAAAAGATTTTGAAATACCTGAAAATCTTTTTTTACTTAGAACACCAAGAAATAACAATGTCTACTGTTTAGACACAGAACACTTATCCAAATCAAGTACTTTATGTTGTTTAATATCCAAAGCATCATCTAATGAGTCTGCTCTTTGGCACAGAAGGATGTGTCACATGAACTTCAAATCCATGAATGTTTTAGTAAAAAAGAACTTGGTAAGAGGTTTACCACAGAAGGAGGTCATATGTGATGATAATCGTGTAGCCTGCCTCAAAGGCAAGCAACACAAAACTTCTCATAAGGCCAAGGAAGTAAATTCAATCTCATCTGCTCTTCATCTTATTCATATGGATCTTTTTGGTCCAACATCTGTTTTGAGTTTGAATAAAAGAGCCTATTGTTTAGTCATTGTTGATGATTTCACCAGGTTTACATTGGTTTATTTTCTTAGGACTAAGGATGAAACTGCTGAGTTGGTCAAGTCCTTCATTCTAAAAATTGAAAACCAATCTAACTTAAAAGTCAAGGTGATCAGGTCAGACAATGTAACTGAGTTTAAAAATCAAATCCTAAACAGTTTCTGTGAGTCAAAAGGAATTGCAAGGCAATATAGTGCTCCTAGAACACCACAACAAAATGGTGTAGCTGAAAGGAAGAATAGAACACTAATAGAGGCTGCTAGAACCATGCTAGCTGATTCCAAATTGCCAATAGGGTTCAAGTTGTCCAGTCACAAGGGAAAACTCCCTACGAGCTATCCATAACAGGATTCCCCTAGTGGCCTTCCTAAAACCATTTTGCAGTTTCATGCACTATCTTACATACTAAAACTCACTTAGGTAAGTTTGAGAGTAAGGCTGAAGAAGGATTCTTTGTAGGATACTCTACACAAAGCAAAGCCTATAGGGTCTATAACAGTGTATCTAAAACCATTGAAGAAAGTGCAAATGTTGAGTTTAATGAAAATACTGCAAATGTCAAAGGCACTGGGCTTGATTGGTTGTTTGATTTAGATTCACTAACAAATTCTGAGCTTTGATGAGTATTCTGCAGGAGCAGTTGGAAACAATGTTGAAACTGCTAGTACAAATCCTCATGCTGTCAACACAAACATTCAAGCTGTTGGCTAAAAGTTTCCAAATGTTGAAGATTCTGATAGATGGGATGAGTATACTATTCTACCACTTCTTACTTGTGACCCACCTGGGGTTCTGATTGTCCAACAAGACAAACATACAGAGTTTGAAGTGCCAATCCCAAGTCCTGAAGTAACAGCTCCAAAAAATAGGGAAACAGTCCCATCTCCAGTTCAAACTGTTACTGAAGCAGAATCATCAAGTGGTGCAGTAGGTGATGATACCAATCTGGGAAGCTCATTTCAGATAGAAAGTGAACCTACACTCAGGGTTCACAAATATCATCCTCTTAACCAGATCATGGGAGATGCACGCACTCCTGTGCAGACAAGGACAGAGATTCACAAGGAATCAACTGCTTCTGAAGAAGCAGTTCCTGAATTCAGTCTAGCTGCCTTTGAAAATGCATGCTTTATGTCACAATTAGAACCAAAGAAGGCATCTGAGGCTCTGAAGAATCCATCTTGGATTGAGGCCATGCAATAAGAGCTTTTGCAATTCGAGATTCAAAATGTGTGGACACTGGTTGATTTACCTGAAGGAAAGAGGGCAATTGGTACAAGATGGATTTTCAGGAATAAAAAGGATGAAAGAGGTGTAGTGATCAAAAACAAAGCAAGGCTGGTAGCTCAAGGTTATACTCAAGAAGAAGGAATAGACTATGATGATGTCTTTGCCCTAGTAGCAAGGATTGAAGCCATCAGATTGTTCCTAGCCTATGCCAGCTACAAAGGGTTCAAGGTGTATCAAATGGATGTGAAATCTGCATTCCTATATGGTACAATTGAAGAAGAGGTATATGTGTGTCAACCTCCTTGGTTTGAAGACTATAAGTATCCAGACAGAGTCTACAAGTTAGACAAAGTGCTCTATGGGCTTCACCAAGCTCCTAGAGCATGGTATGACACTTTGTCTTCCTATCTACTTCAGAATGGTTTAAAGAGAGGTACTCTGGACAAGACATTGTTCACAAAGTCTATCAAATCATAGATCCTTTTTGTTCAGATCTATGTTGATGACATCATCTTTGGATCAACAAATGACATCCTTTGCAAGGAATTTGAGACTCTGATGCACAAAAAGTTTCAAATGAGTTCAATGGGAGAACTAACTTTCTTTCTAGGATTGCAGATCAAGCAGAAGCCCACTGGACTCTTCATCAGCCAGTTAAAGTATGTGAATGATATTCTGGAAGAGTTTGGTTACAAGGACACCAAGGTTGCTAGCACATCAATGGACACTCATAAACAGCTTGATGCGAATAAAAAAGGAGTGGATGTGGATATTCATTTGTACCGATCCTTGATAGGTCCACTAATGTATCTCACATCCTCTAGACCAGATATAATGTTTGCTGTTTGTGTTTGTGCCAGGTTCCAATGTGCTCCAAAGGATTCACATTTGTTTACTGTTAAGAGAATCTTTAGATATCTAAAAGGTCAACCAAATTTAGGCCTATGGTATCCTAAGGACTCTCCTCTTGAACTAACAGCCTACTCTGACAGTGACTATGGAGGTTGCAACATAGACAGGAAATCCACAACTGGAGGATGTCAATATCTAGGAGCAAAACTAGTCTCTTGGCAGTGCACAAAGCAAACTATAGTCTCCACTTCATCCACTGAGGCAGAATATGTTGCAGCTGCCAGCTGTTGCTCTCAGGTTATGTGGATTCAGAACCAACTAAGAGACTATGGTATGAACTTTCTATCTACTCCTATTTACATTGACAATTCAAGTGCAATCAGTATTGTACAAAATCCAGTAAAATTTCCTAAAACCAAGCACATAGACATTAGATTCCATTTTATAAGGGATTGTAATGAAAATAAATTAATCCAAGTTACCAAAATTCATAATGATGATCAGTTAGCAGATCTTTTTACTAAACCTTTTGATGTAGGAAGATTTACCTTTCTGGTCTCAAATATTGGTATGGTAAATATGGATTAATCTATCTTGCATTACCATCCTCTATACTATGTGAAAAACGTTTACCATATGTGCTTAGTTAAGGGGGAGACACTGTTACATTAGATGCTGTTCAGTAAACAACTAACAGCTTGAGACTATTCTCAAGCTGCTAATTCATTTTCTCGGACTGCTAGTTGTTCACTTGGTCTGTAAAGTGTGCAGGGCATTTCAGTCATTATTATGGAGGTTGTACGCGGGACTAGATATTTTTCAAAATCCAAACACTTAAAAGTCCCAGTTTCGTTTGATTGAAACTATCAGTTGCAAAATATCTTCCAAAATCCATTCTCTCTCTCTCTCTATGCGATTTCAAATTGTCAAGCCAAACCCTAAATCCTCTCGTTTGTGATCGCCAATGGAGTTTGTTAAAGAACACAACTGCCTACCCTACTCCCTCAAACATGCTGAACTGCAACCCTTCCATGAAATGATGGAGTTTCTTCGTCGTTCCCCTACCCACTATGCTCTTACAGTAAATCCCACTATATACGTCTCTCATATAGAGCAATTTTAGAAATCAGCCACTGTAAGTACCCAAGAAGGAATCACTTCTTTTGTATCTACCATTGATGGTAACACCATTACCATCACAGAGGAGTCCATTCGACATCATTTGCATCTACAAGATGCTTCAGGTATATCTAATCTATCCCTCACTGCTTTACATGAAGGTCTGTTTGAAATAGGGTATAGGGGCCCAACAGATTCATTTACCTTTTATAAAGCACATTTTAGTCCCAAATGGAAATATCTTGTACATATTCTTCAAAGTGCTTAAGCCCTAAAAGGACTGGTTGGTTTGAATTTTCATCAAATATTGCCACTCTAGTGTGCTTATCCACAGGCCAACAGTTCAACTTTTCAAATATGATTTTTCAAGGAATGTTAAGGCACCATGCCTTAGAGAATGGAAAATTTTTGATGTATCCTCAATTTTGGCTGAAATAATTGCAAAATCTTGCAATTCTTTAAAAGTACATAAAATGATATATGTTTCCCATAGGCACTCTTTACCTTCTGTAAAAAGACTTTTAAAACCAAGTGCCAATTTTCATAATGTAGATGTCTCTTTGTCTCAAGCAATGCAGACTATCTTTCCAAGAAACAGAGGAGAGGATCCTGAGCAGGCTCAGCCCCATATTTCTGCTGCACCCCCAAGATCCCAACCCACTCCTCATGATACAAATATACCCTCTGATCTTTCTTCTATACGTACCTCCCCAGCCCCACCACTAAAAATATACAAGAGACAAAGGGCTGTAGGAGCTCCTTCCTCCTCAGTTCAAACCCCAGAGCCAAATAACTCTGTGCAAGAGGATACTCTTGTATAGCATATCGAAAGGGAATCCACTGAGGACACTCCCACCCTCAATATGGAGGTGAACATCCCTTGTGAGGATGATCATATGGGTTTTGTGGCTGGTACTACTGATGTCTCTGCACAAGGGGCACATGACAGTACCAACATTCCTAAGACCACTCCCATGGCAACAGAGGGTGTGCAAGCACCTTCTGGAAGTCCCCAGAACCAAGAACAAAGGGGCCCAAATGTTTCTTCTTCTTCTGGTATTGGTGCCAGTGATCGATATCAAATCCCTCTATCATTTGAAGATCTTGAGGCTAGTCTGCAACTAATGGCTTTAATGGATCAACAACTGAAACCTGTTGTAGCTATTCTGGAATATTACAAGTCCATAATTGCTGCACAGGGTTCCCAAATCATTGCTCTACAACAACTCTCATCAGTCCAATAGTAAAAGCTTGCCCAGTTTCAACTTGGGTTGAAGCTATATGGAAATAAAATTGTTCAGCTTGAAAAGCTGGTTCAAACCCTGTTAGCAAAGGTTTTTGGTCCCTCTGATCAAACCAATGCATCCAAAAAGGGGGAGAATCAGGAGATCCCACTATCAGTCCAAACAGCTTCAAGTTCACCATTGGCAGCTTCAGCTTCTAGGCTAACAGTCCCAACAGTTTCTCAAACTGTTAGTCAAGAAGCTCAAGCTGTTTCTATTAAAAGGGCCAAAGGAGTGTTCATAAGAGAAAGCATTCAAGAACCATCCCCAACAGTCCAAGCCACAACAGTATTTTCAGTAGCAACCACAGATAAAGGAAAGGACATTTTGATTGAGTCTCCAGAGATCAAATTTATTTCAAAAGAAGCCCAAGTTGCTCATGATGCTGAATTGGCCAGAAAATTGGAAGAACAAGATCAAATCCTAGACCAGCAAGCCCAAGAATCTATGGGGGATGATGAAACTCTTGGAGACTATCTTCATGGGTTTGTGGTTAAGGAAAGTCAGAAGAAGAGAAAAAGGCAAACAGGGCCTTCAAAGGGTGAACACAGAAATTTTTGATAAACTTCTCTACAACAGCTGGTGTTTCTAAAGTCATTGCAGAATCATGGCCAACAGAAAAACTTCAGGCCTTGTATCACAGAGAAATGGAAAGGGAAAAGGAAAAGGCCTCCAAACTAGTCCAAGATCCCCCTCAAACTGTTGTTGTTGTTCCTCAATCTGAAGTGATTCATCAAGCAAAGTTTGATCAAGTCAAGAGAGTTCTGTTTGACCAACAGTTACAAAAGGCAATGGAAATAGAAAAGGCTCTTGATCAACATGACTTCTCCAAGCCATCAATTACTTACTGGTATGCCAAATCAATGGATGACATTGATCTGGTATATCAATTTGTAATTAAAAGAGAAGCTGGTCAAGAAGAGGAGTACAAAAGCCTGATCCAAATAGTCTAGAAGATGACTAGAGATGAGCTAACCCAAATGCATAATATTGGGACGGCTAGCCGCTCTAGGTCGCCAATAGTGTGGGTTCAGAACAACCTAAAGGATATTAGAAGCATGTTTAATCAAGAATCCACCAGAATGGATATAAAAGCTGCCAAGAAAGTGAAGATTATACATATTGATCTATATGCAAAATCTATGACATATAGACTCAAACTTGCAGACAGATCCAACAGATTCTACAGTTTTGAATTTCTTGATTTGCCAAAAGAATGGCTACTCCGAATGAGCTCAATGAAGAATGAATGTGATAGAGAGGAGTTGAAAAGAGACTTCATAAAAGCTATAAGGCAGAAGCTTGCACAGTAAAGAATTTAAGTTAGGGGGAGATTGTTGGGAAATAATCTATGGTTATTTCTGTAACAATGTAGTTTTTGGTGTTTAAATGATGCAATTTTAAGGATCCTTTATACAATTGTGTAGGTCCCAAAAGGTTTCCCTAGAGTATTGTTCTAAGCTGTAGAGGGGGGGTGAATACTTCTAATTAAATGCGACACTCTTTTCTCAATGTTTGTGTATAATATTAACAAGTGTTAATTACAAACAAGCTTGACTACGGAAAGGTTCAAGCTGAGATGACTGATACAACAGATGTTCAACTAATCTAAGACACACTCAGACAAGACACAATGAATACACTCACTTAGATGAACTCACTGATTTTACAAGACACAGATGGACAACTTGAATATGAGCAGCTTAGACACACGTTACTGGTCTATTCAAGCAGACTTGCATGCATCGAATAACACACTTCATTGCACGATATGAATTTCTCACTCTTGGTTATCTCACAATCCTTAGAAGCTTCCTTTTATACTCTCACTGAGAATCTCAGTGAAGCTTCTTCATTGGACGATGAGATAGTGGGATGTGTTTCCAAAAAGACAAAACAGCTTTTCTGCACATTTTGATAAAGCAGACTTGTATTCATGTGGCAGAATCTTTGTATTTTTCTTTTTGTCTCTGTTGCATAAGCCTTTAACCAAAAGAGGAATGTCAACTTTGCATTTCTCTTCTTTTGCTAAGGCCATTTTGATATAAGAAATGGTCTGTCACCCATTTCAAATATCCTTTTGTCTTCATGTAACAAAACAGCGTAGGCAGGCTTTTGCAGTTTCTGTTTTCCACTTTGTCTTCGACTTGTAAACTGATCTTGTAGCAAAAAACAATACATGAGGACTTGGAAACATATTCCATAAAGTGTTTAGCCTGTTCACAAAGAACAGAACACTTAGAATCTGTCCAAGCTGCTCAACAGAACAGAGCAGCATAGACAGTTTATGTCCAGCCTGTTCACCAGACAGAACAGTTTGAACAATCTGCCTTTGTTGCAACGAATGCAACAAGGTAAACAACTTTGACTTAGATTGCAAATCACTTTTCAGGTTTCAATAAGGCATAAACAGGCCTTAAATTATACCTTCAAGTGCATCAAACAGGTTTGTTTAAAAATCTCCCCCTTAGATGTAGAGCAGGTTTGACTGAGGCCTTTTTGTGCCTAACAATCTCCCCCTATTTGCAATAATCAGTCTAAGCTGATTTTATCAATAACCACTATATATTTTTACAATACATTTTGCTGAAATGAAATTACAACATCCAAGTACAGTAAAAGATCAGTTTATATATATACTGATTTTTTATTACATAAACAACACATGTTTTTACAAAAGTACAACTGATGTACTAGTGCATAATACAACTGATGTAAAAAATAAAAGTTACAAATAATGTAACATAGTACAACTAATGTACACAGAAATTCAACAGTTTGGACTGTTGATGATGGGAGCAAATAATGGCAAGCCTGTCCAACAGATGGACAGCTTCCATTCTTCACCTACTCAGATAGTAGATGGACGTCAAGACAGTGGTGGTGGTACTCCTTCTTCGAACAACTCATCAAGCTGCTCCCTGGTTTCATCCAATTCCTCTATTTCAACTCTGAGGAACATGAAACTGGGATGTTGAAGGTCCCCTCTTTCATAGAAGCCTCTGAGCTGGTCCCAGATGGTTGCTCTCCACTTTATGAATTGCCTGAAGGAGTTTGCAAGTTTGAATGCAACAAGTTGTTTAAGACCCACTTTGTGCAGATCTGATGCTCTTTGGAAGAACTTCTTCTTTGTCAGGGGATCTACAAAAGATACCCCCAGCTCAGCTTCTTCAATCAGCTTGCCTTCCTCAAATTCCACTCCTTTAGGTAGGCTGTGGTAAACTCCTTTGATTTCTACTGCAACATCACCTTGTTCAATCATGATCAGGAGTTCCTCCAGCTCTGTATCCTTTCTGTTCTTCTTTGCCTTTATTTTGGGGGTAGCCACTGAGATACCCTTACTTTGTTCTTCTGAGATCAGGCCAAGATCTCTCACTCTTTCCATCAACTTTTTGACATATGCCCTGATAGTCTTAGCTGCTTCAAACTTAGACTGGCTCAGGGCAACTGCCAACTCCACCAATTCTCTGTATCCCATCTGAGCAATGTCAGTGTAATCATATGCTTCCAATTCTGGGCCTGTACCACCCATTCGGCTTATCTGAATCTTCCACTGTTTGCCTTTTCTTGAGATGGGAACAGATTTGACAATAGATTCCTTGGCAAGTCTTCTGTCAGCAACATCAAAGAACTTTTTCCTTGCCAAGTTGTCAAAGTGGATTTGGGCTCTTGCAGAGGATGCTTGCTTGGACTTGGTCACTGAGACCGGAGCACCCTGTTCCCTATCACCTTCCTTTTCAACCGCCGACTCCTTAGCAACTTAAAGCAATTTTCTTTGCACATTCAAATAAGGCATTTTAATTTTGCTTGCCTCTTTGAATGCAAAGGATCTGGCAGCTTTGGCTGAGGCTTCTTCCTTTCTTAGTCTTTCCAGGGCTTGGAGCTGTTCATCTCTGTACTCATATTATTTCTCCATAGGAAGATCCATTTCCATAGCCCTATCATTGTCAAACTTTAGCTGCGCTGCTCTTTGGTGGTCAGGGTCTACAACTGGTTTTCTCTTTCCTTTGGCTGTAGGACTATTGGGATCTCATCACGGCTGAGTTGGTCAAAGGAACCAACTTTGCTGCTAAAGCACATCACCACAAAGGCAAATAAGAAGCTGTAAGTAGGTGATAGATCCTTCCTGAACAGAGTGGCTCCAATCTTGGGCTCTGCTACACCACAAAAACGTAACAGATTTCTCATATGATCATTTTCAGGCTGTGGCTGATCATAGGTTTCAGCCCACAGGGAGATGAACTTCCCTGATAAGACCAGTAGTGATCTCAATGGTCTGAGTCCCATTGAGAATGGTTCCCCTTATGACTTTGGTTGCTGGGTCGTAGGCATAGGTGTACCAAAACTTATATACCATCTCCTGGTACAGGACACCAGGAGTGGCAGTCATGGCATAGTGCAGAGGGTGAACCTTTAGAAACTCCACCATATTCTCATAACCTTTCCCCACATAGTTTTTGGGAATGGTTAGGTTGGCTATGTAGTTTGTGGGTTTTAGTGTTAGCATTGTGGTAACAGAAGAATGTTTCTGAACATCTGCACCAACAAATACTGGGAGCAAGGGGTTGCTTCGGTGAGCCATGGTGAGAATAGTGAGGATATGACCACAAGACACTTAGTCGAATTTTGGGTTCTTTGGAAGTTATGGAAGCAGTAAGGAAGACGAAGATGAAACAGTAGAGCGGTATTTATAGGGTTTAAGTGTGAGTGGGTATGAGAGAGAAAAGTTTGGGCGGTTGATTTGAAAAGTTCTTTAACGAAAAACGGAACGGTTGTCCATGTCAGAACGGTTGTCAGACCACTTGAGCCCTTTTTAGTCACTAACACACGTTAACACACATTATCCGTAGTAATTAAGTTAAATAAATATAGAAATTAAGTAACTTAATTGTGAAGAAAGGTAATTAGAACTGATGGTCTATGCTGTTGGTCAAACCTGCGATGAGCAGGGTCATCACGAGCTGTTCATTTTTCAAGCTGTACATTCAACCTGTGCAGCTATGCAAGAACAGGTTGTGTTCAATAGCTGACCAGGTTACAAGACAGTGTCTTGTATGACAGATTGAGGGAGTGAGCAGGTTGGAGGTTTGATCAACAGACCAGGTTTAAGGTAAAAACTGATATTGTCAAACCTGTTATATGCTCAAGCTGTTCAAGTTTTCAGAAATTGGCTCAGTACGGAACATGCATAGCCTGTTTAGCCTAAGGTGTTCTGAGAAACTTGAGCAGTGTGAGACATATAATTACTTAGAACATTTAGGACACTTAGTCACTTCTATTTAACATGCCCAGCTTGCTTAAAAGATAGTTAAACCTGTTTTCATCAAGAGGCTTGGTGAAAATGTCTGCAAGCTGTTCATCTGTGGAAATAAAACTTACCTCCACATTACCTTTCTGGATGTGATCCCTATTGAAGTGATGTCTGACCTCTATTTGCTTTGTTCTGGAATGAAATACTGGATTGTAGGAGATAGCTATTGCACTTGTATTATCACACAGAATAGGAGTCTTCCTATATACAAGTCCATAGTCTTCAAGCTGATGCTGCATCCACAGAATCTGCCCACAGCAGCTTCCAGCAGCAATATACTCAGCTTCAGCAGTAGAATTAGAAACTAAGTTCTGCTTCTTGCTACACCAACTTATCAACTTACCACCAAGGAGTTGACACCCACCTGTTGTGCTTTTTCTATCTACCCTGCAGCCTGCAAAATCAGAATCTGAATATCCTGTTAGCTCAAGACTTGAGTCTTTGGGATACCAAAGACCCAAACCTTGTGTACCCTTAAGGTATCTGAATATTCTTTTTACAGCAGGTAGATGTGATTCTTTAGGATCAGCATGAAACCTAGCACATAAACAGGTAGCAAACATAAAATCTGGTCTACTAGCAGTTAAATATAGCAAGCTCCCAATCATGCCTCTGTAAGATGTTACTGAAACAACTTTGCCACTGGCATCTGCATCCAACTTTACATTGGTTGCCATTGGGGTTTTGATAGGAGAACTCTGATCAAATTTAAACCTTTTTCAGAAGATCTAAAGTGTACTTTCTTTGACTTACGAAAATTCCATTTGAGGTTTGTTTAACCTGTAATCCTAAAAAGAAAGTAAGTTCTCCTATCATACACATTTCATATTTTGATTTCATGAGTAGTGAAAAATTCTTGCATAACTGCTCATTAGTAGAACCAAATATTATATCATCCACATAAATTTGAACAAACATAATATCAGACTTCACCTTGTTTATGAACAGTGTGGTATCCGCTTTACTTCTGGAATAACCATTGCTCATAAGGAAATCATTTCGAGTGTCATACTAGGCTCTAGGGGCTTGTTTTAGACCATAGAGGGCTTTGTCCAACTTATAGACAAAACCTGGATGATGTTCATTTTCAAAACCTAGAGGCTGCTTGACATAGACTTCTTCTTGCAGCTTACCATTCAAAAATGCACTCTTCACATCCGTTTGAAATACCTTCATGCTCTTATGAGCAGCATAGGCTAGAAACAAACAAATTGCTTCTAACTTGGCCACATGAGCAAATGTTTCATCATAGTCAATGCCTTCTTCCTGTCTGTAGCCTTGAGCAACTAGTCTTGCCTTATTTCTAATGACATGACCTTGCTCATCCATCTTGTTCCTGAAAACCCATTTGGTGCCAATTATTGTTTTTCCTTTAGGAGCAAGGACCAGCTTCCATATTTTGTTTCTCTCAAACTGATTGAGCTCTTCTTGCATGGCAGTGATCCAATTGGCATCTTACAGTGCTTCATCTACTTTCTTAGGCTCCATCAGGGACACAAAGCTAGAAAACTTACAAAAGTTTCCTAAGCTGTCCCATCTTGTTTGCACCCCTTTGTTGATGTCACCAATTATTTGATCATTTGGGTGACACCTGATCCACTTAGGATCTTGCTTCAATGAAGATTCTCCTGGGTTATTTGCATCTTCAACAGGTCCTGTTGAGCAGCTCTCAAGATTTTCAGACACACTAATATCTTGAGCCTGTTCAGTTGTTGAGCATGATTCTCCATTGTTGAACATATTAGCAGAGGATCTAGGAAAATCAACATTGATTGGTTCAGGACATGATGTTGTAATTATGTCAGTACACTTATTCACATAGGGTGTATCAACATAGTCATCATCATGCCCATCATGATTAGCATGTTCCACTCTAGATGTAGTGGAAGCTTTTGAGTCTTTTTCTTCATTGCTGGAATGCATAAGATCATCAAAGTTGAACTCTCCTGAAACAGATGCAAGAACAGCTTTGGTGGAGGCATTCCTAGACTCTTCAAAGGTGACATTGATAGATTCATCTATCACCTTTCTCTTATTGTTGTAAACTCTGTAGGCTTCGGAGATAGCAGAGTATCCAACAAACACACCTTCATTAGCTTTGGGTTCAAACATTGCCAGTTGGTCCCTTTAGTTCAGAATGAAGCAGGGACATCCAAACACATGCAAATAGCTAATGTTTGGCCTCCTCCCTTTGATTAACTCATAGGGAGTCTTGTTGAACCTTTTCACCACCAAGGATCTATTTTGGGTGAAACAGGCAGTGTTGACAGCTTCAGCCCAGAATGATGAAGGTAAACCTGATGCACACAGCATGGTTCTAGCAGCTTCAATGAGAGTTCTGTTACTCCTTTCAGCAACTCCATTTTGTTGTGGAGTTCTTACTGCTGAAAAGTTCTGTGAAATCCCTATTTCTTCACAAAAGTCCTCAAGAGTATTGTTTCTGAATTCAGTACCATGATCACTTCTGAGCTGCTTTACTTGAGCAGAGTTCAACGTTTCTATCTCTTTGATGAATCCAATGATTTCTCTAGCAGCCTCTCCTTTGCTCTTCAGAAATATCACCCGTGTAAACTTGAAGAACTCATCAACCATTACTAGAGTGTATCTTCTTCCTCCTAGACTTGGGACACTGACTGGTCCAAACAAGTCCATGTGGATTGAGAAGAATGGAGTATCAATAGAGAAATTGTGCTTAGATTTAAAAGACGATGTTCTCTGCTTGCCTTTCTCACAAGCTGTGCAGACTTTATCCTTAACAAAGGTTATAGAAGGCAAACCTGCTACCAACTCTTCCTTACAGAGTTTGTTGATATTCTTGAAGTTCAGGTGTGATAGCCTTTTGTGCCATAACCAGTTGTGGTCTGCATTGCTCCTTGAGATAAAGCAGGTTTCAGTTGTGGGATCAGCAGATTTCATGTCCACAACATATACACCTTTCTTTCGTTGTGCACACAGCACAACTTTGCCTTGGGGATCCAGTATGTAACCCAGATGCTCATCAAAGTTAACCTTGTAGCCAGCATCGCACAGTTGACTTATGCTTACAAGATTATGTTTCAGCCCAGACACATAGGCTACCCTTTTGAATACAGCAGCACCAACTTGAAGAGTTCCATATCCTTCTGTGGATCCCTGTACATTGTTACCAAATGTGACTTTTGGCCCTTTTTCAGGCCTGAGATCACTTAGCAGGTCCTTGCAACCTGTCATATGTCCTGAGCAGCCAGTGTCCAAGTACCAAACCTGGGATGGTTGTTTGTCCTGCAGAGTGTCATGTGAAAATATTAGTTGTTTTTAGGGGAACTCATCATGGGGATGAGTTCTCCTACTTCATCAACATTTGTTGATGGATCAGTGATATTCACACTAATATTTCCTATTTGGATAGTTATAGCTTGGATACCATCCTCATTGACTATGTTACTTCCAACACTGCTCGTTTTTGCAATGATGGAACTAGTAGAGTCAACAGGCCTCATGTCCTCAGTTTCAGGACAGTCTTTGGCCATATGTGTCTTCTTCCCACACTTATAACATTTTCTCTTTTTAGCCTTTTTGGAAGAAGAGCCTCCAGAAACATATTCTGAATTATTTTTGTTGATTCTGTCAGCAGGTTTAGCAAACTTATTACTGTTTTTAGATGAATCAAAAGTTTGGGTGGAAGGCACAATGGAAACAACTTTGCCTGTATCTTCTTTCCTCTTTTTGGGAGGACAGATATCAAACACATGAAGTTTGATTGGCCTTTGACCTTCCATAGGTTTGGGAAACTTATTCCCAAATTTCTCAGGTTGAGCAATGGCTTTGCCTTTTCCCTTTCTGAAATGTGATTGATGTTGCCTATCAACATGATCACTACTTTTTGTTTTGAAAGACTTACCTTCATTTTTAACCAAGTTTCCACTAAGATTTAAAAACTTATTTGAAATCACACCAGATTTACTTTCAACATGAGACTTACCCCTGTTGAAAGCAGACTGCTTACCTTTTGAAAAATTTTTCTCAAAATGATTAGCATCAAAAGGATTAACATGTCTCTTACCATCAGCTTTAGATCCAGAGCATGTTTTGTCAACAGGTTTAGAGTCCACAGCTGCAGCTTGAGCTTGTTTTCCTTTCTTTTGCTTGTGTGAACCAGCAGAGCACTGAGCAGGCTGATTGATGGAGAACACATTCCATCATAAGCTTTTAGAGCTTTTTCACACAAGCTGTCAGTATTTTGAGGCCTGACAAACCTGTTTGTTGAGACTAGCTTACCATTCACTTTCTAGATGAAAGTGCTTGGAAGCTCACAAAGAGTGGATAAGTCATTTTTCAGATTATTTATCTCAACAATAGAAGCTGCTTTATCAAGATCCCCTCCAAGATAGGCTTGGATTTGTGCAGGGATCTGTTGACTGATACAATGGCTGACTTTTTGTGCAGATTGGCACCAAGAGTCAACAATCTTTTGAAGCTTTGCATGTTTTATGTAAGGTCTACGACTGCAAGATCTATCTAGACGCGGATCCGTGAACGAGTGCGGAATCCTCGTTGACGGTCAGACGGACAACTCTCAACCAACGGAACACGGAGACTATTAGACGCTGAACGAACGACACACGAACGATCCTACGTACTAATTCTCTCCGAAACGGCACTCACCTAGCTGATAAACTCGAGATCGCCTCTTGCTTAATTCCTCACGAATTCTGCAAAAAGTTCTCTAATCATTCGAGTCTATCCCTAATTATAGACCCTGATTCGAATCTGATGTGGGTCAGACTCGAATCTGGCCCAAGGCCCATTCGAGTCTGTTCAACATGACAGTCTCGAATCTATCCTATATTCGAATCTAAGGTCTCATTCGAATCTATCACAGATTCGAATGTATCCTCTTATGCAATTCGAATCTAGCCTTTGACATATACAACTAAGTGTTTGAAACTTATGATATTACCTTATGACTGATTTTATCTTTGAGCTTTATGTTTGAACTTCTTGTAATACGTTACATCAGGTTCAAACATACAAACACTGATAATCATCAATCATACATAATATATATATACCAAACATATGCTAAATCACAATGTAAGACAACTTAGACTGCTATCGTCACACGGGATGTACCAACAGACTCCCCCTTGACGATAGCTTCTAATAATTCACACATTTGATTTGAGAACATGGTTTATTATTGATTCAAAACACTACCAGCATACAAACCTTTTTCAACGCATACCTTGACCACATTTTCATACTTACTAGCTTCAGTATCCATATGTGCGTCACTGGAAATCTTACAGTTATACAAAATCTGCAGGTCTTCTTTAGATAGGTTCACCAGGTGAAGCGGGTCATAGACTTTAAGGATGACCTTTTCTTCAAAATCTTCCATGACTGCTTCCCCGGTCTCTGTATCAGCATACCACCAATGTAGATTTCGCAAGACATTCTGTGGCATTTTCTTCAGAGGTACCTTCCTCAGGAATTTCACTGGTTTGTACTGAATCCTCATCCAAGGTCGGCCTGTAAGAGGATCTATACGTGACTTATCCTCGACTCTTCTTCCGACCCTTGGACTCAACCGTTCAAACTTCCTAGATCTCCCCTCCTTTCTTATTATTCTTTCAATTACATTCGCATAAGGATCATCACCAATATTTATCAGATCTTTCCATGCAAGCGCTGTGATTTCAATCTTTGGAAGGGTGTTGAATGCTTTCAATGTTCGCCTTAAGTACTGAAGCCCGTCTTTTCTTTTAATTATAAAAAGTTGAAGATCTCTGTCAAAGAACCAACTTAAGATTCGCTCAGATAGCTTCCCTGTACCAGGCACTTTCATTGATCTCCTAATTGCTAACTCCTTCTCTTCGGCTCTGAACCATAGCTTCCTTTTTTCTTTGTTACTTAGCTCTCTTGCTGGTTCTTCAGTCGATGACTTAGGATTCAAGGCAGCATTCACTATGTCAACATCGACAATTCTATCTCCATCTATCATATAAGTGTCAGTGATAGGATTCTGCTGTACAACTATTTCATCAGCTTCATCATCCTCATCAGCTACTACTTCATCTTCAGGTTGCCAATCTACTATCTCTTCCGGAATAAACTCTCCTTCTTCAAGCTCTTCATCTTCATAATCAAAACCTCCATCCAGTGTATCATCATCAAGATCCATGAGTGCTTCAATCATCTCACTGATCTCAAAGTCTGAAGGCTGTTTAGATGAACTAGCTTCACCCCTTTGTCCTTCGCATTGACTAGGCTCCCCCTGAACTTGTATAACTTGAGCTGCAGGAAAATCTACAGACTCAATCTCTTTATTCGCACCGGGATCATTGCCTTCATTATCATCATCTTTTCGCTGTACTTCCTGATCTTTACAACTCGTCTCCCCCTGAGTTTGTAGATTTTTCATAAGTTGCTCTAGGAGGGACCGCATTGCTCGGATTTCAGACGATTGATCAGCAACAAATGATTTAATCTCCGTGTTTTCGTCTCTAACACTTTCAACAATCTTTCTCAGTTCTGCATTCTCCTTATCAAGATTAGAGTTATGCTCTTGGAGTTCACCGACTGCTTTTGTGAGAGTTATGATTTGAACGTTCTGAAAGTCGACACGACTCTTGAGTTGCATGATTCGTTGATTGTCGGTATAGGCTGCTGATGTAGAAGGGATGGACTGAAAGGGAGCAGGATTGAATGGTTGGGGAATGTAGGGTTCATGTTGCTGAGGTGGCGGTGATAGTGGAGCTGTAACTTGGGGTTGGGTTTGGGTTTGAGGCTGAGGTTGTGCATCGGACTCTGATGAAGTCCCCTGCATAAACCTGTGACGTTTGGCCCGTTGCCTTGTCACCAACTGAGCAGTCTCATCTTCTTCAAAATCTGACTCCTCCGATTCCCTGGCCTCTCGCCTCCTCGAACCACCTTCATTGACTATCAATCGCGAACCATAAGTTCCAATTTGAACTTCAGGAACTGCAGCTGCAGGAACTTCCTCTGAATCTGATTCGGATTCTGAAGATATTAATGCGTCAGCTGCCCTTTCTGGTTGATATTCGTCAACATCACGAAATATATCATCTTCATCTCCAGGCGGACTAAGCAGCTCACCCACTAATGCTGCTGCCACATCTTCATTTGCATTAGGACCAGAGGACCATATTTCCTCCAAGGTCTGAGCAATCTGCTCAGATTCGGGGACTGCACCTGAAGTCCCTGCTTCTTGTGCCTGTGGTTGTTCACTTGTTGAAGGCCTGGACGCCTGAATTTGACTAGCAGGTTGTTGCTGTTGGCGTCGTGGATCACGCGGCCTAGCACGCGGCTGTTGTTGGCGTTGCTGTTGCTGTTGCTGTTGCTGCGGTTGAATATCAACTACCCCTGCCCAGTTGGCATCACCTGGGGCTTGAAATTCCCTGTCTACAATTGCTCCAAATAATGGACGCGCCACCGGAACCGCTAACCTTCCTCGATGTGAGGAACAATCCGAAAAGATGCGCTTATCCATAATATTCACGCTCAAGGAATCCTCTGATTGTGGCAAATTCGGCAAGAAGTGCCTTATCAACATCATTACAAATCTTGGATACAGAAGGAATCTTTCTCTGTCAGGAGCTGTAATCTGATGGATGAATTCCGAGAAAAACAACTGCGAGAAGCTGAACTTCCTATTATACACCATCGCAATCACCCCTGATTGGATCTTTGAGACGATGTAATCAAAACCAGCCTTCTTTGGCGCAAAACAAACCATGAACACGTGGACCAGAAATCGCCACTGCCCTATCAATCCACTTTTCATATAAGATGATTTCGTAACGTCCAGACTATAGCCCATTCTCAGAAACGCGGCTTGCCTAATACTCAATGGAAAGTCTATAGGCCCGTCTTCTTGTTCCTGTGAACCCAACTGTAGCACTTGGCGCAACATATCTGCTGAGAAGATTAGAGGTTGGCCAGCGATTCTGGTTCTTAGAACTGTCGGGGTGACAGTGCAATCAACTTGTAAATGGTCGTAAAACTGCCTCACATATGAAATAACAATTGGGATGTTATGGTATAGAGCAAAGCTAATCCTAGATTCAGCTAGGAAATCCAAAACTTGGCGATATCCCTGCGCCTCAGGGATATTATTGTCTGGATTAAGGACCATATTATGTTTCGGGACAAAAGCACGAACTGCCCTATCTGCACAATAAATAAAACTGTTAGACTTATTAAAAATCAATAAACTTGTTTAAAGTCAAAATTTGTTTTATTTTGTACTTGATTAAATACAAAATCCAACACAATTAAATTTCCACAAGTTTAATAAAGTTTAAATTAAACAAAATAAATAAAGTACAGATTCGAAGGGAACAGACTCGAAGTGTCCCTTTTCGAGTCTAATGGACAGATTCAAATATCATGGTCATCTCGAATCTAATGATAGATTCGAGAAGCCCATGAACAGATTCGAGAGTCCTAGAACAGATTCGAAGCCCCGACGAATGAATTTTCAACAAAAACCCAAGATTTTAACCATTTTGAACTTGGTAAATCACATACATTAGTTCAACTAGGTTCTAATCATTGATTTATGTCTTTAATTTGATCTTTTATAGGTCCAAACTTAGTTATTTAGCAAAAACCCTATTTTGACCCATAAAACTTCAAAATTTGATGTTTTAGCTTAAAATTGTGTATAAAACTACACAAATCTTGTACAATCTAGTTGATTATACCTAGAAGTGTTTGTAGACTCGAACACAACGTCTTCAAAGTCGACAAAATGTCGTTTAGTAGAGAAACGGTAGACTCGAGGACAGATTCGAAATCGCCAAAATAGATTCGAGAGTATAGATTTGACAACAGTAGGTATTAAATGACTTCACTGTTGACCTATATATACTATCAACCTTCGAGTCTAAGAGTAGATTCGAATCTACTGACAGATTCGAAGTACTCCTTATTCGAGTCTGTCTTAGATTCGAATCCTTCCAATACTTAGAAAATTTTTGAAAATTTTGAAATAAATTCAACATTTCCAACATTTTCTACGGTAGCGTGTAACCAGATAAACTATGCCAACTCTTTTACCCTAAGCTCAAGATAATTCACGCATTGTTTATTTTATCCAACTTTGAATGCACCCTCAGTAATTTTTGACCTTTTACCTAAACTAAAATGAAATAAAATAAACTAAGGTAAAAATAAAATATAGTAAAATAAAATGTTGACCAAAAAATTTAATCTAGACTTAAGAAAAATTTGACAATCTAAGCTAAATACTTAACAACATTTTTGATGAGTATAGTCTAAGAAAGGTTCAATCAGATAGCGATGTCCGATACTAACTTTCAGTACTTAAACTTTCACACTTAGGAATTTTTGATTCCTTTGATTGTTCGTTGTGACATACCTATTTAGCCAATTGTTGGTATTTTACCCTGTTAAACATTCTACACTTCGGAATATCCCTTGGCCTTTTTATTTATCAGGAAATTATCTTACGTGACTCAGACATAGACATACTTTTATGATCAAGGCACACAGACAAAAATTCTAACTTGTTGGTATTTGCAAACTTTCTTTAAAAGACAAACATCGGACACAGGTCTGTATTCTCATACAACAAAGTGTCTTAGTTCGACTTAAGGTTTATTTTTAAAGTTAGCAGATAGCGGTGACAGGTCTGTACTGACGTACAACAAAGCGACATGTCTGCTAACCCGAATCTAAACAGAGACAACAGGTCTGTACTTACGTACAACAGAGTTGCATGTTTTCGACTCTCAGTTTTATATGATATTTCTATTCTTTCCATTTTAAGATGTATTTGATGTTGCCATACATCCCCAGAAAGTTTGCATACCTCATTTAGACTCAAAGTTTGTATGTCTTGTACATAAAATTAAGACCGATTGGTCGTACATCTAAGTTAGTGACACG